>CM052149.1:6904397-6952432 GCA_028455555.1 Augochlorella aurata
TTGGATACGGATAGCCATTATCGACGATCAGAATCGAGGTCAGACACTGGCCTGACAATGAGATCAACGCAGCCTCGCCCGGAAAGTGAAAAGGAGCGTTTGATTTTCGATTTGTCAGTCGGCTGATTCATTTTCCTCGGCATTCTCTTTCAGCCTCGATGGAAGTCCGGTGACCGATGAAATATCACGCTGTTCTCGCGAACGTGACAGGGAAAAGTGTCGGCCACGAGGGCGCAACGAGCGGAATAATAGGACCGGGAAGACGCGAGGGCTCTCCAATGTTACGCATCGCTCACCGGCCGCGTCCTCCGTGCTGGTCCTCACGTCATTTCCGTTTTTAATTCCCCAGACGTGCCGCGACCGACGCGGCCCAACAACCGACTTACTTTCTAGTCCATTACCCGGATCGAGAGCTACCATTAAAAACTTATTTCCCTGGGCGATAAATTAAACCCTCCCCGGTTCAATCGATACAGATAAAGGACACCGTTCGAGCTTAATACGTTCGCCCCGGGCGGTTCTCCTACTAATCGTGTTACCGTTCACGGTGTTTTCTGGGACTTAATGAGCGTATCCGAAAACGGTGCTTCTCTTGAAATACGGTCGCTGCGATGTCCGATCTTTTTACTTTGTTCTACGGGATAGCTGCGATTTTGTTTCGCGAGAGCTCTGTTAAGAAGCTTCTGTTCTACTTATTCTTTTGATACGTTAATTATTTATTTTCCTCTGCGACTTTTAGAATGGCGCACATATCATCGCGTCATTTGAAGCATCGAAACCCCTTCAGCGCTGGATAACGTGCAAAAGTGTCTACTTTTTATATTAATCTTATGACTATTATAATTATTTGCAGATAGCACGAGGATGTTTTTAAGACGTCTGGTGTAGGACATTTGGCACGTTCAGGCCTAAAATGGACGTAAAATGGATGTCTTTAAGACGTCCAGCGCTTATTGGGTTATACAATATTTATATAATTATATAATAAATCATGTATATGTACCGAAATCTATGTCACTTCCATCTGAAACATTTTTTCGTACAACAAATATTTGATGACTTATTTGAGATCATCGTGTTACGAGACTCGCCCTGTATCATAACTAGTTAACACTGATTGACGAGTATACTCGTTACGAAGGAATGACAATGAAACCAGCTAACTGAGTAAAACGTGATCGAGCGAATTTTCGCTCAGGGTGTGAAGATCAGAAAATGAGTATAGCTTGTTTACCAGCAATTCTCTTTGAACTCGTTTGCTAAATGAAACAGAAAATGGCCGGCGACCGTTCTGTCGTTTGTGAAAAGGTAGGGAAATAGGAAAAAAAGACGAGACATTGTCCGCTGCGATTGCTCGTTTCGAAAATCCTGGAAGAACATCTGTCTGGTCGTTAAGTGGCCCAGGCTGGGCTGCGCCATTTAGAGAACCCGTTGCATTTTCGCGCATTAAACAGCTGCCTCGTAATTCCCCCAGGAAATTTCCGCTGCCTCCGGTAGCGCTTTTTCCGGACAGCTCCGTGACCGATTAACTCTACTTTATGCTGTTTCTTCGCTGCGTTCGAGAGAGGTCTCGAGCGCACGCGAAAAATCTCACCGTTCGAACAACTTTCAATGCAGCACTTCCCGTAATTTCATGGCTATTCTTTCCACCTTCTTTTCAGGAGGATTGGAAGGATTCCACGCGTCTTATTCAGACAAGAAACATACTCGCGTAGAGTAACTCGCGATCGTGTTACCTCTGTTGCTGAATTAAAAAAGTCGCAATTCGTACACGGAATCGCCTTATGCTCCTCTGTTTGTTGTTCGATGAGTTATCGAGGCTTTAGCTGCGCCAGATGCAAGCATTTTTCGAATTCGTATCTGCCACGCGTTTTAGCCGCATCTGCTACTTTCAGAAGCCATCGGTGCACCTGCATTACCGAACCGGAATTTTATTTCCGCCACGCGAACCCCTCCATTACCATTTTTCAGCGGTCCCACATCGTCGCTCTGTCCGCGGAACATCATTTATAATTTACAAATCAGTCGGTTTTTAATGCACCGTGCTCCGCTGGTCTAAAAAGGACTCTCTTTAATATGCAAATTTTCATTATTACAGTATTTCTCTTGAATATCAACCGGAATTTCAATATTTCGCTGACCAATCCACACGCGTTTATAATTTTCACGTTTCCAAATTGGTTGCAAGTTTATTTATGTACTTTTAGTCATTCCATTTGCTCGTCCTTTGTTCATTACTTAATTAATTTCACTTTTGTTTGTTACCGGAGACACAAATTATTTACTCGACGCAGTTGACATTCTCGATTAACATGAATATATCTGCTCATTATATTATATATTATATTATTATATTATATACATATATTATATTATATATTTCCACAACACAGAAATTCAATCATCCTAACGTATTCACAAAATCTCGTTGCAGTCTGTACGCATACCATTAGCTCATTTGCTTTTACTAAATAATTTCTAGAATTTTCGAACACTGCTGCAATACTTTATACTTTATGCAACGACAGAAGCAATTATAATTTCTTTAACATGGAACTCTGGCTTCAATTGCGCGAAAACGATTGTCGCGGCAATCACGTTCACGAGTTTGATCGAACACTTTCCGTCAGGTATAGTATTACGGAGCCGTGAGACGGGGATTAAATAAGAAAATGCCGCAGGTGTCTATATCCAAGAGGACTCACCGGAATTGATTAATACGGTTTCGACGAGAACTATTGGACAAGATTGGAAGAGTGGATATGAACACTATTATGCTGCAGTGTACAGCCACTTGACTGATACGCAGCTCGGGGCTCTATCAAACTTTAAATTGACTAAACGATGTCACCTGTTGTGGCTACACAACAGGTTCGCATAGTATACCCAGACGCTATATCCTAAGAGGCTCGTTGCCTCAAACTCATTGTTTCAGTGTTATGCGATAATTTCTAGCACTATCTTGAAATTGAAGTCGAGAGGTGCGATGTGATTGTGGCAATCTCGGCAAGATAGACTCGCTTAAAAAAGGAACGTAATAATATTTATTTTATTTGATTAATAACGGAGGTATGAATGTGATAAAACAGTCATAAAACAATGGTACAGTTCGCACAGTAATAGAGTGTTAGAACTTCTTAAGTCCATTAATATACTTCACCAAATTTAGTATTACATTAAGTAAAAAAGTAAATTAAGTGTAAATTAAGTGGCTATTGCAATTGTGTAGTTGCTACGACCTCGGAGTTGACGCAACCTTAAAAATAAATTTAAAAAATAGGGAAAGAAAAGGAATCAACGTTGCAATTTTTTCCGACGATTTTTAGAGAAGAAAGATTATTGCAATAAGCAAATAAATATGCTATATATCGCGTTATCATGCAAGTCCACACTGCAATTTTCAAAGTAAATTAAAACACGAGAAAACTGATACGTTAAAGCCGTATCGCACTATTTAAAAATTGCTGACACATATTCAAATGTTTATAATAATATTTAAAAATGCTCCGTTGATTTAAAAGATTCTACAGAATCATTTTACATGATAATCGTTATTATAGCGTTCACGGTTAAGTAAAAAGAAATCTGAAAGTGTCGTCTAGTATAAGAAAACGAAGGAGAACTTTCTTTTCGTCGACTAGCGGAGTCAAGAAAAGCTACAAGTATAGTTCCAGCGGCGCGCTTGCGATAAAAAAGGTTCGCGGATATTAGTCATTGTCGCGAGCCTCGGTTTTTTCGGAAATAAACCGTTGAAGTGCCGTAGAGAAGCGGGCGCTGAGTATTATGGCGGCGCAGAAACCGTTAGCCCGGACTATGCTGCTTTGAGGAGGAAGTTCAAACCCCGAAAAGAAACCCGGGTCAGTTCGTTAATCCGGGCTTCTGTGAGAAGTATGCGCAAGTTTGCAGGCGTAGATTGCTTTTGAGCATTAAAGGGCTTCCTCGGCCGCGACGAAAGAAGCTTCCTGCACCGACTCGGATACGGAGCTTTTAAATACGCAGCCATTGTGCCGCGGATTAACTTCAGCGGCGGCTCCGATGAAAAATTATTATTGTTTCCCGAACTGGACACTCGAATATCCCGCGAAGAAAATTACCAACACCGACAAATGCTGAAAACAAATTAAGGGGCTGTTCTAGTGTAAATTGCGTATTTGTTTCACCTTTTTTTGGCATTTTTTGCAAAGAAGTTGTAACACCTTTCGCAGTCGCATTTACGAAATTCACTCGTGCATATCGCAATAACATTCGTACATTTTTTGGCTTAAAAAAGAAAAGTTCAATGTGGTGGCTTTAGCTACGTGGAGTGTCCCATGGTGACCATGATTGCGGTTATTTTGTTTATCTGAAATGAAACAACGTGTTAAATTCTTAATTAATGCGAGCTTCGTTATAGTAGGCACTAGAACGAAAGAATCGATATTTTCAAGCTTCAAAGTTTCTGACCACTTTCTTCGATAGTCCAGTAAAACAACAATTCCCTCGAGCTTTCTCCATAAATTTTAATGAGATCGATACGTGCGTGTCAATCGGAGAGATTTGTCGCGCGACAAAGTTTGCGGTTTTTATAGTCCATAGCCTAGTGAGTACGATGTCCAGCCTGGAACTTTTCATACATTTGTAGGAAAGTTCGTCAAGTGTCAGTCAATGTGAAACCTCTGGCATAGTTTCTTTGATATACTTCACTAAAACTGCGTTTAATGGACTATTTCTGTATATATCTACATGTCTAGGTCTAGAGTAGGAAAATATGGTCTGTCATTCGAATCGATTATTGAGATTTCACGAACTCGAGGCTCGATGATCTAGAACGGGGCTCGGAATTAACCGGCACGGAAGATGAGGATCGCGAGAGCACGCCTTCTGGTTCTTGTCGGGCGTTTCGCTCGCCGTGGTCGCCTGAATGCTACACATATACATATACTACTTGCATATATAATAATATATACGCGCCTGAGGCGCTCCGAAAGAGCCGAAAGAGGCGCGGCGGGAGTCAATAGGCGTGGCCCTAGCGACCCTCGTGTTGCGTGCCGGTTAATTCCGAGCCCTGATATAAAGCATCAACTTTGTCGCACCATTTCTGTAATTCTATATTCCGTACCATCAAACTACGTGAATTTTCATTTATTCAGTTTTCTTCTCGACAGTGAATTGGTGCAGCATTTTTGTCTCCAATAAAGGAGCGACGTTCTCGCTAAAATATTCACTCGCTTCGTCCAACTCTTAATCACGTTGGGACCGTGGCATTACCAGCCGTGAACACAGTCTAAAGTCCGGTTTTTCAAACGACTGGACAACGCTTGTTGGCTTTCGTTTATTTTTCAAGCATGTCAGGACGAAATTCCGATTGTACAACGGGACATACGTCCCACTCCTCGTTTTAACAAGTTCAGCGATGGAATGTTCGTTAATCACATCGAAATGGCTGCGTATGTATACGCGCCCAACTGAATTCGCCGCGGCAGGCGAGCTTAATTATAACAATTATCGGGCATTTCGGTTATTGGAGCCCATCAATCGTTCGACGGGTAAAAATGTGACCAAAAATATTTGGCGAGTAACAAATGAAAAACGATCCCGATCGAACTTCCATAAAAATGCAGATTTTCTGCGTCAATTGCAGCAGTTCCAAACCAAATAAATAATTATTTCCTTTAATCAATAATTTCAGTAGACTGAAATTCTCTTAATCTTCTCACTAGTTGATGTTTCATCTACTCAACTTTGCTATAACTGCATGATGTCTGCAGTCTTTTTAGCAGTCTATCTTAATTTTTGTACTTACACATTCACTGCATTCAATTTCAGGAATCTATAAACAAGTAGGAAAAGAATTTCTAATAATACATCTTGCACTATTGATGTTTTATAATTCTTTAACAATACCAGCAATCACAAGATCGTAAAAATACCATTAAACAATTTAAAACAAAAGAATGAACATTTCGACGAAGAAGTGAACAAATAGCATCACGAGAATGTACAAATTATATTTTTCTATTTCCTTAATTATCAAAAATTTCGACTCTGAACACTATAATGAAATATATTTATCATTTCGATAAAGAAGTGAAATCAGGAAATATAGAAATCACTGTTGAATACAGGTTCCACGATTTAAGCCATTGTTATCGGTCAACGGTATAAGAGGCGACACTTACCAGCTAATTTTAGCACTGTCCGCAGGACTTCCTCGCCGCAACCGGATTCTTCGATTTCCGGTCGAGTGGGACAATGGAATCCGATCTTCTTGTTTGATACCATGTCACCGAGGACTGCTTCTTACCGTGAGCCGAATTAGATTTCCCCAGAAGTTCGTGGTCCAACGTGATGTATCTACCATTCGATTCCTGTTAGTGCCGTAGACGATCGTCTGGCATTCTCGTCTATCGTTTCCCACGAACGGCAGTCGTAATTGGAAAAATTCCAGCTTCGCTGTAATTTTGTAGATTTCGACTGTTCTTCTTACAGAATCGCTATCCACATCCTCGATCAGGAATTTCTTTGAACGTACTAACGAACGGCTGCCGGTATCGAGCAACAGAAATAACGATTCCCAGTTATAATTTCGCTCGTATGGTATTTATCGTAGAGCTGCTTTTATCGGTTGCATGAGCTGGCAAGAAATTTATACTGCGTCGCGTCACCGGAAAATTGAATTTACCGCCGAAAGTAGAAATAAATTTCAGCTGTCGTTCCGATCAAATTGAAAACACGACGTGGACCGAACTTAAATATTTTAGCTGTTCTAAAAGCTATTAGGAAATATTTGACGTAAATCCTTATGGAACTGTATTTCTGCAATTTATTAAATTTGTTTTATACGAGTTACCATGCTTCTACTTATTTTTTGTTAAATTTGTTCAGCAAATGATTTAATGCATACTGTCACAAAGTCTACCGAAAATTTTTTAATGGCTTTAAAATGGCTAAAAAATCATTTCTGCTAATAAATGGCATTATCGATTAGGGAAATTTATTTAGCGGTTTATAATAGTTTAATTAAGACACGTTCTTCGTTGCTTATAATCGTTATTTGAAACGTTTAAAAATCGAAACATTCCAAAGCCGTATATCCATTTAATTTCGTAATTTACTTTCCCAAAATGAAATACCAAACAAGTTCCTATTAACAATGTTTTCCACATTCAAATTTTTGTTAAAGTTGTTACGTCGGCAGGAGAAAGAAAAATCGTAGAAAGAGTGTGGTATTTTTATGATTTCGGCTTTCAGTATTACGCACGCGGTACGTTGTCATTGAATTTCGCGCAGGCTATTCACCTCCTCTAGAATCTCTTTAACCAACGCCTTGTTTTATTATGAAAATACCTCGTTCGCTATCAACGGGGGATGAGAAACTTCTGCAGGCTTCGTCGCGTCCAAACGAAGCCCGTTTATCGGAGAGCCGGCCGGGGAACAAAGCGTCGAGACCCTTTTCTTCGAAATATTATTCGCGGCTGGGGGTGTGCGCGCATTAATGGATCCCGGCGTGTCGATGAGCAGAAGAAAATTCCGTAATTATATTCCGCGTCGATCGATCCCGCCTTTTTTTCTTCTTTTCTCCCTCGAGCCCCTCCCTTTTTTCGCAGTCTCCTCCGTCCGGCAACGATGAAACAATCGGCGAGGATGGTACAATGAGAAACCGGGGCCCCTTAGTATTCCTTCGTTACGCTTTGTTACACCGTCCTACGGCGCTCTATCTCATCGCCGGTGTAAATTGCTGGAGTTTAACTTGAAAACTATCGCGATCGATTGTTCTGGCCACAATTAATGCTCGCGCTCCAGTTGCCGGACTATCGAATAGTTCGCGACGGACGAACGCGTTTCTGCCGTTTCGCGCGAACGACGCGAGAATTGAAGACTTCTTGCACTTGACATTCGGGGCCAGTTGGGCCCAGAATATATACAAAAGTCGCGGTTTAAATTAAACAGTTTACTGAACGCTGTCTATTCCATGGAATCAACGAATTACTCGAATACTTAACTTTTTATGATATAAAATGATGCGACAAGCTAAAGTCGCTTTCCGTGACACGAAATTTTATTATAACTGCATGAGAGGTAGTTTCTCCTTTGCCATTACCTCTCAAAAGTTCATTTGCGATTTCGTGTCAGAATTTTACAGAATTTTAGTGTTTGGTATTTCTCGGTAACTTACCTAGCCAAACGCCGTGTTCCGATAATACAGGCAAACGTTGTTAACCACGTTAATCCTTCTCGTCGTTCTATCGAGTGGTCGAGTTAATCGTTTTGTTAAAACGAAGTTAGATACGTTCTTGGAAGATAGGTAAAACATACGGGTTCGTAAAACGCCTCTGGAATTTTCCATTTAAGTCGTGGCTTCCCGCCCCGAGGCTTTCGTTTACGACGTCGGTTCCGATATCATATTAACTGTAGAAACATTTCCAGTCACGTGCAACATCGCTGCGTGGTCAAATCAGATGTCTAATCTGCAGGAGCACGTCGACGTAATTGTAAAAGAAATCATAGTACAAAGATTAAATCAAGCGAATAATATAATCTTGAATATAACAAATAATAGTGTATAATATAAATTTGTATGGCAAATAGTGTACGCAGATTATTTTACGTCGATTTGTTTAAACACGATATATTCCAATGACATTTATTAACCCTATAACTAAGGGCAACGTGCATGTCGTGTTCCAAATATATACTAAAATTTAACAAAATTTAAGAATGTTTCAATCAGAATTTAATTTGTTTCCCTTTCCATAATCTTCTTAACGCTTAGAGGATTAATTTTACTCATATATTATACAAAAATTACATTACATTATATAAAAAGTAGTGACACCAGCTGTATAAAATTAAAACGAAAATATTTACAAATCTCTCTAGCATGGAAACAAAAATTTTAAACTATTTTTTATTAGTTTCTCTATTTTAGTAAATAACCATCCCCCAATAATTATTCGTAATAATACTTTCCAGAGTTTGGAAACTTACGCGTCCGCACCCGCGCGGTGGAAACGAATTTGTACAGAGACTTCAGCCGTTCGATAAAAGAAAACGACATTATTTTACAACGTGCTGACAGAGTGTAGTTCCAACGATTTTAGTAGATACTGCAAAATGCGGGGGAACGAGATTACCGTGGAAATCGTGTTGCCGCAAGCCGAGCTGGAATTGTACACAAAAAGCTCGTCACCTTGGCAAGGATACGACTATCCGAGAATGGAAGGTCATAGGTAAAATTGGAAACGAACAGGTCGTGTGACTCGTAAACACGTTCGAAATACGAGATGGATCTTCGATCGGAATTTCAATTCCGCCGGCCGGGTTCAGTGGCACCGTGTTTCGTTCTGGAACAACGGGAATATGAATAAGTCCACGGAAATCCATTTCCGGCGCTCATGTGACGGGTGACGCGTGGAATGCGATGCCGAAACTCCGGCGATAATAGAACCGCCGATTGATAAGGCCCGTAGACTTATTCATTGGACCCTGCACTTTACACGGGCCGCATCGTGCGATGCTATCTCGAAAGTTTTACCAAAATTTCTACGTGTTAACTAATATTACACTTAACTACGACAACGTCTGTTCATACATTTATATTATGGAATTATTTAACACATTTAAAACATTGACTGCCACGCCAATGGCATCTCACAAAATTATATTTTATTTAATCGAATTGATTAAATATTGTCAACAATAAGAGAGAATTATATTCCGAAGAAAACGAAATAAGGGGTTAACGACTTTCGCCTAAATCGAATAGTCAAGTTACGATTGGAGCATGATTAAAAATTCCGCCACGGGGGAATGTGGCGGAATTTTCAAACTTTATGGAACCCATAAAATAATCGGGTTAATTGTACAAGAAGATTGTTCCGAGGTGATTTCCGAAGATTTAACGATCGACGGACTTCCGCGTCCCTCATCGATCTAATCGCATAGTTATCGACGCTGGCTGATCATTATTTATTTAGGACGCCATATGTGGCGTGCCACGAGTGGCTATAAATTCCGCAACTTCCCGAATGAGCTCGTAATCGCGGCGAGACACGATGCGTTTGCGGAGGCGACGCGAAAACGGTGCAGACGCCATTAGATCCACGAGGGCTGGAATGCCCGGGAGGAATGCGTTCACGTGCGGCCTGCATCATTCTCTTCCGCCGCAAATGCAGCCGCCTCTGCGCCGGCACACTTCTTCGGATCGCACGAACCATAATTAACACTGAACACACCGCTACCACCGGCGAAATTATCGGTTTCTGATTTTTCATTTCATAATTATTGAAAATATGGAGTCGCGTTCACCTGGGAAATTATTGCGCCAGCTTCGCTTAGATACCACTTATAAATTCACTGCAGGTGTTTATGGAAAATAAAAGCTGATGACGTCGACTGTAAGGTTTGATAAGTTGTCAATGATGTAACAATAATCATAAATATTTGTTACGTCTTTATAGCTCTGTGTTACAGTCATTCTTGTCAGAAATGCATAAAATCTTCACTGTAATTATAATACATGCAAAATGATGCAACAGTAATCTTTAATCTCTTTGATGTTGGTATGATATTATATTCAATTTATTTATTTATAAGTGTGAAAAGTCTGCAGTTTAATATTGAATTCGATCTTGTCACTGTTAACCCTAGAAACACCCCTTTCTATTTCTCGACATAAATAATATTGTGGGGTTGCATTGTAATATGTATATAATATATAATATAACTGTATTATATATAATATATGTATAATATATTATATACTATTATAACATTATATATATTATGTGTACATATATATTATAAATAACAGTGTATATATTATATGTACTATTAACATACATTATTAATATATACTATTATATACACTATTAAAAATTTTGTGAGGTCCTCGGTATCCCCAGAGGGTCGTTCCAGACCCAAGAAGTAATGCATCGCTCTTAATGTTCGTCATGCATTAATGCTCGCGTGGAGCCATCGACAGATGAGTCTGCAATTCGACCTACTGATATAAAAATGGCATTAATTAGTACAGCGTGTTCGCGACAGTAAGGAACTGTAAAATCCTAGCGTTCCGAATAGACGAAAGAGTAAAAGCGGTCGAAGCACCTTTCACTTTGATGTTCGCGTAAAGTGAAACGCTGCAGACGACCGAGGATTAGACGAGGGCGATGGAGATTAACCACGCTGGGCACCGAGAATTCAAGGAAATTGGAATTAAGAGAACCGGTCGAAAATTGTCGGGAGACCTGCAGATTGGCCGGAAACCGGGGGGCCTTTGATCTCCGTGTAAATTGTAAATTGCGAACGTGAGTCGAAAGAAATAGTGCACTGTCCGAGACTTGGCGGGAGGAAGGAAAACTTACTTGGACAGAGGATCGAAGATTCGGGGGACTAAGACAGAACAGGAACATTGGAGAAGATGATCAACTTGTAAATTTGAAGAACAATTTTCCTTCGGTCCGATACACAATTACGATTAAATGAAAAATCGCAAAGGTCGAAGAAGATATATAGAAGGAGCATATCGGACTGTACTAAAACTCTCCGAACAATGACGCTTTGATTTTTACGCAGCTATTTCAAGAACGGTTTATTCACTAAAAATTGACCGTGATCGTGCGCGAATTCCGCTGTGCAAATCTCTTCGAGCGAAAATGCGGGATAAAACAGAGGTTCGCGAAATAGCGTACCTGAAAAGTGTCGTAAAAGACAAAAGCTAAAAAGTCGCTGAAAGTCTACCTAACTATAGGTTACCATTTACCCACAATAGAATGCGACGAAGCGGCGCCAAAAAAAAGGACAATTTTTCTGGGGGAAGCATTTCCCTCGAAGGCTGGGTCCATAAACCTCCGGTGACTTACGAAGAGATTCATGGACGCCGTAACACAGTCCGGACATTTTCGAGCGCGTCGCCAAAATTTCATGGAGTTCGAAGGAGATGGACAATTTTATATTTAGCCTGGGTTATACGATCCTGCCTAAGCTTTATAAGGAGTCCGATGTATCATCGGAATCGTGTACCGGTCGAGGCAACGCTTGGATCACGTCGCAGCATCCCGCAGCATCACAGACCGCATCAATTTGAATTCTGCAGCGGCCTGGCCTTATTCACGGGCGCTGTAACGCGGTGGACAGCTACCGAGCCCCCAGGAAAACTTGCCACGTCGGGACAAGCGACGTAGTTACCGGAAGTTACGGCGACCTTCGTTGAATTCCCCGGCTGGAGATGAGCAAAGTGGACAGGGGAGGTGATAACCGTGGAACAAATGTCCGCGGTGAAAGAAAGATGCTCGGACGCGGATGATTAATGGAGTTTGATAAACAAACGACGCGACGGTGGTCGCACGTTGTGATCGCCGACGTGACAGGGGCTGTCCCGAGTTAGTCAGACAGTGGAAAGTATGAAGACCAGTAATAGAGAGGACCGTGTTTTGTCTGACATAACGTCGCAGAGTTATTGATGATGAAGACGTACTTATTTCTGAATCGCAACTGATTAGTTCAACGTACATATCTTATAACGAGGTTTTTAATGAGAGAAAAACTGAAATTACTTTAAAAGACGCTAGTGGCGGATATTTGGTTTAAAAAGTATAAAAGAGCTATGAAATTTTTATTCTAACCACTTTTCTATGTGCATGTGTGTAAATTCAAAAAATTCAAAAAATACTGCGATACCAGTATAACACATATTACATATAATTTATTCGTCTCTTATTATTGCAATCGTGGCAGATAAGTTTCACTTTACTTAATTGCAGAAGCAAACTAATGATAATTAATATCGTGCGTCGTCCTCCGAAACGTGGAAAAAAACATGCGCGAATTGATCTTCGGTAAAAAAGCGGTGCGAGAACGACGAAAACTGAATTACGAACGAAAGGAAGAAATTCGACGAGTTTACAGGAGGGAGCAAACGAGCTCGAATCGAAGTGAAATTGAAGAGCGCCTTGTCGAAGATGAGGCTGAACAAAGGATCGAAGATTGTCCGAAGTAATGATAGCTGGTAGCAGTGAAAGGAAGGCGATCGTTAGAGATCGAAATCAAGGGAAGGGTCAACGGGAAATGGCTAACAGACCTTCGGGAAGGGCGAGGACCCGGTGGTAGCGGGCAGACGATGACCGATGGAGATAAAATACTGGCGGTCAGTTAGGGGTGCGCAGGGTGGCGGGTAAGGACGGAGAACGAAGGAAACCAGAGGCAGCGGGTTTTTCCGACGGTTGCCTATTCCGAAACATCAGGGACACTGTAATGGACCGAGCCAGGCTGGAGCACGATCTATATACGTTCAAGTACGTATTCGTCCAACAATATCGATCGAGGCTCCGAGCTCCGCTGGAATGGCGAGGCTGCTGCACCTCTTCACCGCGATGTTCCGCTATCCGACGATACAGAAATAATACGTGGATATCCGCGTCCGTCGCGCCAGAATTCAATATCACCGTCCGAGAAACACACTTCCGACAGCGGCTAAGAGGGCCTGATACATCGTGGATGCTGTTTCCTGATACGCCAGCATCCAGCTCTGCTAAGGATAGCCGAGATCATAGTCGTCGCACGTAACGGAAATCGCCGAAATACTGGCAATTTTTACGTTAGGATCAGTTAGATGTACACTCGATTTATTCTACTATTTTGTATCGAATTGAGCAGAATGCGGTAATTTTTCTTCAATTGTCCCTTGGCAGACTTATTAAAAATATTTAGTTGTTTTACTAAAGTAGTAAAAATTAATGTACAGTGACTCCCAAGTATTCGGATATTTGTATAACATTGACTTCTACGCCATTTATAATTTATTCTAATTATTCTAATTTATTATTTATTTATACTATAATTTATTATGATTCATTTTAAAAATATTTACTTTTATAATTTTTGAACTTAACTTTATAAATCTATAAATATTTTATCAATTATATAGTTAACGTTTTATACTAAATCATGAGTTTGTTGTATTTTTACCGTAAACGATATTTCCTTTTAATGTATATTTGTTTAAATATATGGCAGTCGAAGTAATAGTGCCCGAATATTTTCGAAAGAAATTATTTAATCGTTCATAATTCCAGTAGCAGTGTAGTGAAAAATCTGGAACTTATTATTTAACCGGCCACGATGGAAGCATAACGAATGAACAGCACTAAACGATAGTGTTCAGTAAATAATTATGTATCGCGCGAACTTTTCTCTGCATAAAATCGGACTCGCGTTCAATAATTCTATAAAGCGGAGTCAGCCTCCGTCTGGCATCGGCGAAGGCCCCTCCAAGGCGAAGGATGTTCCCGTCTAAAATAATCTTGGTGACATTTTCAAGTGGACTAAGTTGCAGCCGAGTGTTAAGTAATTCTTCCATAACGTCTCCGTGTAAGCGATAAATCATGAAAGAGTCGAGGAGAGGAAGACGTTTGAACGGAATAAAATTTATTTCACGAGGAGTCCACGGCGGAAAAACAAGGTTTGGCAACAGCTGCGCCGATATATTTAAAGAGTGACGTTCACTTTATTCCTCGTAATAGTCGTATTATTCCGCCATATTTCTCACCCGATGGAACATCAGACACTCTGCAGCTTGAATCGAATATAGGAAGTTTTATCAAACTGTCGTTCGGATAAAACAAAACAAGATTAACGGAGGCGAAAAGGCTCGAGAGGTCTTTGTACGTTGAATTTATGCGGATAAAATAGAAAGCTGAATATGTATACATTGAAATGAGATCAGTCTACAATTTATAAATTCATAAAATTAGTTCCATTTAAATATGAAATGCTCGAATTAAAACTGCTTTAATTACGATAACGTAACGCAGCAATAGTGGATTTTTATGCAAGGTAAATTCACGATTTCGAGGAAACAGAAACCGAATGGATATTTTTCTTAAATTCTGAAATTAGCAAATGGAATAATATTATTAATAACTGGATTAGACAGTCTTTATTAGGAAATCTGCGTTATTATATAACTGAGATATAGTATTAAATAAAGAATTGAGTTACTTATTGCTACTATAACATTTTCTAATTGAAATACTATTATTTCTGTTCACGGTGTAAATTACTTACGTTATTACTTAATCAAATTATAATTTGCTTTTTTAACCAAAATGATTAAATAGAGAATACAGTTACACTATCTTCAATTTCTTAAAACAGACCAATGGTTACAAATAAATGGTTCTATTCTCTATTTTGCATACGATACAATTTAACATAAATACTGCATATAAATAAATAGTATATATCATAGCATAAATATAAATAAATATACATAAATATATAGTATTTATATTAAATAATATCCTATGTAAAATAAAGAATAGAACAATTTATTTAAAATCATTAATCGGTTTTTAAGTAATCGCGAATAGCGTAAATTAAATCCGTTTAATATGTCTACTGTTTCGTGTTCATTTAATCACGTTCTTGATGATTTTTTCGGTGTCTTATGATTCGGTCCACTAAGGTAGCGGCGTGGAGAGTGTTGCGTCAAGTTCTCTGACCCCTGCGCAAGCCGATCGTTGACGAAGTGGGTTCGCAACCCCGGCTGGTCGAGATTATTTTCTATCAGACGGTGAAGAGGCCTCGACGCGACTCGATCCCTCATGTGAGAACGCTCTAGGTGCCTAGAAGAAGGTGAAAACTTTCACTCCGTCGCACCGCGGTCGAGAGAGCGAGATCGATAGAGCACCCCCGATGAATTCACTCGAACCCGGTTGCGAATTTATCCGTGTTGGCTCGCGGAATCGAATCGTCTAATCGGCTCGCCTAATGTCTTTTTAATGCCCTGTCGCATTAGGCCACTCCACTTTCTGGATAACTCGACATACTTCGCGGTATCGCCACACTGTTGCTTGTTTGGAATGTCTGCGGCTGGACATAATACGCTACTGGCGCTAGGAAACAAATCTGGCTTATTATAGGCTGTTTCACTTATGATTGACGTTTACATTCTAATTTACATAGATACTGTAATAAATTCTGAAGTAAATAGCGGAGACTCATTTATGAACGTACTATGAACAAATCGTAGAATCGTGAAAATATAATGACAAGACACACCGAAGAAATGATCACAGATAATTGAGAATCGGAGAAATTGAGCTGAGAGATTGACTGCGAGTTGGCAACGGAGCTGTTAATTCGGAAATTAAATGTTCAAACACGCACTATGTCGATGCTGGCCGTGGAAATGCCGAGTTCGCGGTTTTTTGTATGCAGACGAGCGTTTTCGAAACTGAATTCGAAGTTCTAAAGGAGCTGTGGATATATCTCACAGCGTGCCATGAAATTTGAATTTCAAGCGAGAAAGCAAGCGCAGCAAGCACAGAGCTGGATTTAAAATTCTTTGGATGCTGCAAGAAAGCGAGCAACTTCAATTTATTATCCACGATTATCATTAAAAATTTCTGTCGTTGTTTCGTACAGTGAATGTTCACAGTTCTGTTAGAATTATCTACGATTTTCCTTGACAAGTTTAGTAAAGTGTCAATTAATATGGCTCTTATACTGTTTTATAATTCTATAAACTTGTTACAATTATCGGAAGTATATACTGAGTTGTGTTATGCAATTAGTTTACCTATTTGTTCCATTTTGTTCATTGAAAACGTGCCCTGAATTCGATGCTCTTCGCTCGATATGACAGGCATCGTTTCTCGAAATGTTGTTTTAATATGTGGACTATACTACCAAATACATGAAAGCAAATACAAATAGAAATGAGAAAAAAAAACGATAAAACGATAAATACTGGGACTGTATTGACGAAAAGAAAATTTCATTTCCTCTCATAAAATTCACGTTATTTCGATTATAATGTAAACTGCAACTCTGAGGCGCCACTAAAATTGTTACATCACGTTCCAAGATAATTTTCATATTATCAAAGTTTACATTGTTGTATGAATCACAAGACTCAATTTCATATGTATACGATGCCATTCGTCGTATAAAATAGAAATACCATAAGTCAGAAAGATTATTTTAAATTTACATTTGACATGTCTTCGAGTGCAAAGGGTTAATTTCCTGCAAGCGTCCTAATACTTCCGAAGGAGGAGAGTACCTGTTCAAAAATAAATAATTAGACTAAATTACTAAACCGTGAGACAAAGTTTGAAGCATCGAAACAGGATTTTGGCGAATGGTATCAATTTCTAGACAATATCCTCGTTCGAAAACGACCCAGTTCAGAGTTCCACCTTGCCAAACATTTGCCATTCCACGGACAACTCATTTCCCGGGGGAACTGTACACTCGCGATACACTTGAGAAATATTCGAACGCGAGGCGGGTGGTTAAGTTTCTAAAGATTTCCACGGCGGCGCGGCGTATGGATCCCATTTAAAAATCAAATGAGCCCTGGGCAAGATAAAAGTTCGAGAAAGACTTCTGTCGTTGCATTTAAAAGAGACAGCGAGGGGACGATCGGCGGACGACAAATTGCGGACATTTAGATAACACGTTGCCGCGTCATGTTTGTTGTTGGGAACAGACATACGACCGGCGGGAACCGGTCGATACTCGCAGTTTACAGGAATCACGTTCCGCGGAGCCAAGAAATGTCCAGACGGAAAGTTTCCCTATCGGACTTAAGTTCTAACTTCCGCAGCGGAACGAGCTTCGCTAATTAGTTTCCCGCCGTGGCGTCACCGTTCGCGAGGCTTTATTTTTCACGTAATTCTCTACAGCGAACAGGAGAGCGTGTTCGATCCGTGAAACTTAATTTCGAAAGAACGTACTACTTTGGGAATCCATCGTAACAGCGAGCCAATTTTAATTGGTATCTCGGTCTCATTAGGAGGTGATACGTGAGGTCTATGTACATGGTGGTCCATAGAAACGGGTTACCGAAAATAACTATATATTTTTATAGGAAGTAAACGTAATTCTTGGATAGAAATTCATTTCGTCATGACTGCAGATATTTATGCGTAATAAAAATCCTCTACTTCAATTGCAAGAAATAAAAACTAGATTAAAAAGCTCTTACTTTCTTAATAATTTTAGTGGATCGTAAATAATACAGTGATAATGCATAAAATTATACGCAATAAATGCATAAAATTCTATTTAACAGTTCTGATAAAATAATTTATCGAATGAAAATTAAATCGCTTTTCCCTAAACGATCTGAAATTATGCAATCCAAAAACGCGTTTAAAATTAAATTGTAATAAATTTCAAAATGAAACTGCACTATATCCTTTGAAGGATATACCACGTGTTTAATATTTTAAGAAATTGCACGGAGGGGTTGTTTCGCCTTTCAAAATAGATTGATCGACGTAGCAAAATAGACGACTGTTTACAGTTTGACGTAACGTTTCACCTAGCGGTGACATTAGATAATCGGTACGCGTAAGCGCCGTTAGCGATTAACTATAGACGGTTCAGTTATTATTTCCATAGCTCGTGTACACGACTCGTCCGCTCGAGGAGATCCTTTCATAGAGCACGCGTGTGAACCGCACACTATAGGTCGCACACGATAGGACGACGTCGTGTGTAGGACGTCGTCGATCGATGCATCGCGAACAATTACCCGGGGAAATCTGTGATGCGACGACCCATGTAACAGCTTCAAATTGACAAATGCCGGTCGAACGGACGATTATTATTTTCTGAGCTGTCGCGTGACAATAATAACTAATGAACCGTAACACAGCAACAATTCCGAGCGCCTGCAATAATCCGTAATTAATCTATTCGCTAACGTCGACGAAATAATCGAAGACTCTTCGCGGAGTGAACATCCACCGATGAGAATCGTTTACTATAGCAACATTATCTCCGTTTTGCTTGCATAGAAGTTCATCCTCTCGCCGAATTAGTTGAAGCGTTTATGGTTGCCCGATAACGAGGTTTGTAACTAAGTTTACGCGTTTACACGAGCATGGTTTACTGGATTCAATATCAGCTAGAGAAATTTACGTTGTAACTCCAATTATTTTACTTTCGATAACAGGTTAGGTGGTTCTGATATTCCCAATTTTGGAGCGTATTAATTGATGTTTGCTTTCAGCTTTGTGAGCTAATGAAATTCGTGTTAAGGTGATCGAGAATTACTTTGTAGAATAATTAAGGTGCATTCTGTAGCACAATGGTACGAGGTGGGAAAGTGTTGGAAGTAGTAACTGAGACGCGTTCATTTATATAAAATTGTATTCGGGGATGTATCTCATTTCTCTGTTTTAGGTACGTGTTTGGCAATATCTATTTATTATATAGGGAATTACAATTACTAATAGACTACACATTTTTCGTAGACTGTATTGGAAATAATTATCTCAACCAATATTTCATGTACTTAAGATCATTCAGTTTTAACTATAAATAATTTCAATTAGAAATAATTATCTCGACCAATATTTCATACACTAATATTATTCAATTTCAATTGGAAATAATTATCTCGACCAATATTTCGTACACCTAAATTCATTCTACAAACATAATTACGAATATCACGAGATATCAGGAGTCACCCTACAGAGAAAATTTCATTTACGTACGAAAATAATTTTATTGCGCAAATAATGGCGGGGATATTTGAAACAAGCATTTGTAACAGATGCTGAAAACTGCAGAATTATATTACCCGTAAACAAGATAAATATATGAAATTGTACAGCGACACGAAAGTAAACAATTATTTTCCATTTGCGATCTGTTTTGTTCAGAGCAGCATGACAGTAGCCATTCGAAACGTATTCTGTCGTGGTTAGTAGCAACGCAGAACTTCGTTACGTAAAGCAATAACATTCTCGGTCAGGAACAATGAAGTTTATAGGAACTCGGAGCAGCAGAAGCGCAACGGCTCGTTGCTTGCTTTTCGAACTGGCCGTTAGGTCCTCTCTCTCTCCCTCCCACCGTCCTTCCCCCCTTTCTCTCTCCCTTCCCCTTTCTCTCTCTCTCTCTCTCTCTCTCTCTCTTTCTCTGTGCCAGCTTCTCCTTCTGTTCGGCCGCGTTAGTTTGCCGAGCGGCGGAGAATTACAACGTGAGATTAAGAACGTGTACGTCAAGATTCCAACGCGCGCTTTCATTCCATGCCGGTAAGGCAATCATCGCGATCCTCTTCACGACCCGTTGCGCCCGCCCACGACTTCGTCGCGCCTGTTTACAGGCCAGCGCACACTATCCGAACGCGATTTTCAACGATCTTCCGCCAGCGTTTCCGCAATTCAGAAATTAAAACTGGATTTAGCCGGGCGTCGGCCGAACTCGACCAATCGAAGCCATTCTCCGCGAACGATCGTGCAAATAAGGCTCGATTTCTCGACGAGCTAACACTGTCAGCGAAGAAAGCCTTCGTGTAACCTTTGCAACGGAATCGCTTTTGTGAACTCGGTTCAAAGCACTTGGTTTTCTCGGGTATTCGTGGAATTGGTTTGCTCGTCCGATGTACAGGAAATTCTTCAACGAAATTCATTTTGGGGACAAAATCAGCATTATAAATCCTTTGGAAAATCTGCGAGGAGCGAAAACTACTTGAAAGCGAACAATTAGATTCTAGAAAAAGCGAAATAGAGATGTAGTGCGTTTTTTCTGGACACGTGCATATAGTAGCGAAATTCTTTTTTATTTTATCGTGCGTCGTTATTCGGTCGTATATGTAATAATAACAACCATAGAAATATAAACATCAAGCAGGAACTGCGTTGCGGAAGTTTAACTGTGTTACAGCATGCAGAGAAAAAACTGCGCGAAGAGAAATTTTGATACGAGCGCAACCGGCCATAATATTTATCAGGGTATATTTTTCCTCGCGCTGAAAATTGGCGAAAATATGGAACGAAATTTTCGCTTCTCGACGTTTGATTGATATGTCTGACCATCGTTAGCTTTTTCTACTTACAATGAATAGTAATGGATCTCATCGATAATTGACGTTCTCATTTTTCGTTCGTCATGTTTTCCTGAAGAAAAGAAAATGCAATTGGAAATAAACTAAAACAGGCATAGTAATTATCACAAAACAATTAAAAAATATTTAAATAATAATAATAAATATTTACATAATAAATGTCATAATAACGCAATATTATTGAACGATCATATTACCGCATAGATCAGTATATTACATAAAGGTTAAATTAATGAAGTGAAATTACAATTTTTTAAAACGTACGATTATACAATTTGGACCACCTAATGTATTCAAAATTCTATCGAGTGTAATATCTACTTGCAAAAATGATGAAAAACTTACAGCACGCAAAGTATGCTAAAATACAGTGTGATCTTATTTCTAAGTTGGCCGCACATTTCGAAATTCTGCTGAAAATGGGAATTCGCATAAAGCCACCGGGGCCTGACAACAATCGTGTCTCCCGCGTTAACAATTTATTGTAAGCAGAGCCCCGGAATAGTCAAAACACCGGCGGTAGAGTTTCCCTTAGAAATCCAGCGAGCGAAAAATCGACAAAGCGCGGCGTATTTTACAATAAAAGTGACTTCCCCGAGCAGTAACAGCCTAATGTTTCACAAAAGACGGATTCTTCTGTAATCTAAACTGTCGTTCGAAACCTCTGCGGCAAAGGCTCGAAGGAAGACGCGAGGGAACATTTCTAAAAGAAATACTGCCCCCATTTCGCGGGCAACGCGAGAAAGTTTACGACGCGACCGAAATCGTAGTTTTCCATTGAGAACGCCGCCGTCACAAAGGGGAAGTTTCTTTTTCTGGCGGGGATCGATAAAACCCGCCTCGAAACAGGACCACTTTAAGCGACATCGATTCGTAGCCCGCCGAAATTGAAAAAGTTGTAATCCGATGTTCAATGGGTCGTTGTCTTCATCCGCGGGATAAATTCTCGCGTTTAATAGAACTATTTCTCGTGGCTCCCGTAGAATCCTATTAGTCTCGACGTCGTGGCTTCTTTTGTTATCCCCGTGTCCAGAATCGAAAGTTCCCTCCGCGAAAAAGACTCGGAGAGAGAGATGAAAAAGATTACAGGATGTGCAATTGTTACGTTCGCTCTGAAAGAGAACTTCTCCCGTGTCAAGATTAATGTTGTTATTACTCCTATAATCTGCTTCGGTTTTTTCATTACGTCCAGTTAATAACGCTGTTTCCAACAACGCCGACCGGTATTAATCCTCCCGCAACGTTGCAGAGTTTAAGGGCTTCTGATATTGTAAATTATTAACTCCCGGATCAACCCGAACGAATATACCGAGCGTGTTCTTTGAATGCGAAACTGGAAGGTCAAACGGTAATAACAATATATGTGAATTATAAAAAAGCTGGAACCATAAATATCCTCGAATCGCTCGTATTTTATTGCGATCGCGTGAGCAAAGCAATCTATATATTTTTCAATGTGATATACGCGTGCAATATTAAATACGGCATTCTATTGAGGAATTCAATGAAATTACGATTTTCGATGTCAATCGAAAATTTTTACGCAAATTCGTTCGCTTTTGTAGAAAATAGAATGAGAAAATAAAATGTAGAAAATACAAATAAAAACATACAATGTTTTATCTTTTTTCTTCGTCCAAAATTCGTCTACAAGCACGAATTTCTATTTATTTTTGTATTTATTCCACGAAGAGTCGTTTCCAACTTAATATACTGAAACTATTTATAAACTTTTGAAATTAGTTCTATGAACATTGGGCTTGTTAAGTACTAAAAAATTCGCAAGACTGAGTTTATTCAACATTACAATGTATGTTCAAAATGTGAAGTTCACTCGATCATTTCCTGTAATAGCATCTGCATAATTTCAACAATGTAAAAATAAACATTTAAAATCATTGATTCGAATAAGTACGAAATTAGAAGAAAATCTAAACACATTAAATGAACTACCCCCGAGATCAGCGTCCACTACTAGTTGATAAAAACTGCCAAAAAATCACTCTCCATTCGTTACGAAAAATTGTCAGTGAAAATGAAATCTCCATTAACAATAGTTCATCTTCGCACTTTTGATCGCATCCTGACGAACAATGCAATCGCTTCAGTCACGACAAAACCGTCTTAATTTAAAAATTACTTACCCCCGGTGAACTACTTTCGACCGTAATTCTCGCGATGATCCATCCTGGCAGAGTACACACATATATTTTTCCGTTCATTTCGAAGAGTACGGCGGCTTTGTGGGTGGGGGGCATGGCGGGGTTGTGCTTGTGAGACGCTAAAAGCTGTTGCCACCACTAGGCGTCCGTGGCCCCGGCTTTTCCACAGACAGTCAAAGCGACTTGTGCGCGACGAATGTGCACCCTGCCGCGCATCTTGGGCAGGTCAAAGCGTAACCGACTGGTATCGCGGCTGTGTACGGCCACTGCAAGCGTGTACACACACGTATGTACACACGAGCGGCCCCGTACGCAGTCATTTATCCACCGGTCCGCGTTTTGCAAATCTGGCCGCCGCTGTTCCGCCGCAAACGGCCGTATAACAAGGCCACCGCTCCGTCCTCTAAGAGATTTGTTTAAGAACCCTCGTCGGGGTTGACAACGGAGACGAGCTCCTTGAATTAGACAACGTCGGGTAACGTCGCCGCAGCGTTGCCGAGTGTTACAGAAACTGGCAAAAAGGGCTATTCTTGGGTAATTTAAATAAATATATAACTCAAATATAATAACAGATAATAAATAAATAACTGGGCAAGTTAATGTCGCCTGTCTCTGTGTTACTTCTCCAATACTATACTCATCTCGACCTACTAATTTACATTTGCACCCTTCCTTTGAATTTCTTTTTACTATTTTCTCGTTGTTGTAATTCTTTTTGCTCTTCGTGCTGTTTCGTTCTACCTAGCAAAAATAAGTGAACAATAGCGAAATTTTTAACGTTTTACTATAGATGTATAAGGAAAAATAAAATATATAGGCCATATATCCTATATATATCCTATATATTTAGTATAGATATATAGGAATAAACAATGAAATAAACGTTGAATATAATTTAACTTCTTACAACGATAAGAACTCTTGACAGAAATTAACAGACCAATTATTCGTATAGGAAATCAACACTGTTACACGCAATGAATTCTGCGGATATTTGCTGTTGCTGTTTGTAATACTGTTGTATTACATAATTGAACGGGTACAGTTTACACGTGCAGCTGGCGAAACGAAACCGCTTAATCAGTGCTCAGAAGAATTTTTCATCGCCCCGGATTTTAGCGAGCTCGTTATAAGCGAGCGTATATTCACAACAGTATTTTCTACGTTGAATGCGTATGTAAATATTTTCCAGCGTGATCACCTGTTTGATTGAATACTGTTTGTCGGAGATATTACGTCCCGACATTCCCAGAGAGGAGCTGTTTCTGCGACAGGAAATGCCATCACGTTGCCTCCATTAGTCGTGATTCAGGATTGGCTGGATCGATGACTGCTGCGCGTCTGCATCTACAATTTAAACAAGAAATATAAAAATGAATCATTTCAACACTCGAACGAATTATCTGCAAATGTAATCATCAGGTTGGTTGGAAGATAATTTGGTTGTTTAAATAAAATGTGTTACATCGTTTTGCTAATAAAGAAGAGAAGTACAATAGAGAGCGTAGGATTGAAAAAATTACCAAAACATGGCAAAATTCACATAAAAGTATCTTTACAAAATGGCAAAAGTTCGTGAAACAAAGTTCTGTGGAACAAAGACTCTGAATATTAAAAATTGCCATTCGTTTTTCTCTGGTAAAACTCATTTCCGAGCAAATTAATATTTAATTTTCCCTTTTAAAACTCAGATACTTCGCGACTTTTGTTACGAAATTAGTCTGTATAAATAAGTATATCGAGTTTCTGCCACAAAAGCTTCTTTACAATCTCAAAAATTGTAAAATCAAAAATCTAAAATCTGTAAGAATTATGGATTTCGATGTTCTAGCGGTGAAGCATGATTTAACGGGAACCGCATCGCCAGCCTCGACCATGTTTGCTCGCGGTAAAATATTTCTCTATGCAAAATATATCGCCGCGTGCGCGAGATTCGGCCGAAAAACCGGGTCACATTTTCCTCGACACTGAGGTCGCATCGATTTCGCAGCTGAATGAAAAAAAAGATGATTTCGCGAAGCTCGAAGCCCGCTTTTCCATTTCGATTGTGTGTCATTTCCAAGCCACGCGTGCATGCGAATCTTCGCGAATGGAGACGCGGTAACCACGGTGTCTCATTCGCATATTTCAACGTGACCACGCGCGTGTAAACACGGGAGCAATATTTTTTTATGCCGGCGACTCGAATCGAATAAAATTATTCGTCCGAATCGCGATAGATCCATAGATAGACACTTGGATACGCGTGTGTACAGTGGAACAATGGAACACATAAATTGTTTTAATTTTGTACAAAACAACTGCACGACGATAAACCTGCATTCCCTTTAAAACTTGATACAACGTCTACATTCTTAAGTTTATTTAATTAATTGACCTTCTTTAATTAATCTTTTCGGTTCTTTCTCGTACTTTTTTGTCGTACTTTTATGAACACCTGTGATAATAAAAATACGGTTATTAATAATAAAATAATGCGATTAACGTAACAAATTCATAGTAGAGTATTCCATTTAACAAAAAACCTACCACAGCCGGTCAAATGACCGGTTTCAAACTTATTTCCTAATTATTGGAGTTATCGAGCTGCTGCCATTAAAAATTGCCGAATGTATTTCCTTCCTCAGACATACACTATTAAAAAAATTCTGAAGAATTTGAATAAATTCTATCAAGCAATTCCTGTTGATCGCTGTTAGACCCCGGTAGATTTAGTGCTAAGACAAGCGAAAGGCAAAAGTGCAGGTAAGACCTTGTTTCGGCTCTAACCTTAAACTATATCCAACCCGTTCTCCGCCTACAACCGGCGAGTGAATGTCACGCAGCTTCAAACACACTCGTGGACTGAAATACCGGGTTTACTCGTCCGGCTAAAACAGTTGCGAACTCGTACGAACGGACGGCCGAGCGTAAGAGTAAGAATCCCAGAATAAATCGTCGAAGTCAGCCAGACGGGCTTTGTACATAGCCCAGAAATGGCGGGCATCTTTATTTCAGGTAATGCCGGGCTATCGATTTCCCGTGACGTGCCCGATAAAAAAAAACGAATCCATAGACACTGCCACCCCGACCGGTAAGGAGGGAGAGAGGGCAGAGATAGGGACGCGATTCGGAGGTGTAAAATTCATCGTTGACCTCGCTCGGAACGGCTCAATCAACCTCGCGAGCGTGTCAGTTTTATTGAGCCGTCTCGAGTGATGCGGTTACGCAGCTTTTCTTCTTCTGGGTCGCTTTTACTGGACCAACCGTAAAATATGCAGAAACGGGTATCTCCGTTGATACGCAAATAGATTGACTATCGCGAGAATATCGGAGCCGATCGTTACACGCCGGAAGGGAATTTGAACTCTAGTAGACGCTCCAGTCGCGTTGCCGAAGTAAATTCTTTTTATGGGCGAATTTCTTCTTCTCCGGCAGGAATACTTCAATTTCTTAGGATTTTTATGGCACGAGTAATGTAATTGCTTAGTCCGAAGCTTTGTACGAGGTTTATTGTACCACGCATTTTATTATATGCTTTTATTGCCTACTAGCAACTAGCAAATTCTTTTCTACTGGATGCTATTAGATCTCGGAGGGTTCTTTTATTGAGAAGCAAATGAAGTTCATCTGAAACGTTGTACTCGAATTTTGTTATCTTCGTTCGGTAGAATGTAGTTTTTAATTAACGTGTCTGGTACATCTGTCCTCCATTTTGTCTAACATCAGAAGTCACGATCGAGTTTTATTTCGTATGCATATAGTTTCAACTGCGATTAACAAATACAAATTTATTCACTTTACTTCATTAACGGGACAAGGAATGTGTTATCTATCTGCGAAGTACTGAATTGCATTCGCATAACTGTTTCGAACTTCTGTCTGGAGAAACGTCTGGAGAAAATCTTTAACGCGTGCTCTTACCGATTAAAATAAAAATAAATCGGTTAATTAAAGTTGATCAAATATCCTTTAAAATATTTTTAATTGAATTTTTTCAAAGTGCATGCAGAGATTCATTGAGCATGCTATTCATTGATATTCACTGCATATTCACTGATATACTTCCCAAGCTGGTTGCCGCGATGCCTCAGTAACGAATTGACCAATCTTCTTTAAATGCACACATGAAAAATATACATCGATTGGCCGCTATATTTATGGAACATTCACCTGTAACATCATGGGCAAAATGTTATTGCACCCTGGAGCAACGGGGGTTAATCTCTTTCGCGATCATCCTCGGTTCAGCGAGGTTAAATATAGCCACGAATATTCAATACGATCGGCAGTAATTAATGTAAGGTTCTTGGTTCCGAGTGAGCCTTTGTCGGGGAATTCAGGGCAAGAGCGACGATAAAACTGTGCTTTAATAATATTATGCATAATTGTTCTCCTCTCGCGGGCGTGCTTCTAAGAATAGGATGCATTTAAACGGCGATGCAAACGTCTAATAAGTGGCGTAGCTCTCCGGGCGCTCGTCAATACCGTTGAAAGCATTCGTTTCTCTCAAGTTAGCTCGATGGACTCCAGATTTTTCAGCCCTGAAAGGCGCGCCAGGGTACTTTATAGAGCGCATAATTCCCGCGGTCGCCATTGCAACGCAATTTTTCGACCGATTCCCGCCGTAAGTGCGCAATTAACGAACCAATTTCTCGCGCAAATATGCGCCGGCTCTCGGTGCTTCGCGCTTCCGGGCCAATCAACGTGGCTATTATTTTTCCAATGCAAACGCGTAAGGCTTTGTGCCGAGACCCGCGCGAAAATTCCATGAGCTCCCAGTGTGCCGCGAATTGAACGTTCTCCGGCAAATGTGTTGCCAATTTGAAAGTTTGTTCGCGGTAATGCGGCGCTTTAAATCAGATGTTAACACCCGCTAAGTGCCCAAAATCAACCTCATCAATTCTAATAAAATCGAAGTAATTTAATCACTGAAGCAATAATTGAAAAGTTACTGTTTATCATATCGGGTGGTATTTTTAAGATAATTACAATAAAAATGGAACAGCCGTTAAGTGCCCAAAATCAATCTCAACAATTCTAATAAAATCGAAGTAATTTAATCAACGAAGCAGAAACTGGAAAGTTACCATTTATCATAATGGATGGCATATTAAATATTGTTAATTGATTGAGAAAATTAATATTGAAAACTAGTCGAACATTAGTGTCATCCATGATTTACATTTATTTTATTAACGATTGCAGTGTAGCGTCGTTTCATTATGGTACATTTTATTTAAGATTCGTCGTTGCACACATTACGCTAACGAAGTAATGAATCATACAATTGTTCAATTTATAAATCCTCAACGTGAACTCACGTAAGTTTGAAACAATCTACAATTTCTGCTTCAGGATTTCTGCTTTCGTGTGCAACGCCACTGTATTTTTGACTAACACATATGCATGGATACATCAGCTTTTCAGGCTCAAATATGCAAGCATTAGATCAAATATTGAGTGAGTGCTAAAGTTTTGATTCGCGGCACGTAGTATGACTATTATCATTTCATGAACAGGCTAGACTTCATGTTCAAGTATTAATTGACTCGCTAATGTAGGAAGTTGGTTCTCAAGCAAAAATTGCTCCGATGAACAATCTATTTTAAATAGTTGTGGAAAACAATTGTGGAAAATCTTCTGATCTCTTAAATACGTAAACAATACGTGTTCCAATTTTCTGAACAAAAATCAGAGACATTCGACCAATTAAAAAAAGATCGACTCTAACTATTGATTATTTAATTATTTCTATCATGACGGTTAAATCTGTTCGCGTCTTAAGACTCTAAAAATAGTTCATAAAATATCTATCGATTAAAACTGCTCTTTTAGGTATATTTTGCATCTTTCCTTTATGTTATTAACGTTATGGGACGGTGATAAGTACAATTACAGAAGGAATACGGTCCATCGGGCTCGTCAACGAGCTTTCTTGGAACACGGGTGCTCCTTCGAGCCGTTTTATTTTTCCTTGCCTTGCAGTGACGTTTTAACGGCAATCGTAATAAGCAGCCTATATACATGCAAATTGCGTTTCCAGCAAACAACGGCAGACCCAATATCAAAACGGCTCGGGAACATCGGTTCAATTAGTGGAATGTCGTTCCTGCAAATAAAGCTGCTGTTAACAAAGTTAAAGATCGTCGAATGGAACCCAATTACGCAGGATACGTGTATTTACATTGTCACGGATTGCGAGCCGCTTTCTCGTTCTAGGATCTTCCGTTTGCGAGGTTGTCAAGGATAACTATCCCAACTGATAGGATTCAAGCAAGCTTTGGGCATTGATAATTAACTTTAATATAGATATTCAATTATATATGTATGGACGCATTATTTAAAACTGGCACAACTACTCAAGAAATAACCGACAAAAAGATACATAAAAGAACATAAACGTAAAACCTGGTTGTATAACATTTTGATGACTAAGCATGGCACGAGCTCGATGAAGAGTGAAGAAGAAATGAAAATGAAAAATAAAAAATTACACATTGCGTTACTTATGCTTTTATGCATGTTATTTTTTATCCTTTTCTACGGTCGGAAAAGGTCTATGAGAAATTTCAACCTTGGAACATGTTGCTAGCGCGACTCGAGCATGGCACCTAAGTATCGAGCCTAAACATCCCGGTCATCGACAGAGAATGCTTATCTCCTCGTGACAAAGGCCGTGACATCTCGCAACCATTCTTACACGAGAAAAAGTAAAGATCTCGATAAACCTTGCGTAGAACTCGAGACGTTGTTGGTTCCCTAAAGGAACTACATTGTTGTGCCGATGTAACGCTGAGCGGCGCCGATGTTAACTAACCCCCCGCAGCATAGTCGTCCTCTGAAGACGCTTAAGAACTTCGCAGACGTATGATCCTTGGGCAGAATTATGACCTTTCGTTTGACTTTTATCGCCAGCTGTTTTATGCCTCGTGGCACAGAAGTTGACGACGCACTTGGACTTTAAATATTACTTTTTATTGCCGCAAGAAGCCGGCGCGAGCTTCCATATATCTTACGCGGGCCCGTGTTGCGGAAAGAATCTACCGTGGAGAACAAATGTTTATGGATGCGAGAATAAGTTGGAAGTATGCGACGTGGTTGCTGAGACAACGGAGAGTCGACGGTAAAGACAAGTCCAACACGAATTAACAAGTTCCTCTTGCTTCGAACTCTAACACCGTTAACGGACCGAGGCATGGTGTGCTTTCTTTCTGTCAAATGAATAATCAAAGCAGCTGTGCAATGTTATCATAGGTTATCAATGTTATTCTTCCATATAATCACCGTTAACCATCTATCTTACATTCAATATGATCGTATTTGTCATTTCGCAGCGCACTGTTACGTCACGAATGTAACATATAATTATCCAAAAAAGTGACATTATTTCTCAGCAAGGACGTTCGCAGAATTGTTCAAATAAATTGTAAACGGGCTCCTATAAAGAGTCGTAATTGCGTAATCATAAATACAAAAGCATGGCAAAACTATACTTCAAAATCAGCGAGTAAAACGCAAGTTTGCAGCAACGATAATTTGAAATTAATATAAACCATTTCAGCTTTGACTGCGTTTCCTGAAATCATGCAGCTACGGCAAAGTTTGCGGGGCATAATTTCACGAAGCTACGCGGCCATTGGCCATAGCTGCGAATCGTAGAGGTCGTTACAAAAATTATGCTTTAGTCACCGTGGAACGCGTTCCCGAGCATTTCGAAGTTTTGCCGGACCCGTCTGCATTTCCGTCCCTTTGTCACCAAGGTTTACGCACATCCATAACGCTTTCAAGCATCAAACTCAATATTCAACGAAACGTCACCCGCACACCTCCGCGTCTGACCCTCTCAATCATCCCGTTGTGCCTGAAAGTCGCTATACCAACACGATTGCCCGCGTGTCACCTATACCTGGGCAGCGTTTCGAATCCCATTTGCTTCCGCCACAACCTGTTCGATGTTACATGTCCCGCGGACGCCATGATAGGCAGACGTTGCTCGTTTACACGATCTTGGTATTATTTATTTACAATGTCCCGTAATTTGTCATGCACAACAGCGTTACCGAATGATTTCGTAATTGATGTGTTCGCTTGCCGTCAGGACCTCCTCTATTTCGGAAGCCGTGTTCAGTGAACGATGCGTTTGCGATCTTCGACCGGTTGCCCTATAACGTCGTGTCAGACTCGTTATGAAAATTTGCAACATGCTCTGCCAAACATGTATGTTAATCGAGTCTTCAAAATCGAAATAAAGTTCTAGATATAACATGTATATTTATTTATTTTTAGATTGTTTTAGTTTTAGAAAAATCTGCAAACGGTGGTAGAATAATTAAAATGAATAATATTGGTTAATCGGAAAGTTTACTTACGTTCTACGAACACGCGTATGCCGTCAGTATTGTGTTGGATGAACGTTCGCATTGAACATTCTCCGGAATGCATGAAACCGTGGCGGCACTGTGAAGTTTTCCTTTCGCTAAGCAATCTTCTCTGCTGGATAAACGATTGAAGATTTCCTTGACCGTCTTCGTTCTTTCCATTTGATTCGCGCAAATTATTCAGTAGCAATTACTGGAGCGCTGACGAGACTTTCCGAAGTGTTCTAGTAGCGGCGTGTATTATAGCGCTAACATAATTTCGTGATAAAGTAGTGCCCTAAAATCTAGAAACCTCGTTGCGCAATCTATGAATAAATTGACTCCCCTAGATTCGAAATTAATGGGAAATAAATTGCTGGAACGTGCTCGTTAATATGTATTAACACCTTCTCTAATCTGCTCCTTTTCCGATTCATGAAAATGTATTTTTCCACTGTATCTTCGATCGGTCGTGCTCTTATCAAGGGTCACACGTCCATGCAGAAGTAGTTCACCGGTTTTTCAAGATTAAATTCCGCGAAATATTATTCCGCGAAACTCGAGCCAACTGCGGACCGTAATCACGTTAAGTAGCGAACTAAATATTCCTGAGCTGCAAAGTTGGCAAAATTTTCAGCGTGCCTAACTTTTGAGGAACTTCGCAGTTCGCTGTTGGAGACAATGACTGAAGCGAAATTATTTTAATAATTTAGTGCACCGATTTATAAACAAAATAAGTTACATTTTCTCGTTCCGCGTTCACGAATATATCGAAACCGATAGAAATCAATTAGTTACATCTCTATCTTTCAGTTGCACTAATTAAGTATGATAGCTCTTGGAAAAACCAGGGGATTGGCTCAGCGTAGTTGCCCGCCTCTAGAGGCCAAATGACTTGTCCTCTTCTGCGAAGTGACCGTCGCCGTAATTGGTCGTGAAAGTAAAAGTCCTAATTGTAATTGAATGCACATGTTACAGGCCGTGAAAATCGTTGACCCAAAATTGCGCGCCTTGTTATTAAAACTTCGTCGCTATTCCCTTTATGACAGACCCTACCACTGAAACGTATAATTTCATCTCAGCATAGCAATTATTGCGTAATGCAAAACGCAGCGTTGCATCTAATTAAACAGCGCCAGTAAATTCAAAGAAAACATTACACAGACCCAGTTACAGCAATTATTTCTTCGATCGTCCGCCCTGGTTACTCAACATTCCCTGCGGACTACAATTTCGTACTCTCTGTATATATTGTCTTGTTTTCCATCAATTTACAATTCGTTTTTATAAAACGATCGGTCCAACACAGAGACAACAGCGTGTGAATATTTTCGCAAGGCTGAATATTGTTGATCGTTCAGTTCTTTCTGAATTTTAAAACGTCGGTTCTTTTATTTGTATATTATTTATAGCATACGAGATCGAAAACCGTCGGCTGGCCGACAACGATTTCGTCATTGTACCGCATCGAATTGGGAGACAGAGCTTTGTCCAGTCGAGAATAACGGTCGGTATATTCGGATGCACCTTTCACGCGCACGTTGCAGGTACATTACCGTATGCGGTATTGTACTAAGCGGCTGTTCACAAATGTTTAGTGGAAGTTTTCGCGCGCGTTTGTCGTAGCAGTCACCGGCGAGATAAGATTAATAACCGGCGCGCTGTTCCGACAAATACGCGCGTTTACCCACTCGTTCGCTGGTCCGGTTAGGGTTAATTAATAACCGTAGTCGATGGCAGGTAGCAACCTGTCCGTGCACACACGGCCGCCCCATTCACAAACTTCCGTCTGGGGCAAGTAGCCACGTGGCCGTTCGGTTCGCCGTTCTCATTGATCATGCTTGCCCGTGCATACCCGTACGCGACAATATATTCTGTCCGTTGACGTGATGAGAGCTGTGTCTGAATGGGCCGCCGACGCTTTGTAATCCTCCGGTTGGTACAGGCAGCCGTACTTCCATCGAGCCTTTAGAAATTTATTAGAGGATTCGCTGCCGCTGATTTGTTTCCGACGAACGCCGCTGTCTAGACTGCCAATCTTTGTCCGGCTGCAGCGAGGCCGTAATACACTAGACGTTTTCATAGTATTTGACCATTCGCGCCGTGTGGTAGTCGGTACTCGCACAGATTTCAGTTGATTCAGCTCGAATTAATTCAACTCGGACTGCTTTCTCATAACAATATAACCAAGCCTGCTTTCAATCATTTATAAATTTATTTGCCAATTTTATTTCAAGATATCTTTCAGTATATATATTTTATAGATATTTTTATATAACAGGTGTTTCGGTCAATAATTTCTGACAAGAGATGATGTCATTAATACATTGTTTAGTATAGACTATATAGATATTTTAGCACGAAACAGTAAGATCTTCGACATAATTCACATTCTTGTAAATTCATTGAAAGCAGTTAAAGAAAACTGCACCAAACGCAACAAATATTTCACCAATTTCCGTATGCCATGTAAGGAATTAAGTACATGTATAAAGTTTCCAGGATCGTCTTCACTTACGTTTTCAGATTCCTCGAAAAGTTGGTCGAAAAACCCGCTCGAAGCTCGCGGGAAGACCGCCTAGATTTACACGACCCAATTCCACCGCTGGCAACTGCACAGTTATTGGTAAATGATAGTTACCGACGGCAGACAAAGCGAGAGCGTTTAATAGGAAACGGCGCAGCTACGGTATCAGTATTCGCTGTGGAATTAAATCCTTGTCAAGTGCGAGTCAATGAAATCGCGGTGAATCGACACGAAATGACGGGTCAATATTATTAGGATATTAATGGCAACGAGCATTATTGAAACAATGAGAATCGACTTGTCACGGGACTGATACGAGCTAATCTCGTTGAGGCCCAATTACGGAGAATCAAACGACGACTCCCTGACCAGGGCGTTGCGGTTAGGATATTCCGTTTAGGAATTTCCTACTTAGGAACATGATCTGACGTAATACTATATGCACGGCACAGGATGCTTTGTCCGCGCGGACCGTATCCCGTCACGCGTAATTAGATTTCCATGTGAACTTTATCATTTCATTTCGGAGTTCTTAGTTCGTTAGCAACTTTCAATTCCTGGCGACGCGGACGGACGAGTTAACCACGCTTTTAGCGTATCACGGTCCGATGCCATTAATAATCGCAATTTTTTATTTGCTTGAATCAGTTCCTCGCTTCATATTTTAGAACAGAAGCCTGGGAACGATGGCTCAGTACTCAGTACTCGGAATCGCTTCACGCGTACATTTCGGTACATAACGTCGATTCGGTATGCTTCATAAAATTTCGTCGCTTCCTGCAGCAATTCATTGAAATCTCGAAACTGACAAATCGGTTAAGATTTATAGAAAACCGTTAAAAAACAATTGGCTTCATTTCCGGACCATTGATTTCGTTTAAACGGAATTCCTCGTTCCAGCGGTATGATTTAATCAAGATAATAAAATTCAATCTTCATCGCTTATCTCTACCGGCGGCACCTCTAGAATTCATTCATAAGCTTTAAAAATACCGAGAGCTCTCCGAGCGAGGCAGACATCAAAGTCACTCGGCTTTGAATATGCTGGATTGACATTAACGAATGGACGCCGCTCTCGTGACGCCGTTAGTATAAACGGTGTCTCTGGGATTATCCGCGAGCCTGCGGACTCTTTATTGTTAACAGAAATCCGCGTCCAAAGCGTCGGTTATTGCTAGACTTATTGCTATAAGGCGTTGCCTGGCGTCAGCGCGACCGCTTCACGTTTAATTCAATTTATCTAAAAGCACAGTCGTAAGCTAGGCGTTGAAAAGAGCAGCGGCTCGGCCGCCCTCCGCTGCCCGGAAACGCGTATAACGCGGCGCACGACCTCGTTATGCTAATTAGCGGCGCTACGTGGCCAGGCCGAGTTCGACTTCCGGCCGCTCGATTAACCGATAAGGAGGGCCCATGTACAATAGACTGTCGCGTGAATAACGGCGGAATGTCGTTCGTCGAAAGGGCAAGATACTCGTCAACAACCACTGTTCGCGAAACAATCTCGCGGAGACCGGACGACGGCATTGTGCGAGCTGACTTTCTTATGCGACGAGCATTCTACAGTCGATACCGTGTGCCGTATCGACGTAGCACTGTCGATCGGAAATATGCGGGCCATGCTTACTGCAAACAATGCGAATTCTATCTTTTTATTATCGATAGGTGGAACTTGAGAACAGAATTCTTGACAAACTCGAGAACAGAAAAGTTCTACCACGGTGCATGTATTATTTTCTGAATATTTTAGAACGTGTGTAGAACATTTGTAAATTCACACGTTCATCATTCTGCAGCACAAATATTAGGTAATTTTGGGAATTAAATCAAAAACTCAAGATTTGTTTATATACCGCCACTGAGAAAAGAAAAACTGAATTAACAACAGTAATTCGTGGGTGATGTGGGAATCTACTGATATGATCATCTTGAACTAGAATGAAGCGAATGAAAAATTGTTTAACAAAATGCCATCATTTTATCGAATTTTTAACTTCTAAAGGACACATATACATATAGATGTGTAAACTTAAAAACGATTTATTATTGAAACATCGTTGCAACAACAACCAATTTGAGAAATAAATTTGAAAAGAATATGTTACTTGTCTCTATTTAAATATAAATTTTCTGCGTGAATTATAGAAATAGTTAAATAAAAATGTGTTTTTTCTACAAATAGTTCTAATGAAATGAAAATAATATTGCATATATCCGCAAATCCTTCCGATATTATTCCGTTATCTTTACTAGAATTGTCATAACTGGTCGTCAGAGCAATAGTTCCAAGCAACTTTTAAACTCCTCCGAATGCAACACTCTCTCAATCCCGGCATCAAGCGGGAATATAAACATCCGGTCTAGGTTGGGAATACAGCTCAATCAAACTGCAAGAACTATCTCCGTCCCCATGGCCTTCGCGTTCCTGTCCATTCTCCACCGCGAAAGATTAAAACAAAGTCGACAAGAGTCCCATGGAAACCGGCCCGGAGACCGAGCGAAATCATCCTGTAGAAACGATTCATTAGTCGAACTCCCGACACAAAGGTATTGCAGCGAACGAAAGGCGCCGTTTCAAACAAGTAAAGCTTCCCGAGCGGTCTCGGCGAAGGGTGGAATTGAAATGGTTTCGCTCGGACCGAGGATTTCGAGAGCCCGCGGCTGCTGGCGGCCATTTTGTCGGTCGCTGGAAACTTTCCCGTCGATGGAGCTTCGCAGAATTCTCTTGCTGGCAAAATATTCTGTCATTTTATGGGAGCCTCAAACCCGCGAACTTCAGGCCGGTCCGTGGGCGACGCGCTCGGAAAATCGGCGAAATCCTGGCCATGAGTCAAAATCAAAAAGGATTTAATCCTTGGATCTAGTCATTGCATCTATTAGATTGGCGGAAAAGTGATCGCAGTTCTCATGGTTTTAAGCGATTATTCTTATATAACGTTTCATCCGATTTTACCTGGTCTGCGGATCTTTATGCGAAATAAAGACTGCGATATAATTGTTGAAAATAAATAAAGTGATAGAATTGTTTAATAATAATTCACGATTTGTGCTTGAGAACGCGGATTTCATTATTGCAACGATTTACATTAGAGTACGGAGTCGATCAGAGTGGCTTCTGAAATAAATTATTTATTATTCGGCGACCAAAACGTTTTGTTGTTTAGGAAATTTAGTACAAATCTTGGATTCGCCGGTCATTGGTGACTGCCACGACCTTCGACGTGTTAAGGGTTAAGATCAGAAATATGAATTCCAGTCAGAATTTTAGCGATTTTAGGCAAGGATTTTAATTGCGGCGAAATTAGGGGGGTCACTTTGACTGCGTCACGAATTAGAGACAACGGCCCGAGAACATCGTCTTCCCGTTCGTCCCTTATTTTTGCGAGAGCCGTGTGACGGCCACAGACACGTCGAAACAATGCGCGACGCTTGTAGCCGACTACCGCGCGTTCAATGGTGTATTTACTTTGCCACCCCCGTTGCTCATCCAACTCGCACTCATGCAAATGCAACGTGAGTTCCGACTAATGCGAGACTCACCGCGGCTGCTAATTGCCGCGACAATTTCGAGGTTCGTTAAGGGGAACGGCACGCCGAGCGAAACGGGCGGAAGGCGTTTTTGAAGTACGCGTCTCCTCTCGTTGAAGTGTTAAAGTAAACGCACGCTGCATCCGGTATAGTAACGGCGACGGACTGTCCGGACGATTAGGTTGCAATTTGGTCGTTTTTTGGGAACGCTGAAAATGTCTCGAGATTTTGAGAGACTTCCGTTTCCATGTGCTGGGGACTCGTAATTACTAGTTTGCGGATGTTTATGCAACATAGAATTTCTGTACGTCAATTTTTAGAAACGTTCATCTTTTTTGTTCATTATTTCATTGTATGACAGATATGTAATAATAACGTTTTAGTAATGACACATAAAATAATATTAAATAATATAAAATAATGTAATGATAGATTTGAATAACTGCAACAGTATTCTCGTTATTTATAAAATATAAATAAATAACTGAACTCATTGTGTGACAGATATGTAATAATAACGTTTTAGTAATGACACATATAAAATAATATTAAATAATATAAAATAATGTAATGATAGATTTGAATAACTGCAATAGTATTCTCGTTATTTATAAAATTTAAATGAATAAATAAATAAAAATTTGTTTCATAATTCTATACGGAAGAATATAATTTTCTTCTGTTTTAAAACAAGAATAATAGAGCTTCAAATTAAAGATTAATCTTTTAAATAAGAAAGCATAATGGTTTGGTGTGACTATATAACAGAAATAAATAACATAAATAGACGTAGAAATATAAAAATAGCAAATCAGACTGAATCGAGCGCGAGGGATGATACTTATATTTTGAGTAAATCTGTTTATAGGTCACAAATCGTGGCCAATATAGGACGAGTTAACGAGAACTGAGGAAAAGGGAGGCAACCACCAGGGGCGTAGACTAATTTTACCATTTCTGATTGCCAACCAGGACCGGTCAGTGCCATTTCCTGTCGTGAAAAGAGGGTACGATAGATTCAATATCCGGGCCAATGAAATGAAGTGAAGATTGACCTATGCATCAAAATTCTGGCCCATGCTTCGTGCTCCACGTGTTATATCGATCCGACATTTAGGCTCCCTTTTCGAAGGGTCTCCCTTATAACCTTATTCTACACAAATCAACGTTCTGCCTCATCCAAGCGTAATCCAATGAATATTTCGAAATGCTCATAGAATTCTTTATATTTCTTCTATGGAACGAATACTTTATCCGACATTGTGCAACATCTTTGAGCTACTCAAGTATCGTAATAATTGACGAACCACCGCTCTATATCGAGGTCCCTCAACATTATCCCATAAATAAACTGCTTATTTAACATTTCGACCGTCGCTCGAAAATCCCGCAAAATTGCGTGAAATTAAACTGTTTTATTTAGTCAGATTGAAATTGAGAAATCAAGTTGCACGACATCAACTATTTGTTCAACATTCTCGCGGTCCGCGGAACCCCCGATAAAATTAGAAAGTTATAACGCGTCTTTCCAAGCGAATGATTTCGTAACCCGAGCAACGATGCAGTCGAAAAATATCGATGCAGCATTTTCAGCAGATCAGAATTCAGCCGCAATTTCTTCGACGAATATTGCCTACACTTTTCATCCAAACGCGAAAGAGAATTGTACCCGGCGAACGCTTTGTACAGCACGCGTTCCATTTATTTCGAACGGATAAAAAAGCATCGCGGTTCAACGAGATACGTCGAAAAACTAATCTCCCTACGATCCCTTTGTACACTTTATGTCGGTCATTTCATCGCGGGATACGTGCGCCGTTCCTTGCTTTGTCACCGCGATGACGGGACGTATTATTGTTGCGGTTGAATCGCGAGCAACCAGTATCAAGGTAACTTGATTAATCGTGCACTGTTCGATTTAATTTTGCCGGGCTGCCTGTTGATACAACGAGCGCCGCTCCACCCCTTCCGCCGATATCGCGGCCCTCAAAGAGTTCGCGGAACAAAGAGGAAACCTGGAAACTTGACGCTCTGTCATAGACGGGGGCGCGATTAATCCCGAGTAACGCGCAAACCGGCTCGCAGACGCTTTAGCTGTTGGGAAGCCTGACTAATTACAGTTAGCAGCTTGATCGACGTATCGTAGTATCATTTCCCGTCGGGGAATTTCGATTCGATTTTCTGTCGCTAAATAAAATGACAGGTCTCGTCGGCGAGCCATCCCTTCCACGTCCGCTCTCTCCCCTCTTGCTCCCTTTTCCTTAATTCCTCTCGCCCTCCCCCTCTCTTTCTGCTATTGATCCTCTCTGCATCCGTTCCCGTTCGGTTCTTTTCCCGTTTCTCTTGACCTGCCTTTTTCCACCCCTGCGATTTGACTTTCTCCACTGCCTCTGCAACCCTCACCTCTTTTGTTGTTTCCCTCCACCATCTGCTACCTTCTTGCTTTGTCTCGTTCCGCTCGGCTCGCGATCCTTATGCCATTAATTTTATTAGCACTCTTTGTGTCATTTTGTCGTTTTTGCGTTACCTTTGTACCTTTCGATCCCACCCCCGCGGAATACTTTAACCCAGCCATTTTATCCGTGAATCGAGCTTTGCTTTTATTTTTTCTTTTATACCGGGGCTTTTACTTCGTTCTCTTTATTCTGTTAATTTTCTGATTCTTACACCGTTCAGGTTGCTCGTAATCTTTTACTGTAGCTTTGCGTCGCTTTTGTTCTTCCTCTGTCTTCCGCCAGCAGGATTCTTATAAATTTTTAGCGAGACTCGATTTTTAGTTTCTTTACAGTAGGAATTGAAACAATGCATACAGCACTCTCGCAGTATAATATATTTTTATAATTCGTGATACGTTCTATTTTGGTTAATAAAGCCTGCATTTTGGACATTCAATAGTCCATAGTCCATACTGGATATTCGTGTAATGCAACACGTATTTCCAATATTGTACATGCACATATGTCTAATACGTGTGAACAGCAGAATTTCGGTTATCTGAATCGGACAAGGGAACGCGAATGTTCGGATAATAGAATAACTACTTAGATACAATATTCGATTAAATTTTTACCGATTTATAGAATAAATAATCTTGCATGTAAATCGTTCGAGATTGTGCTATCTGCATGTCGAACTTGTTGATATAATAATTAATTATATACGTATCGTTTCAATGTTTTACATCGATCTTCTGTAACGATCACTGACAATCCCCACTTTTTTCATAATCTGTGCACATACGATCTCCGGTAACTTACTCTGCCAAAGAAGAACCGCCGCGATAGGAACTTTGGTAATCCAGTACATGAGAAATAGTTTTTTAAAGTTCTCAAGGAACAGCAGAGTTCGGAGAACAAATGGCAAAGAAGGTTCGAGTCGAGGGATAAAACTGTGATGAACGACAAGTGTGTAATAGCATTGACCTAAGCCGGGGATCGACCCCATGTTGCAAAGATTTACCGTACGTGAGAAAGAGAAAGTTTGGAAAAAGTAAAAGTTCCCCGAAACTCGTGACAGATATACGAACCCGTGGACGTGGCAGCAATGTCGTAACTGCCACACCCTCCATCCTTTATTTTACATCCCCGTGTCTTTTCTGCGGCTTCTTTCCTCCGTTTCCACCACTTTACATCCCCTACCTCCATTCCCTTTATCCTTTCTTTATCCTCCAAATACCTTTTTTTCACCGTCACCTACTTTCACATATTTCACAGCTAGCAACAAAATCAGAAAGCCATTCAACATTTTACAATGTCTGAGAGCGGAAAATATTTGATTCTTCTTGGATTTGCATGTTAGAAAATGAGATGCAGTTAACTGTACTCATTTTCTATCATGCAAATCCAAGAAGAATCAAATATTTTCTGCTCTCAAACATTGCAAAATGTTGAATGGCTTTCTCTGGCCAAAGTAGGTTTGACAATGTTTTAGAGCAGTTTTAGGGCAGCTTTGTAGTACTTTTGGGATACCTTTGGGATAATTTTGGGGCAGCTTTGTGGTAGTTTTAGCGTAACTTTAGGACACTTTTGGGGTAGTTATGGAGTACTTTGGGGATAGTTTTGGGGCAGTTTTGGGGTACTTTTGGGATACTTTTGGCAGCTTTAGAGTACTTAAATATAATCCTGACATGACCTTGGAGTGTCTTTGAGATGACCTTGAGATGACCATCAGACGACTTTGAGGTGACCTTGAGACAATCTTGAAGTGGCCTTGAGATGCCCTAAAGTGCCCTAAAACTAACCTAAAACTACCCTAAAACTTCCCCAAAACTAACCCGGAAGTGTCCTAAAACTACCCAAAAGCAGCCTTAAAACCATCCCAAAATTGCCCTAAAGCTGCCCCAAAACTACCCTAAAACAGTCCTAAAACTATTCCAAAACTGCCCTAAAACTATCCCAAAAGTACCCCAAAGGTACCCCGAAACTACCCAAAGATTGCTCAAAAGTTCCTCAAAACTGCCCGTAATCTGCCCTACAGCTGCCCAAAAACTATCCCAAAAGTGCCCCAAAACTGACCCAAAAATTCGCTAGAACTAACCTATATCTGGCCTGAGATTCACTAAAACTACTCTAAAACTGCCCCAAAACTATGCCAAAAGTATCCTAAAAGTATCCCAAAAGTACCCCAAAGCTACCCTAAAACTACACCAAAACTGCCCTAAAACTAACCCAAAACTACTCTAAAAGTACCCCAATGGCCAATAAGCCCCGCCCCTTGGCCAATAAGCCACTCATCATTCTGGGTAGGCCACGGCCCCTGACCAATAGGCCACGCCCCCTGGGAGTTAACCGTGTGAGTGCCAGGGGGTATTGAAAAAACACTGTCGAAGAATCCCAAACAGCGCAACCACACTTTCTCTAAATGAGTACGAAAAGTCCCAAGCAGCGCGATAGCGCTTGTTTTATTTGATGCCGATAAATACCAAGCGGCGCGATAGTGCACCGTTTATTTTGCATCGATGAATCCCAATGGGAGCAATAGCGCTTCTTGTATTTGTTAGGCAACGCGACTCTCGTCCTTTTCTCATTACTCCATCACATTTATTGCAGTTAGCAAAGCGATCGGATGTATTCTTGCCTATGTGTTTCTCATTGTTAATAATTGTGTTTCAAAATGATTTACTGTCTAACTTTTTTAAATTTGGCGCATCCCCAAAAAGGTAGAATGAATCAAAACAGAAAGTCTATTAAAAGCAGCTGTGTGATGTACTTGCTTCAGTAATTCTTAGTGAGCGTCTTCAACAATCGGTAACGCACCGTCAGCTGTCCACAATGTTCGAAATGTACTGGGTTTTCTCGACATAAAATCTCAACAGCGCGATCGCGCTGCTTGGGACTCAAACGGTTAATGGAGCTGTTGATTTAGAGTGCAAAGTGAATTTTATTTGTTAAAGTATTTTATCGGAGAATCTTTTGTTACGATAAAATAATGTATCGCGAAAGAAATTTTGTAAATAAATATGATAATCTTCCAATTATACGATGTGTTCATTTTATCGCGTACATTAGAATATCTCCGTTATTTTTACTAATATATAAACACGTGCGAGGTCAACTTTCTTTAGTTCAAAGCTAAGAATATTACGATTCATGTTATTTTGCTCTCAAGATTATTTTTGCAAGCGTTAAAACAGTATGACCTTTAAAAAAATAGGGATCGATATCCAAAAAATAGCGATGAACTTCAATAGTTAAAATAGTTTGTCTTGAAAGAAAAAAAGCATGAATCATAATATTCTTAGCTTTGAACTAAACAAAGCTGTTCTGATATTTTATATCAGCAAAAATAACGAAACTATTTCAGTGTGCACGATTAAATAAACACTCTGTATATGTACACATTTTCTAGATTTTATATTGATGCGATCGTATGTAAAGGAGTAGCCTAATCGCTAGGATGATTTACGATTATGGATTTTCCTGTAAGCACCCAGAATGTGACCTACAAGATGACTCGTCGATTACCTTATAAATATAAGGTATTAGCTTAATATCTTCGCCATTAAAGGACATTAAAAAGCAATTATACTTCTTCTGAATTTTATGCTTTCGGCTTCGACAGAAATTTTCGGAATAATACCACAACGGAATAATACCAATTCTATTCTGGCCTGGCCTCAAAATATTCTAAACATCTTAAAATTTAAGAATATGTTTTTCTTTTCACTAAAATTACAATTTAAATAGTCAATGATCACTACTTTTTACGCATGACGAGCATACTCGTCGTGACACGAAATACTGCCACTTCTCCATGTCGAGTGTACTCGTCAAACACAGCTAACTGGTTAAAATTTAAAGAAATTTCTTCTTCATTTAGACATTAACAAGATCCTGACAATCTGAATTCGCATAAACGACCGCGATTTCGTAATCACCTAACACTCGCACGAGAGATCCGATGGAAAATGTTCGACGCCGGAGTAAAAGACGGAGGGACGTTCACCGGGGTTCCGTCGACGGAACGTAAACACGTCGCTATTTAAATTTGCCATGCACTCATCAAACGCGGTCCGATGATATCGCGGAAAAAACAGTATATGATGAGAGGACAATTCCACTGTTATCGCTCGGCGCACGTGTACGCGACGTGAATATATTCCGGCGGTAAACAATTTTAAATAGAAACTGCATATGGGATATAAACGTGTTGAGACGACTATCCGAGCGGATTTCAACGAGAAAGGAAAAAAGCCGACGTGGAGCGATCCTTTCGTGAAAGAGACACGAAAGTCGCCGTCTCGTCGAGGGGCTGGTTTACGACACTATATTGTCTTCGTTTCGAACTCATCGACCAACAGAAAATTACTTCAGAGTGACGCTTGTTTCCCGAAGCATTCGGCGGCCATCCAACTCCAACAAACCGTAACAACGAATTTTCTCGAGGATTCTGTTAGCACGTTAACTGGACGTCTCTACACTTTCCCAGAAAATCAAAATAAATTAATTTATCAAACCGACATTGGAAAGTCAAAACTTATCATAATGGATGCTACTCTAATTTTCCTGTATTGTGGAAATCTTAGAGATTGATCTTATTTTTTTAAATAGAACAATATATTTTTTATTTCAAAATATGGAAAAATATCGAATTCCGAGTGAAAAAGTATTGTCCTTTATTAACATAAACTTAACAGCTGTATTGATGAAACGCGTCACAGTTTAAACAAACGATAAGTGTAAAATTCATTCGATTTTCTTTTTGAAGAAATCATGACCGAGATATATTCGAGTTAAATATCTTAGCAACATTGCTTTCGATGTTTGCTGAAGTTAGTTAAATCGAGTCTGCGATGCACAAATAATGGAATTTCTCGAGCAGGTGAACTGCTGGAAGTTAAACCGATGCGAATGGAAGAGAACGCTTAACGATCGGGTGTAGCGTTAAATTCGAAATGCGGTAACGTGTGCTTTTTTCGAAAATAATTATTTACAGACTTCTGGCCGTCTTCCAAACGGCGTTCTCCTATTCGGGCGGCGGAAACCACTGCCACTCGCAGGTTTCACTTTCCAGCGGCGGTTAAAGCGCTCGGAAGAATTTCATTGCGGCAATTTGTCATCGGGGATGATTCTATAAACTCGGTTATCGCTCTGAAGGAAAGACTGGATAATGGAGGCTTCCTTTTGTAATAAGTACCGACTTGGATCGCAATCTCCGTCAAGCCGTTCCACGACCAACGATATTTCGCGAACGCGGAACGCCGCTTCGTTAATTATTCTAGCGAGAGAAAAACAATTAACGCACGCGACGGGCGACGTGAAAATGCAAAGATTGAAGCAAAAATGCAAATGACTCTCGGAAAATTTAGTACGCGTAATAAATACATCCAGGCATCGGATGGTATCAGGAATTAATAATGGTTAGTTAACTGACCGCGTCTAGGTTTATGATACATTCCGTGTGCTCGATAAAATTGCAAATTAGATTATGCAAAAATATCCCCTTTTTCAGTGCACCAGCGCTGTCTGAATTCTGTAGTTCTTCCATGAATTCTGCTTTCGTTGGAATTACATTTTTGTAATTAAAACTTCGTATTTTATCATTTCTCGCAGACTTTCGTTTAATTTCGATTAGCTACTCGCATTGCGTTCGCAGTGAATCAATCAGAAATGAATCCTGAAGTCTCGTCAATAATTTCGGAGGCTTAATTTCGAGACAATGAAAGCGCGGGAGGTGAAATTATTTAGTCAGTTCAATCGAGCATTTGCCTCGATTATTCAAGAAATTCTTAATCATGTGTTTCATTCGATAGGATGCCGGCGAGATTTATTATCTCTCCATTAATTTTATGATGGAAAGAAGACAGCGAATAATTCATTTGCTCAATACGGATCCGGGGGATGAATGATCGACACAGGAACCCCATTCGCGTCCCACTTTACGTGCGAATTGTTTTGAGAACACAGGCTGGATGGCAATTTTCCCGGGCGTCGCGTTGAATTTATATTCAAATTTGCAAAGAACAACGTCATTATGCTGAAAACTTTATTGATAGCTTTTCCGGGAAGCGTTCCAACTTCACGGTCCCGCAGCACAAACTCTTTGGAAAAATGTGCTCCTTGTGGAAGCTTTCTGTGACGCGAGTTGTGTTTGCATTAAATTACGGGCACCGAAATTGCGACGAACAAAACAGCTTTAGTTTTCCGAAGAACGAAAACTATTTCACTGCTTTCTTTCTGTTCCGTTTACCTTTGACGCATAAATTGAATCCGTACGCGAGCTTTCAAAAGAACAAATTTACCAACGCCGCGGCCATTTCCGAATATTATTCTTCCTTACGCGTATTTCCAGTTAAATGATTTTAGCTCGCGTGCTCGACAATTGAATAACGAACTGAACAGACGATCAACGACGAATGATTCGAAACAACTTCTGACGAATTCTCCGAAATATATTAACTCGCCGTTTTAATTATTCGCAATCGATGTACCATTATACGCGTGTACGTTCGGTTATAATTGCTCTTACCGCGTTGTCGAATCGTTCTTCTGTAATAGCCTCGTATTTCGAAACGCTTCCATTTCCAATCACGAATTATCTTCGCAAATTCTGCTTATCATTAATTTTCGGGAACAATGGAAATGGTTGTTGTTACTGCTTCGATGAAATTAACTCTTTACAAGGTTTTACTCTTCGAAGCTCCGCCCACAAATGCGCAGCTAATTCTCGCACATTTCGACCTCGTACAATAGATTTCTGTATTTCATTCTACGTTGAATATTGTATACGTGTAGGTCGTAGGTCAATCCGCGCCAAGCAACCACATTGCGCGGACACATGGTCCTGAATTTTTATGAAATCGTATACGCTTGGAAAATTCAATACCTCGAGTAGAGAACAATTTTCAACTTCTCTGGTTCAAACGTTCCAAGTTATGAGAATAAAACATTGGAAGCTAATTTCTATTCAAAAATCGAATTTCGTTTTTTAATTGAAACAAATATTTCCCGAATATTCTCCCGAATATTGTTTTAATACTATTCTTTCATAGTTGGTGGTGTACAAAAATGATTAGCTGCACTAACTACTGAAATGACTGCTTCCATTATGTTCTATATTAAAAATATTGGCATAGTTGTAAAACTAATTTAATTACAATATAATTATAAACAAAATAGTTCTTCTATAAAATTTATCGCACGAAACATGATATGAGACGCAATGCTATACGCGTTTAACTAAAATTGAGTAATAAATATTTAAATAATTTTTTCGATGCTAAAATCAAAATCAGGTGAAAAGTGACGAACATAATTTTATTTACTAGCTGCTGACTTGTTAATATACTAAAATTATTGCCAGAGAAAATTACCTGTTCCAACGCAATCTTTTTAAATTACCCCATGAAAATTTGTCCTCGCATAAAATTCGCGAGCTACTAATTAGTTACAGCTTAATCAAGGCCCCCCCTCCCGTGACTCCGATCCCGTCGAAGAGGATCCTTGATTCTATTCCCTGAGGGGGATGCCGACCTTCCCCCAGTCACTCTTCTATCCCCCGGAACTGTAACCCATCGATCCACTGATCCAGACATTTGCAACCTTTCGACCTTATTATCGAATAGTCTCCAATCCGAAATCCGGAAATAAGCGAGCGAAAAGGGCAAAGGAGGTCTTCCGGCCTCCTTTTTTTCTCCTTCTGCCAGCCCGATACAGGGGCGGTGGAATAAAGGGCGCCAAAGGAGTTGCGGGGGAGGCAATGTTAGCGATAAAATCGCGAACGTATTTCCATATGAATGGAAGCCGATAAGATCGCTGGCCTGTGATTGAATAATTATTCGTCGTCGGCGATTTGAAAATGACTACGGGAATAGAGTCTTAGTGAAATGAAAATAATGCTGGGAAGCTCCATTTTCCACTGCGTTTATTCATTCGGGCCCACAATTCTTGATGCTTTGAAGCAATTTTTGGTTGATTGGTGTAAGAGGGTCAAGCGCTTCCACCGAGCATAAGTACTCCTAGTCAGGAAATGTTCGTCCATGGAGTTTTAATGCTTTCCATATTTTGAAAAACTCAAAGAACGCCAACAAAAAAAGAAGTTCCTTTAATTTCTTATTTAGAGGTGAGAAATTTATTCGTATTTAATGCAGGGAGATGTACGAATTAATTCGAATAAATAGAATGTCCTGAATTTGT
>CM052149.1:6952532-7006426 GCA_028455555.1 Augochlorella aurata
AAAAAAAATGTGAACACTCCTACAGCTCCCTTTAAATAATACCCAGCAATTGGTCACGTCGTTTAATGCTTTATATGAAAAAAGTAAACGTTGAAGTTGCTCTGCGAGAAAAAAAACATCGAATTTTCTTGACATGCAGCGAATCGAATAAAAATCGTAATCTGCGTCACAGGAATAACTTCGATCGTTTGACAACCTCGCTATCGAGGAAGCCGCGGAAATGTTTCAACAAAATTTCCTCTCCCGGTAGAAATGGGAGGGGCGGGGTTGTAAGGCGTAGGCGAACGTGAACCGCATTGGCGTAAAGTGAAAAATTGATCACGGCCATGTTTTTTCAATCGATTCCATTCGCCGCGGCAATAAAACATAAACGAGCCATTAGCGTTCGACGTTATCTATACAAATTAATTCGGGCTTAATTCCATTCGCTCCAATCCGCTTCTAGTCTGTCTAGAATTTCATCCCCTGTCGAATTAAGACAGTGATAGAACATTAAACAATTTAATTAGAAGATTCTCTCTTCAAAAATGGTGAATAAATTTATATGAAAGACGGTCGACAGTTAAAAAGTAATTGTAAGCGCTCAGTCACCTGACGACTATTATTAACATTAGATCAACCGAGCACTAAGAGTAAGGTTCTAAAAATGATTTATTAATATTGTAAGCCCTTAAAGCTTGAGGCTGTAGCGAGACTGCACTATAATATTTATAAATTAAACAATCGGTAGGATTACCACGAGTCACCTGGAGATATTACACATTCGCGTTCTTCGCACCATAAAAATATATAAATTGTGTTCTTCGACACCTCGATAGGCAACGCGGCATTAAACAAATTAAACGAAGTCACGAGTACTAAGCACCGGAAAAAGAATACCAACGAAGGTAGCAAGATTTAATCAAGAACACGCGTAACAACGGAATTGGTAGCAGTCGTTGCACGTTGTTACAGGAAATCGATGCAACAATTGCACTCTATTCTACGAATGCAGAAAAAAGGGAGAATTTCGAAGGGCACAATAGAAATATTCAGCCATTTCACGGTGGAATGAAATTTGGTTCCGCGCGTGTTCAATCGGCATTTAATCGGCGAACAGTAATTGCGCAACCCGATCAACGTTATCAAAAAGCAACGTAACCGAAGGAGCGGCCAATTAATTTTTAGCGAAGTGTTTCCGAGCCTGTTTCGGAAATTAAATCGTTCGACGCCGGTGTGCTTTCCTGCTGGAAACTGTTGCCAGAGAAAGAGGCGATTTTCTTTCTGAAGATACTCGAAGCTAAAGGTGATGAAGGCTCCGCTAATTGCACGAAATGAAGCATTGTAAAAGAGACTCGTTGTTTCTAGAGAGAAAATAACAAAATATAACCTCTGGAATATTATATTATATTTATGACAAAAATGGGTAACTGTAATTTTGAAGAGAAGAAAGAGTGAAAGAAGTAAAGAGAGAGAGTAAAAAAAGGCAGAAGTGACTCCTGATGCTTGCAACAAATGTAGACAATTTTTATTTTCAATAAGAATCCGCAGTCCTATAATCACTAAGGAAAGACAACCTGTGTGAGAATTATCTAAGAAATGTACTTCAAGAATAAAGGAAATAAATTAAAAGGTATAAACCAGTTGTGCAAAGGATATTAAAGACCTAAATTTATTCACAGTCTTCCTATATTGTAAATAATATTTTGAATAGCTCTTTATAATTTTGCGATCACGTCTATTTGAAAGATAATGATAAGAAACCAGATCGATTAAGTGAATAAACGATAAAGAAAAGCTAGAACTTAACAGCATAAAATAGTTTCGAACGACACCAAGCTGAAAGGATCTCATACCGAATACCTCAGAAGGACTGCAACATTTGATGAAAGAATTTTTATGAAATAGGTTCGCAGAGCTGCAAAACATCGTGCAGCAAACGTGTAGCAATCTTCCTCGAGATTGGATAGAGATGGAAGGACGAAAATTCGGATCCGTTTTGAAAACACCGCAGACATCAACGCAGCCAGAACTTCATTTCGCGCGGCGAACTTCAATTTAAAAAGTTCCGCACACAACAGCCTAGAAGCAACCTGTTACGAATAAAAAGCAGAAACTGCGATCGTTAACGCGCTATCCGAGGCGACTGTATCTCGCAGAACGAATCCGAAAATATTTACGAGCGGAAGGGGAGACGGAAAGAGGGATGGAAACGTCGCAACTCCGCTCACAGTTTCGGAGGGCCGGCGAATATCGATCCCCTTGTCGCAAGTTAAAACCGGACCTGAAATCCCGCTGAAGACCCGCTTCTGACATGCTCATTCCCGTCTGGCAGTTTTTATTGGCCGTCACGGCCATTTTGCTGTCTCGCGAGCGTCGGATCATTCGGGAATTATGAATTCCGGGGCAGACACGCATCGTTAAACTTTTGCCGGAATGTTCGAGTGCGCACGGCTTAAAACGGAACATGCGGAGTCGTTCAGAATTTGATCGGAGAACTTTCGGAATTTGGGTAACGTTTATATGTTGCTGGAACTGTTTTGCACGCTGTTTTGCACGCTGTCGGTCGTCCGACAGCATTAAGCTTTTCCGGATGTTGCTGGTTTCGTGGAAACGATATAATTTTATATAATATACAACCCTCGACGTAACATAAACAAGAAATTATTTGCTTCATCGTCGAGTGAATTGCTTTAGAATCGGGCAATTGTCATCTGCCATATAACGCAATCGCTCTTCAAAAGTCGTTTTGGACTACGATAAAAGGTTACAGGCAAGAGCAGGTCCCATAATGAAATCATATAAATTCTGCAACATTAACTGAATAAGGATTGAAATTGTTTGAATGAAGAAATATAGAAGAAGCGAACCTCGAATCTCTGACTAGAGAGAGCAAGAAAGTGCAAAGATTGTTGCACGTTGCATGATAATATGCATGATGATGTTATATACAAATCAGAACGAAGCTTCTACCGAACCTACTATATCTGGGATTTATAAATCAGCATGCCGTTTTGAGGAAGTTTTATTCTTTGCGCATAGTGTCTACGAGAATGAGAGATAATGCACAGATGCAGGATATCAGTAACAATGGATTGTGAAACATAACGGATAACAAATTTACCACAGAAATGCCAGTAGATGTGTATGAATGCTCTGGAATACCCACGAAGTGGAGTTTCGAAAAGGAAACTCACTCGGAGGAAGTGCTACTTTGCATTCAAGGGGATTTGCGAGAAGTAAAACCCATTCTGACACCAGATCGTTGCAGCGCTGCTCAGTCGATAAAAACATTTGTAGAATTCCCTGGCCGGAGTGTTAAACACTTCGGAAAATATAGTCCAGAATCGTGATTAAATCCAACGAAATTCAGAACGTAGAATAATATTTTTTGTTCACACGGTGAACAACGTCGTCTGTAATATTACTAAATATTAGCAGTTTACATCGACATTAGACAAGGAAAGCGATAAGAATTGAGTGCAGTTTTCATTGAAAAAATATCGTACAAAATCATCGATTTGCATCGTCCATTAAAACCTATGCACGGGAACGAAGATAATAGTTGCAAGTTCCGTGTAACAGCTGCAGGAGATGGGGAAACTTCAAAGGACGACGCACAGAGAAAAGCAAGAATTTCCTGAGAAAATAAAAGATTCTTCGGCACGCGATGAATCGTGGTTTAATTGGCCGGTAGTAATTACATGACCCGATAAACGTAATCAAACGCGATGTAACCGGAGCGACGGCCAATTCATTTTTAAGCGGGCCGATCGCGTCGACCTAAAACCGTTTTCCGCGAATTAAAACCGTTCGCCGTTAATTAATATTTTCGCGGCGCGTTTATAATAAATAACGCGATCGGGAGCCGACCGCGGGAGCCAAGGCAAAGATAAACAGCCGCACCGATCCGTCAAAGGGAGATAACGTTTCGTTATCAATTGTCACGAATAAAAATGGAAACGCTGGGGATCCGAAAAGCTCGCGAGATAAATCGACGCGTTTTTTCTACGCGGATAACACGCGTCGAATGCAGGCGACCAGCTCGATGGAAAAACGCGGAGCCGTGGAAAGGAGAAGGACGCGGCGAGAGGAAGATAAAACATCGGTTTTGCTTGCGGATGAAAAAATCGAAAAGCTGATAAACGCGTCGGGCGACAACTTTAATTGCGACACGTGCACGGCCGAAGTCTCGCGCGCGCCGCAAATCGTCCGTCATGATTACCGTCTCCGTTGCGATGCAACACGCACTGACGTTGACGGAAAACCCTACGCCTGTGTGTCATAATTAACCTAATTACGCCCGGCCCTGTGCACGCGTATTGTTCCATACCGTCGAGCAGAGAAGACGAGCACAGAGGCGCACCATCGGATCTTGGATATTCGCGATTGATTCCGAACTACACTGCATCTGGAGTGCATTTAGCATTAATTGATTAAAGTTTCGGTGAAATCTGATATCACTTTGCAGGCAACGATTAATAGATAACCTGGAATATTATTCGATGCAGTACTTTGAGCCAAACACTGCGAGGGAGGATCGACATCGACTATGAATTTAAATTGAAAAGTTTCAACGTTGTGAAGAATTTAGACTACAGTACATAATGTATAAATGAGTGTACTTAGGTATAACGTCCAAGGATAATTGCTCGAATATATCCAGAAACGGGTATAATAAAAGGCATTTATTGTCCTCGAGGCGAAGTTAAAATTTTCCTAAATGTACAAATTATGCGAAAGGTGAATACATCGATACCGGAATGAATGGATCGCAAATGAAATAATGAAATGAACAATTCTGATTGTTAATTCAGCAGACGATTCTTGAAGAAACGTTTATAGGTACTCGGTCTGCGGACGTAAGAGGCAAACAGTTGAGCAACCACGATCACCTTTCAAGAATTCGTTCCGACGGTGTCGTGCTTCTGAAACCGCATTCCAACGCGACTTGCATTCTATTCAAAGGGCTGCGCCCGCTGCAGGAGAAGCTAATGCGCCGGGGAGACGCGTCCCGCCGCAGGCACGCACGATATTCGAGCTCTGCTTACATACGAGGCTTTAAAATGCGTTTCCACGGACACTTGCATGCGATATGCGAATTTAAAACGAGCATCCGTGGTTCGATTTAAGGAGACGCGTGCGCTTCCGTACGCGATGCATGTTTAAAGGAATGCATCCACGGCAAATGCGATGCCAGATATGCGAGGGGAAGCACGAGAGCCACGGAAATACGAAAATTCCGCTGAAAGAGAATTCGAGCTGTATTCCACTTTCGTCGTGGGTTTCAAATCGGACGATTATTAGTTTTCGATAATGAAGAGAAATAAGATCGCCGGAGAAAGATACATGTTCCTATGTTTATCGACGGCACGTGCACGTTTCCTCGAATTTCGCCTAACAAGACCGCTTAATTGAAGAAAATTGAATGCTGTTCCAGAAAGTTTCAGCTGTAAATATCGCTACCTCAACGTGGCTATATCTGCTTCCCGTTTCGAAGCCTCCGTTGAAATTTCATTCTCCTATTCAGGCGATGATAAAACTAATTGCGAGATCGTATGGAATGGAACAAGTGACACAATTTTATTATATTCAACTTGGATCGAAGAACGACTTCATGTTTCTTAGACAGTTTTGAAGAGAGAATATGCCAAGAAATAATACCTTTCTACAAGTAAACGCAACTTTATCGTTCGCCGTGACCACTCTTGCAACATGGACATTACATGGACATTAAATCGGTTCCAGAATTTTTGTATAGTACAAAATACAAACTACGAGGATAATATATAGTTAATATATAATATACAGTTAATATACAGTTAATATACAGTTAATATACAGTTAATATACAGATAATATACAGTTAATATATAGTTAATAGGGATGAGCTCTAAATTATTCTCAAGACAAACGAACCACGTTATTCGAGAATCGTTCGTATTTGTAATATTTGGCTAAAAATCGTGAGAAATCTGCGAAAATGAGATACGCTGGAAACAAATCTTGACTCTCGTCGAGCATAAAGTTTCCAGGAAATCTGGTGTCCGCCTGATTAAATACGCAAGCGAACAGAATACCGCGACCTGTTTCTCCTTACATTGCTAAACTACATCGGTTTGCTCTTAACTTGGCAAATGAGCAGAAACCTTAATGAGATTTCATTAGCGTGGAGGCGGCTTCATTCATCCGTCAACTTCGTTATTCCAATCTAGCGTGTATTATGTCGGGCTCACTCGAAATCGGCTCAAGCGACGGCTGATCACACGCGGACCCATATACTCGGCAATCCACACAGTTTCAAAGCGATCCATTCTACTCGCTCGGCCTCGGTGATCCTATTCTACTGTCTGCACAGGGCCCCACTAATTCTACTTGTTCGATAGGGGATGACAGGATAGCGGGAAGGGTCGCGAGGCGGCAGGGGCCAAGGGAACCTTTCCGAATCCACCTTCGGCGTTTCGCTAATCCTCTTCAGGATACGTACTCTGCGGCGAGGGAAGTAAATAGAGATGCGGTGGGTTCTACGGAACAGAGCAACAGTCAAAGTTTGGCAAGAGTGTCTTGTAGCTTCCATCGACTCGAATCAATACGCTGTCGGAAATCTGAAATTTTCTGTCGCCTAGTCGAGCTTAGAGAGTCTTTTTATAGACATCAGCTTATTAAGCTCGGTCAGAAAATATCAGCGTTGGGTAAACTTAAAGGAATGTTAAGGTGAAATGCTGACTGAAATCATTTTCACGAAAAGATACTAGCTGAGCGCATCCGAGCAGACTTGAACGAAGTACGGCAAATAATAACTATATCGTTTGTCAAAGTAATCTTTGCGTTACTTAATTGATTTCTATTTAAAGAGTTGCTGGAAATACTGTACGAGCAAATTATCACGAGTTTATATGTGAACATTTCAGAAATCATACAAAATGAAAATACTATATTTTGGAAGTGCGAAGGGTTAATATACAATAATACAGCCGGATAGAAATCAATAATTTACTCTTTATTACTCTTTCTTCAATAATTCTAGAGAGTTAAAAGTAATATATAAATATTTTAAAAATCTTTCGATCCTCTTTAATACTCACTTGTCATAAATGCGCAAATCCGCAGTCTGATAATAACATATTTTTACTTGTACAGCTTGCTTCGCAGCAAAAATTAAAAAATTTATTACTGAGTGCTCTCGTCGAGGTAAGCTAAATGCTCATTTAAAATATCCCTTGAACAAGTCAGTATTAAAACATATACAAAGCGTGGTTCATGATTTCAAAAAGAAATGGTTTGCAACATCCAATCAATTTTCTGTAGAAGATATTAACTGTTACAAATAGATGGTTTCGTAGCCAAAGGAATTGCTGAGGCTCGCTCGTAGCGCTTCGAATATTAATCCACATGCAGAGGATATTCCACAAGTTTCTTTTCACGTTTCACGAGCCATTTTCCAGCAAGTTTGCCACGTGATTCAGAGTTAAAAAGGTCAAAGGCGGACCATGTTTACTTTGTATGTCAAACGTCGCGTGAGGTGCCGGCCATTGAAGTTCAACAGACTGTTTAGGACATGGAAACGAAACGTCTCGAACGCAATTGGAGCGTTCGTTTACCTCTCATGCTTCGCGCAATGCAGCACATCCATCGACGAGCTAGAACGTAACATCCTAAACAGGATATTGCCGTTGCACGAACGAAGTCGGAAGAATCTGATTAATTCCCGACATCTCCAGCTAACTATTTTTGTCAGCCGACACGTCGCGATCCGATTTACGGAGGCGAAGCATTCTTCTAACCAACGGTGAGAATACCTCCCCCTTGTTTTTACAGTCATAGAAAGTAAGGTAGACTTCAGCGAGAAGATTATGCCACGACCAATCAGACCAGCATTCCCTGGGAATTCCATCTCTCCGGTTCTGCATAGTACTTCCCTTTGCTCCAGAATTCAGACTCATTCGCATTCTACTTCGAATGACAGTGCGCTAGTATATCTCTCACCTAAACCAGTCCAACGATTCAACTATTTCGCAGAATCTTCTGTCTCCTCTCCCAGAGTCACATTGTGGAACAGCCATAATATTTGCCTCTGCAGAATTAGCAAGCTTTTTAACGAGTATAATAATGAAAAACAGCTAACTGGTAAATAAGGATATATATTTTAATATTCCTTACTAAATTATATATTTGAGTCATTTATATTTAAAGTGGCCTAAGTCCATTTATTCTAAAATCCAGATATTTGTAAGGATTATTAGGATTAATTCGTTCGAGTGGCTTTGCTGAAATGAAAGTACATATTACGTGGAAATGTAAGTATTAAAACAGCCGGCTCGATGTTTTTGGAAAATGGACTTAGGCCACTTTCACGAAATAAATGGCTAATTTAATCAAAGTACCATATTTTAACGAGTTGCGAAGGAAATAAAGCACATTCGGTACGATTACAATGAGTTGCACACTCTTCAAAGAGATTGCAACAGCCAGCTGGTTAAAGACAGTAACGATGACACTTGCTCGCGCAGTTAATCCTTTTTAAACTAATGACAAATCTCTCATATTTTATGGCTGAAAACCTCTTATTTATGGAACAACGAGCCATTCATTTTCCCATGCGTTCCGCGATTCTTTTTGTCCAGACAATGAGTCCACTCGTCCTCGGCTGCATTCACCGTCAATGCACCGCGTGCACATGTTATAATGCGTCCTGTTCCCGCGACTACATATTTTTCGAAGCTTGTTAATGTACTCGTATCACGAGCATTCTCCGCTGATATAATAGAGAGCACAGCGGTCCGATTCTCCTTTTTATTTTCATGAATGAAAAGCATCGCGGGATAACGCGAACAACGTCCCAAACTGCCGGTGCGCGGGGCGCGGCCGAAAGGGAGCCGACGGGAGCGGCAAAGAGGCTCCAAGGAATAGAAAATAACTTGTCCGGCTGGAAAATTCGTAGCCAAGTTCCGCCATTAATAATCCCCTATTCAGTGGTGTGAAGGAAGGAAAATACTAAAAAGTAACTGGCGAACCTAGCGGAAAGTTCGTGTCCATAAACGAACGAATCTGAATAGCGCACGGAGATACAAAGTGTCTGTATATGTGCGTAAGAGAGAGGGAGAGAATATGGGTATGCAAAGTTCGACCGATACGCTCTAAATGGAAACAGCCGACATTCCCGATACTCGAGATTGTCATTCGAAGACCTCGCTGTAATCTAAATGCTCCTAATCCGCAAACCGTCTGCGTCAAATTGGAACGTCGTGGTCGCGTTAATGACCTGCACAGGAACGTTCAACGTGTTCACATTTTCCATTTTTTACCGAGGCGCATCGCTGCTATTGCGAAGTCAATTTTTCCTAGAGTATTGCAATACATTTATTTCTTGAATTTTTCGGTTCAGTATTTCAAGCAGAACAATGTAAAGGCGCTACTTCTAAAAGCGTTAATATTTCAGGCTATCTTTATGTGATAAATTCTGTTCCACCGTTGAGCAGATCGATTTTTTATTGGAGCGCATCGATGCTGTTGCGAAGTGAACTTTCTTCTAAGGTGACAGGCTATATTCTTTTTTGAGTGATCGCGTTATTTTAAGGAAAACGGTGTTAACCCTTTGCGGTCGTATTAAGTTTGTACATAGGTGTGACGCTGATCGGAATTAATTTTCGTTGAACGAACAGTGATACATGATATGCAAGATTAAGGAGGAATAACAAATTTTATTAATTCTTTTTTAAAGTTTAGATATATGTAACACAATAATATGTTTCAATTTTATGTATAAATTAAGAGAATAAAAATAAATAGATTTGGTGGCTGAGAGTGAACATGCGACCGCAAAGGGTTAATATATTGTACAATATCTAAAGGCGTTTACCTGTCAGGCAATCTTTGTATAACAAATTCGTAATGTTAACGTCATATCTGTGATTGCCGTTTCATGAGAAAATTGCCTCTCGTTCTGTCCTTGCGACAATTAAAAAAATTGCAACAAGCAAAATGGAACAGTTGTACATTACGCACAGAAATTATACGTATAATGAAAGTGTAACCGAAACATTGCGATTTTGATTTTGAATTCTGTAAATTAGAATTGGTCTATTTATTTCGCATTCTTCGGAAAAACGTCTATAAATCATCGTGTGATAACGATGATTTATTTATATACGAAATTATATTTTGTATATAGATACATTTATATTACGAAATTTATTCGTCCACGAATAAAAATTAGGAACGTTGGAAATTAATTTTACGAAGAAACGAGAGATGACGAACGAGTACTGTAGCGAAATGAGAAGGAACGGTCGACGAAAGCCGCAAATTGGAAGCGGGATCGGGCGGGCAGCCAACGATTCCGTGTTGTAATTCCACCTAGTAATCGGATTGATCCGGCAATTAACGTCTCCTTTCGAGGCTGTGCGAACGTTCGCCCAAGCAGACCGCTAAAAAATCGCCCGCTAACGGCCTGTTTCAATGTTCCTATTATTTGCACAGCTGGGAAGATGAACGGCAAAGAGGTGCCGTCGCGGCCACCTAACGAGAAACCGCGCGAAAAAGTGGGAACTGCCGAGAGAAATGCCAAGGATGGTAAGGACACTCGACGGATAGCAGGGATGAAGGACCAGGCGGAGAGGACATTCGTCTGTGCCTTTCATACGCCCATGCGATATCCTGCTTCCTTTTACTCGGATCATGGTATAGATCCCAATGAACATGTTTATATACATGTTTGTACCATATACAACCTCTGGGAAAAAGTATTCGAGCGCCTTTTTAAACACATAATAACTTTTTTGAAACTCAACGACTTGAATTTATTAGAGATGCAGAGTGACTAGTTTATCTACAATCACTAAAATACTTTATTCAATTTTAAATAAAATTTAAAGCTAAAATAACTATTTTATCTAAGCTCGTAACGAAAATTTAAAAAATACGTTTTGGAAATTTTATCGTAATCGATTGTACAATAGTTTTAAAACGTGTTCTTGCTTTCTAAAGTATTATTTATATTTAAATTGTTATAATATCGTAAAAATGGATCGTATTAGAACATACATGAACCTAATTTAAAATTGAAAACTTTTGCTTCTGGAATCGACGAATTCGCGGGTGCAGCTGTGAAAGATATTGCAGGTGACAAACCGAAGACACAGTGCTCTACAGTGGATGTCCGTAGAAACATTGGAAAATATCTTTTGCAAGCTTCCTTTTTACAACATCCCTCTGAAAGCTGAAGTTTGGTATCGTACAGATTTCACGTTGATGGCAGCGCAGTTTCCACTCCAAACGCGATAAAAAACAACAGGAAATCGCGTATCAAGATTTAGGGGATCGTAGTAAAGGGAGAACTACGATCTTGAAATCTAGGGTGAAGTAAAAATACCTCGTAAAGTTTCCATCTTCGAGGAAAATGTACCTTTAGTTTGTTACTCGCTATACACTTGAATTCATTTGCAGTATTAGTACATACAAATTGCGATCGACAAAAATAGGATAAATAGGAAAACAGTACATCGAATCATGATAATAGAAACAAATATTTGAGGAAACCTATATTAATTTGAAACTGAGCAAAGGCTGTTAAACCGAAATGAATTTCTAATGGGACGAAGAATTATTTTCACGACATTTGAAACTACCTACTTGCGTTTCCAGATGCCAACAAGAGTAACATTACTAATTATTTCTCAGTTTTATTGGACAGGAATTATTTCTGTGTCCGTCGACGATAAAAGAACGCGATCATCGTATAATAAAGTTTGCGTGAACGGTCCAGTCAACGCCATCCCACACTTTAAGTGCCGCTCTCGACAGGTGTTAGCATAAATTTTATCGGTTCTAAGTTGTTGCGAGGAGCACGTAGCTGCAAACTAGTTTATAACAAAATGTGGCGCCACGATATATAGATAGCATCGGTAGTCGTCGAGAATGGAATTTTTTTCGTGGCGCGAACTAAGTCGAATTGAAACAACGCTGGCTTTAAAACGGACGAACACTAATTAGTTCGGAATTAATAAGAGTCCGCACAATGCTAGCTACGGTTTATAAAGGTGCACCAACGAAATTCACATAATTGTTCCGCATACACGCGAAATTTAATTAATCCTATTCGCGGCATTTAGGTTAATTATAAGCAATGCATATGGCAACGCTCTGTATTCGTAAATATTGTTCGCAACTTCGAGAAACGTATTCGTGTTTCGCGCGGAAATGCAAAGGCAAACATCACACAACGAAACACCTGTCTAATTTTCGCCTTCCCTTTCCATTTTCATATACTTCGTGTTTCGTTAATTACCGTAATTAATTGGTCCACTGCAAGCGGAATCATTCGATTAACGCTTCTCTATCTCCACATTGCGCCGATTTTCCAATGTACGTTTAGGTCAATGTTATTTTACCGGTACCATCGAATTTCCAATATACGAACAGTCAATATCTAAATTCTGGTTTTTAATTCCAGATATTCGAAACTTTGAAGAAATTGCTCTTATAATAATGATCTCATAGTTACTGCGTCGCCTATGTTAAAATATGTTGATCACGGATATATATTATCGCGGTATAGAAAATAAAAATTGTCTGCACCAATTGCAAGACATAAGATTCAAGAACAACATTTTCCTCTCAATTTTAATAAGTCGGAATTAATAGATCGACATCTTCAGTTGCTTTCAATCTTTAATATTTTTTATTCCAAATGTACATTTTTCGTGCACAAAATCCGCGATCTATTTATTACAATCGTTCGCTTCTTCACTTAATCATAACCTATTTACTTTCGCATTGTCTGTGTCGCGAAGTCATCCTTCTCAGTCGTTCGAAGAAAGCAACGATTAGATATGCTGCCGTTAAACTGGCGCGGATGTGCAGGAAAACTTCGGCAGGAAATCCGCGCAAACGCCAAGAAAACTGCATTACGTTGCTGCCTTATCTCGCAAAACTTTCCCCTTTCCCAAACCGCAGCGATCGACAGAAACGTAGCAGTTTTGAAAGACGTTTCGAACAACTTGCCCGGAAGGCCGCGAAACTTTCCGTCGGACAGACTCTGTCTAGCCCTGTGATAGAGCCGTCCGTTCTTCCCCTTCCGGGAAATTCCGCCGACTTCGAGAACAAGCCCGTATATTTTTCCAACCTAATTGCCCAGACAGACCGTGGCTTTCGCTAAATAAATCGTTTCCGTGGCGAACCGATCGGTTAGATGGTCGCGATAACAGCCACTTTTTACGGAGCCACTGGTTCTGATGGGAACGGTGGTTCCGAACTTGTTTTTTCCGGTGCGCAGTCCGCATATCTGCCGAGGCTTGGCGCAAAATCGAACTCTATCTGGTACGCCCCTGCGGTGTAGCACGGTGAAAAGTGTGCTTTCGGGGAAAAACGGTTTGCGCTGAAACGGGGCTCGGAGCAATTTGCGAGCTCTCGGCTGTCTCCGAGATGCTATAGTCGATTTCAAAATTTAGGTTCCAAGCCATTTTCTTGAGGCCGGCTTTATTTATTGCAAACTTGAAGATTTTCGTCGGAAAATCTTTATTTTCTTCAGAAGACGTCCTACAGCTTCGTTTCGGTTTCACAACGCGAATCCAATTTTTTTAACGCTGGAATTACTAAACGTTATAAAAATGTAATTTGTCAATAATTTGTCCTTCATCTATTAGTAGTAAAACATTATCAGCAACATCTCTGTAGTAGTAATATTAACATATTACATCTTTTATACCTAAGGTATACAATACTATTTCTTCCTTCGCATTACTCTTTACTATGTCTATTATGCTAGAAGTATATAACCCTATTTCTCCCTTTGTATCACTCTGTGGGGGCGCAGAATTTTCGGCAGGATAAATTAGGCCACGACCACATGCGTATACCATTGCGGTTCAAGTTACTTTTGTTCGCCGTTAATTGTGCTTACACGCATAAACACGGCTGATCAATCATCCAATTAGCAGGCCGACTTGAGTGCTCCGTGCGCGTGCACCCCGGAGGCCCGTGCGTGTAAACCTCTATTCAAGAAACAACCAACTATGAAACTCGATTCTACAATTACAACACCAACTGAAACCATACAATAAACTTCGGAAATCTGAACTATGCGCGTAGTTCTGCACAACGATAAACTATCATTACAATGTGAACATCGCGCATAGTTCAAATGATTGCTAAACTAGCATTACGGTACCAATTTAACCATAATATGCGCAGAATTCCGTTGGCTGTTAAAGTGTCGTTACAATATCAACAGAGTTCATAAAGTGATCTTCTAAAAATAAAAAATGAAAGTTAAAAAATAAGAAATATAATATATTATATAATACATAATACATAATATATAACATATAACATATAACATATAACATACAATATACAATATACAATATACAATATACAATATACAATATACAATAAAACAATCTTCAAAAAGCGAAAGTTAGCACTTAGTTTACCAGATTGTTAGTTCAATGGCAGTATGAATCACAAAATAATCTTCCACAGACTAAATTCCGCACGCAGTAGCTGACGAAACGTCAAACCAGCGAAACGATTTCGCAGTTGCTTCCGTACTGGTCGCATTTGTTGGGTCGGCCGCAATTTCTCTCGAGACAGCCCGTTTCTACGATCTTCCGCGAATCAAAAACGCGCACTCAATAACAGAAGGAAGTAACAGAAGGCAGCACGCCTTCCTCGATAAAGAAGGGGAGGAAAAATGATGCGGTGATGCAACCGCGTCACGAGGCAATAGTCTGTCGGCGCGCTCAGCTTGAGACTTTTTAAATTGGACCCCTAACTCTTCGGTTGGGGTTCTCTGTTATTTTCGCAACGGGGGCTTTCGTCGGCCTCCCCCGGGCATACGTGCTCGGCCCGTCGGTTAGGCGAACGAAGACGCACGAGGGGCCATTATGGTGGCCGACGGCGGTGCGGCATCGCACGATAGAGAACGCGAAAGAAAGTTATTTCACAAAAATATCCTCATTGTGATAAATGTCTTCACGAATAGTGAAATAAACATATGATTTACTACGACTTTTTGTAGCATTTCTTCGCATCATTTGCATTTATTTATTGTAATTCTATCTATTGTAATTCTTGAATTACGCCGGAGCACACTTGTCGAATTGTTGATTTGTTAATAATTTTTTAATAATTTTCTGCGCATTAGGTGCTAATTCATTGTTCACGATAATTTTTAACGCCTTGATATTTAATATAGGTATTTAACAATTATATTTCTGTTTATAAATGTCGTTGAAAAATAAATTTTACAGTTAATTCAATGTTCGTGTGTAGAGATGCATGTCTTATAGAAAATCTGAAAAAGTCGGACATAAATACGTGATTTCAGTCAGGAGATCTTACTCGCGGCGTTTCCGAGGTAAATGCCCCACGGTGCGTCGCATTGTGTCCGTCGGTGGCCAGTAGAAGTTATCGTCGGGCCTCGATTGCGCGCGGTATCGTTCGCGCCATGAGAAACATAATTCCGGGGGACGTCGTCGGGTGTGCTTCCGGGATTTGTCGAGGCCGTACGTGGGGCTTACAAGCGGAATCCAATTTCATCTCCCTCGGAGTTACTACGCTTCTTGGACTATAAAAGCGGAGAGGAAGCCAGCTAGATTCGTTTATTACGAGCACAGCCAGCCAGCCGGCCGAACAGGCCGGAGACGGTCGGCTCCGCTTTGCGACCGAATCGGGAACCGCCGTTTTCCGGCGAAGCGATAAGCGTTTTATCACGCTGAAAACGACGGTAAAAATTAATTTCGCCGGCTGGACGCAACGAGCCAACCGTTCATCGCACCACACACCGGTTTTCGACGATGAAACTGTTGTCGCCGCGACGCGGATTACACCACGTAATCGAATCGCCGGTTGATGAGAGATAATGCATTTTTCCGAGAGTACTGAAATTGGACAACCGCGTAACCGGTTTTTCGGTTGACGCCTGCTAGCCACTGACGTCGATGCTTTCGATTATGTCGGTGTTAATCACGCTCCGCTGAGGAATCCCGGAATTATTAGCTGCGGAAACGAGTTCTTTTATTTCGAGCAACTTCTCGCGATCGTTACAGTTACTCGGACCAAAATGTTCTCTCAATGGTTTACAGATTCAACGTCGTATAAAATGTCTTCTAGTATCGAAATTGTCGACGCCATTTTTACGGATTTTTAGACGATCGAGTAGAGAAGAAAGATGGCCGTTTAATGAACAGATAATAAACGACGGTAATGATATAAATAATAATGAATAACGTTTTCGCTAGAATTCGCATGATTTATGAAAAAAAAACGTAATGAAAATAGATATTAAATTATTACGATAGATTATGAAATTATAAACGAAACAAAAGTTATATATTTTATATCGTCAGTGGTTGAATTATTACAATGAAAATGTCTCGTTGCATTGATAATTTAACTATAGTTAAATGACATTGGAATTCAGAAATATTACAAGTAAATTGTTATCATTATCTGTGATTAAATATTATTAATCGAACTCCAAATAAATAGTAATATAATAACGTTCAAACTAATTGCACGATCGATTGTATGGTTATTCGCGATAAGTGATTAAAAGTTCTTATCAATCAGCATACGCGGACTATGAATTACGATTAAGCCCGTAACTGTCATAATTCGATGCTGACTAATATTTAGACTAGTTAATTCAATGCTCAGATTTGACGGCTTTGATACACAAAAGGGATGCAATATGCATATTCATTGTACTACGAACACGTTATTATTAACATTGTGAATGATGCGCTCATTATAGGTGCTAGTACGTGCCATTATGTGTTCATCGTTATATTGACTGTTCCGCAATTAATACGAAGGGAAGCACTGAATTATTTAGAAGATGATCTCCAAGTGTGATCATCTTCGCGTGAGATTTTCCTAACTTATGGAGATGCGCATTTTCGACGACGATTTATATAGAAAATTGATCAAATAATGTATCCACAAATAACAACAATAGTGTTGTTCAATCATTAATTTATATATCGAAGCCGTATTACGAAGTTTGCAAAAGAAGTCCAATACTGTCAACATACTTCGTACTAGACACTAAATACATTTACAGAAGGGAAGCCAGCTAGTATCAGCCATAAGAGTTACCAGCATCAAAGCGGTGTTCGATGAAAAAGAAACAATCCGTGCTAAGCAACAACCTATGTCTCTAGTTGCAATTACAGTTTATTAATTAACGTTTACTAATGTGTAATGAACTCATTCAAACAATTTAGATGTTCCAATTATCGTGGTCTCGGATTAATAACATACAGAAAAGTTTTACACATAAATTGACACCTGAATCTAATATATTAATTGATAAAAATAATAAAAAATATATATCATCAATTTGTATATAACACTTTCTATTTTATATGTTTATAATCCGGATGCACCAAAATTGGGATAGGCAAGACAATTGGGACATCTGCTATATTTTAAATAAGCACGAATATAGGAGCCAAAATGATTAGATCATTGCAATCGAGCAAAAAACGCAAAATGTAGCTGCAAAACGGTGTAATTCTTTTCGAATGGAAGCAAATTACTATTGTTGAAAGATAAGTCTTAATTTTTGCATTTTTAACGAAATTTCTTGTGCGAATTTCTAGTGACTCTATGCTCGCACGTAGAATATTATTTGAGTATTGTGAGACGTTCACGTGAAAATATTCGTCGGAGGCAACCGAATTCGTGCGATGAGAATTCTTGGATTTTACAGAGCGATGCAATTCCGTCGCAAACCTCGATCTCGGTATGCGATTCTTGCACCAAAAAGCCAACAGCCATATTCGCCAATTATGTCCACGTGTGACTTTCTCATATTTCGTAAAACCAATTTACCACTTCGGGGAAAGCGTATCGAGTCGATCGAAGGCATGGAAGAGAATTTGCAGAAGGAGTTCAAGGCTGTGCTTTTTTCAGCGTTTCGAAAATTGGAAGAGGCGTATCGCTTCGGGTGGGATCTATTTCGAAGGCAACGTAATCGGTTTTCACGACCAAACAAGTTTCTATTTTATCTAGAAATTCCGCGGGACATTTTTACATGATGCAGTGCTGAAATATTACTGGACTGTGCGTCGCGATTATAAAGCACAGTCCTATACGTTTCCCCGCAAACTGCGCCCGTTAACACACGTGCGACGGCAATCGTAGGCCGTTCTACAGGGATGAAAACGCGCGTACAAAAGATCACCTAGACCGTGTATCACTCGACAAACGCAATTCCCGAGCGAGGAAACAAACGCGCGCGGTAATCGCGTGTGCGCAGTTTCCATTTTGCAAATCAGTGAACGCCCGATAAATAACGAATCCGCTGTTGAATGCGCCGCCGGCATCGCGGTCGTTATTAATTCTGACTCCGTGACGCCCTGTCATCGCAGTTAACCAACACTAATTGAACGTTCGCCGCCGTTAAAAATTGGCCGCGAAACTGCGGCTCGAGAGAAACCGAGAACGGAACTTCCGTTTCCGTGTTCGTATTAATTAATCTTATCTTCGGAACGTTCGCCGGTATTTATTTGCGCAGTGGTCTCGATCGCGCGCCGGTCTCGGCCTGTTTTCGAAGCGCCAACGACCGTATTTAACTGGCTGAAAATTCTGCAGCCCGGGCTTAATTGCTTGATTAATTGTTAAACGCTTTTGAGCGGGCCACAGCCCGCGGCCGTTGGTTGCGCGTTTCCGGCCGAATAACTGCGGGCCACGTCGGGCTACGCCGGGTCAGGACGGGCCGCCGCGGGCCGAAGTTGCTCTCAAGGAGCTAATGCTTCTTCCGTGTCGCACTTTATCGGGCGAACAGCTCAAACGGCCAGACAGGCTCGTGCATCTTGGATGCGCTACGCCTCGGAGCGCTGTCGAGCTCCCCGAGCGAGTAATCCGGCTTGAACTCGGACGAACGACCGGGCTTTGTCCCGATTTGTCTTTAAGAAAAATCGCCGGGCTTTTTCACGATCAATTCCACCGATTCTAAGAGGCCACCGATTTTTACCCAAATCGTGGAAACTGTTTGTGTTGCGCCGCGGCAAATAAAATGCCGATCTTCTAGGAGACGCGAATCGATCGTTCGTCTCGTTACCAGACTGCTGGTTCTGTGTATTTAGGACGGAAATGAATAGACGAAAATTTCAAAAGAAGAAAGAGTAAAAGAATTGAAAAGCGAAACGATGTAAGTCAGTGTTAGTAAAAAAAAAAGTTAAATCGTGGGGGGATGAATTAAAAGTTCCGTAAAATGCAATGGCATAAGCTACTTTCAAGCTTTATATTAGCGGAACGTATTTTTCACATATTACTAAATTATTTCATGGAAATCCCAATGCTAATAATTCTCTCAATAATCCATTAACTCGATTTTAATAAAACATTGAATTTAAATCGGACATTTTTGATAACCTAGTTTACGCATCGAACTCGGCCAACGCATAAAATATTCAAAACAGAAATAAATAATCGTGCAACGTCGTTTCGTTCATGAACCGAATATGCAATGATTTTATTGTCAATATTAATTTCATAAATAACGGTTATCGTCTTTCGTTGGATAACAGAATGAGACCTGTTGAGCCGCGTTAGCACAAAAACGGTCTGTAATTAAATGTGTCTCGCGGAAGATCGACGACGTATTTCCTGGCATAAATTCGGCCGTTGATAGTGGAATCTTTCTTCGAGAAAATGGTTCCGTCCCTCTCGGAGAATAACCGGAAATGGGATTAGCCTCGCTCGCTCCCCCCGACTTCGTATCCTATTTCCTGAGCAACCTCCGTCCCTCATACCGCTCAAGGATAGGCGAAAAAGATGCGGAAGGACTACGTGACGATCACCGTAACGAGATTCCATATCTTTTGCGAGGATCTCATAAGTGGAAGCCACGGGCTTTTTTATTATCAGCTGAAATGCGGCAGTTGTTCCCGATACTTAAGCATTAGAACGTTTTGCCCCGAAAGTGATTCGATTTACATTTGCTACAATGAGACCGTAACACTTTTATAGCAAAGACTTGCGAATATACTGGGTGGTCCTTATAAAACTGCCGAACAAATCAGCTATGAGTTCAAGCACTGTTTCAGAATTATTTTAGAATTATCTGTATATTTGTGGAGAACAAATGATGTATTTGAAACATTAATTTAACTGTAATAATTACTTAATTTCGCTGTAATATTAGTCCTAAAATTAATATTATTTTATAGTATTGTTATAAAATTAAAATTAATATCAATGTTATTCCTATAACTAGGAATATTATTCCTAAGCGATCATCGTTTCATAAACTTTTGTGCTTCCATCTCCGAGCACTAGGGTAATTTCTAATCTCCCAACACCAATCGAGCACTAAGATACACCTTTCTAGATACGAAGTGCAATTCGAACTTTCGAACTTTCCAATTCAAATTTATTAACTAGACATTGGTCTCGCGGCAGCAGCGAATAAAACGAGGATTCCGGACTGAGCGTGGCGGATACGATGCAGAAACTACGCGGGGGGAGGTAGAACACGGACGGAGAGGGAGGCTCGTCGTCGTCGCCGCAGCGGCGAAATTGAAAATTAAAATTTATGATTGCATTAAGCAGCTTAAACGCGACACCGGCTGCGGCGAAGGAAACTTTTGAAACAATGCGGACCAACCAGCGGCATGAGTAATTATACGGTCAACCTATTTTCTTTCGCGCCCTCTCCGCTGTTTTTCGCCAATGAATTCTCACGCCAGTGTTCCCTTGAGAGGATCGCGGATATATATCTTCCTCCGTAAACATAGCGGCGAGAAATTTCAGCACAGACCACAGCTTCCCGCGGTGCCTATCTTCCTTCCAGCGTTCTTGAAAGACAAAGTAACTTATCTGTGCCGGCGACTAAGTTACTTTCGTGCTTCTTTCGCGAAATACCCAGAATTGTTTCTTCTTAACGTCGCAACAAAGAGAAATATTAATACAATACTATATGAAGAATGTATTTATTTTACTTTCAATTAAAAATTAATTCAGCAACAAATATTATGACTACAAAAAGAAATTTTATCTGCACATATATTTAGAATCATAGACTTTGCAGAAAACGTGGTGGTTGTAGCGAGCGGTTCTTAAAAAAGGCAAAGTGCTAAATATAAAATAATAACTTATTATAATACGATTACTAAAAGAAAGACATTCTTATCCAAGCTATGTTTAATTAATTCAGACCGCTTTTATTTTGCATAATGATTCGCAGCCCAGTGATGAGTAACTGGAAGATACAAGACGATATTGTACTCGTCAACTTCATGATCTAGTCAACGTTCAATAATGTAAGAATCGCGGACAAAAGGATGACAAAACGAGGAAGAAGTCATTCTTCTCGAAGACTCTTACAATGCTACTTTGCGGGATAATAACGGCAGATTTCTTTATACAGCATACATAATCAACGATCCGCAAACGAAGGAGCCCGAGATTTGTTTCGGAGACCGGCATTGCCGACTCGAATCACGTTCCCACAGTTCCGCGAGGCCGGCTGGATTCTCCATAGTTATCCAGTTCATTACGGCTCGAAGAATTACGAATTCGTCGGAAAGTTCTCGCGGATTAATGAACCTCGGCCGACGATGGTTCTCCAGGCCTGGTCTCGCGATAACGAATTCCATTTTCATTTTTCACGTACCCGGAACTTTCCTCCCGCGGAAGCTGTTGACCGCGAGAACCTCAGCCTGCTGGAATTCCTCAAAGGCGGATGCAACCATTTTCGTGTTGCAGTATTCCTCGGTCCGATGCCGCGTGTTCACGCGAGGACAATTGTCGTGGGTGGGTTGTTTATGAGCCGTGGAGAACAATGCTCCGCGCTGTTTGCTCGCGAAAGTAATAAAGTTGAAAGGGGTTTGACGACCAATTTTTAACTTTAAATGAACCACTGGCGTTTTTTGTTGCCGCGCAACAGAAGTTCGTACGTGTATTTACTTGGGTATGCAGGCGTAATTTGAAAACTGGTTTAATGGAGCGGCAGCTCTCGCCGTATTTGAAGAACGACTTTTCCGTATAGTATAAATGCTATTTCTCGTTATTAGAATTCCTATCTTTATTAATAAAATGTAGAATAAAGCAGAAATAAGTAAACAAATTTTAATCGATGTTTTGTACAAGATGATTTGTATATTAGAAGAATTTCTAATATTTGTCTCTTAATGCATATAATAATTCACAGTGTAATCGTTACTGTGGATTCGTTGCACAGAACTTCTTACATAAACGAAATGAAATAAAAAAGTGAAGAGTGCATGCATAAATTCACTTATGAAATAATATTAATATCGTACAATATAATATATAAAATATAATATAATTTTTCGAATATAATTTTTCGATGTTCCTTTGTTAAACTCGCACAGCAATTTTTATGAAGAATATTTTATGTATACCGATGTAAACGAAGATTGCTGTTCTAATAAATATAATAAAATTTCGTGTAACAGTCTCTGCACTCGCTTGATTATAAGAAGACAAGACAGGGATCTTCGTAATCGGATGTTTATGCTATTTCGTCTAAAGTAAATTCTTTGAAAATCCTATAAAATATAACCTTGCTTGCGTAGCTTCACGAAAGTAGTAAAACCTTTAGTACAGGAAATAAAATAGCATCCGCCTTCTCTGTTACAAATTGTGCCAGAAATAGGGAATGTGCATAAAGTGATTGCATACGAGATTGCAGAACATGCAAATGCAAGAGCGCAGACTATAGAAAAACATATCTTTCACGAAGAATTTCAGCAAATAAGTTCACTTTAGGTTGAAGCTGTATGAAAGTTTCCTAAATCATACCTCTGTATTCCTATATCCGTATTTCTGATATTTCAAGCAAGCAATAAAATTGCATGCTCACCACCTCCAATAATATCGTCAATTCGATTCAACGCTTTGTATATAACACTCGTAAATAAAATAATTTGCATCGCTATACCTTCGATCTAAAGCGGTTAACACGTAATTTTTTAACGGAGTATTGAATCCATCAAAAGCAGCAAGACAGAGGCTGCCTGACCTAATCAAGCTGAGGTGTTTGACGTCACCGGCGGATTCGTCGCTGATTGGTTGCAGAGTTTCACGCTCAACTGAATTAAGACTTAAACGAGCTTAAGTCGAATGAAAGTGGAATCGAGCGCAGACACGATTCGTCCAGCGAGACACTTATCGGCCCTCCAATCGCCTTTTTCTCGTAGTCTGGCTTCCCGTCTGCCTCCCCTTAAAGTCAGCAGGAAAAATGTCCCGATCGCTCCTCGCGATAACCATTTCCGTGCGAAGAATGATCGATTTATCGAAGGACGAAGGGAGACTTTTGAAAAGCGACTCGCCAGCGATTCGCTTTTACGGCGTTTATGAAATTGTATTTACAACGGGCGTTAAAGACGCCGGAGCGCCGCGCCAGCTCGATTCGACATAAAACTAAGCGGGGACGATAAAGGCGCCGTTTCAAAAGGAATTCCCCATTTATACGCGGGAAGATGCTCCGGCCATTATTGCACTTGATAGCAATATCTGGCCGGTGTGTTTGATACGTGGCTTTTCGGAAACGGACACATTTTATTGTAACCGAATGATGATATTAGAAAGATATTGCCTCTAGAACTCTCCTCTGTCTACCGTTCCTTATCGGTCCCCGACCTCGCGCTTTTAAACTGATCCGCGAAATTGAATACGCAAACGGCAGTAAATATTTTACTGCTTTGTCGCACGCGGATCAGTCGACTTCGTTAAAGCGCTTTATTACATTCCGGTTTGAGACCGGGGTTGCTTACACACTTGTTGCAGCGCCGAAGTTCAAATGACGACTAGAATCTACCTTACTAATAATTTAGCATTCAGTTTCATTTATTTTCTGCGTCAGGTCTTACGGTGTTTATACAAACTGGCTCGAAATTGAGACGCGTTTACTGTCTAAAGATATTGATTTACACGATTAAAGCTTTTCTTAAACAATTCATAGTTCAATTTAATTTTCTCCAATCGATTTTAAATCGTTTTTATCATTATAAAGTTACTAGCATTGTTAAATCGTGTTGATGTCGCAAAAACGGGAACACATTTTGTTCATAATTGATATCAATGCGCCAAATTCTGCTATCTCAACTTCGCCATGCTATTAATTCATGCGACGAAACTTCTACTGTTATTTAATTAAGGGATTATGGCACTTTGCGGCGAGTTGTGCAACTCCGTGCAACTACGTATTTGCAACGTTTCCAGCCATTTTTCGTATCCCTATATATTCTTATAAAATCGCGTGAAAACAGAAACAGTCAGCAATTATTCGCATTATCGTTCGCACGATTTTACAATCTCTGCTCGAACAATTTGTGATACGTAATTGTCAGTCGAATAAAAAATTCGACTGTACAGTATTCGTACGGATAATTACCTCGGATAAATATTTATTCGAAACAATTCGAATAATGGCCGATTGATCGTCATAGTGACACGCGTTGCCGTGGCGAATCCCACGGAACGCTGGAATATAAAGTATGCACGAACGATAAATGATTAAACATACGAGGGCAACGGGAATATGGCCGAAATTAACCCTCGAAATGCGTGTAACACAATGCATCCTATGCTTGTGCAACTGCGGTCTCATAGTATGAGGTTATTTACACAGAAGACTATCGATTTTCCGATATTTACATTCGGAAGCCCGACGCGCTTCCTATATTCGCGCGTGTAATAATCCCGGAAGACACGAGCGTATAAATATTGTTTTAATCGAAGGGCACGGTTCGAAAACAACGTGGAGAATTGGTTTGCTTTTGGGGAGAACGAAAGCCTTGCGGAAAAGAGGAAAATATGGTTCGTGTAAGTACCGTTCGACGAGCTGAACAGAACTACGTATTTCGCGACCGAGCAAATAGACTTTGGAAGAGGATTCGTTCTTGCGCGTTCACCCTCGAGTACGACGGAGATTTAGCAAAATACGGTTTATGTGTGTTCGAAAGTACAATCTGACACGCCCGATAATCGAGATGGCGGGTAATCGCAACTTCGGCTGAACTTCGGCGTTCCTCCGTATTTGCGTTTCGACGTTGAATCGACGCGATGGAAGTTCGTAATCATTAGTTTAATTTCGTAATGACAACAGAAATTGTTGGACAGTTCACATATTTCTGGGCACGCTCATGAATATGTAAAACCGCAGCTTCGCGTTGGAAAATATGCGTTGAATGAGCAGATTTCAGCAGAATTGCTATTTCGAGACATTATCGTTTTGGTAAAAATGATTATATTACATAACTATTAACAACAGGTATCGCATCGCATTTGGAAATATAAAATCGAAGAGGACTCGGTAGCTCGATTAAAAACAATATACCAAAAGCAGCTGTAAATAAATAGATTTTTAGGAGAACAAGATGAAACAAAGAGAAAACTATTCGTCGCACGATCAAGCACGTATAAAGCACGTTATTCTTGAAAATAAAACGGCGACGATGCTGAATCCAGGAGAGGTGCTCAGAATATCAAGATGAGGGTAGTGGAACTGTTTACTGTGGAGAGGCCAATTGCCTTTGGCTTTCGGGTATAATTGCCATTATATTTCACGAATCAATTCTTTAATTCAGAAACGAGCGAAATAAAAATGTCGGAGACAGTTTCTGGCTTCAACAGACAGAATGATTTAATCTTCATAGTCAGTTTCTTATAGTCGCAGGGACTTTTCAGAATCGTTTCCTCCAGCTTCTGTGGCCTTAAATGTAATTTTACGGGCTCCATAAAGAACGTGGCCCTTCTAGGTCAAGGGGGATGGGGACCTGGCGGAAAGCCGCGTGTTTGTGTGCGAAACAGCCAAGGGAATTCGCGTGTCGGCGATGAAAGCGCAGGAAATCGTTCGGTCGGCAGTACGCGGACACATGTACGATCGTTTCCGGGTCACACAGCGGTTGTTTTGATCCTCTTTCTTCCGCGCGTACGCACTCAGCCCGCGGCTGATCGAAGTCGTGTCGGGATCAATACGAACCGGTTGAATTGCTTCTTCCTAAATACTCGATAGTACTCGCGAGATCGTTAAATTCGCGGCATTTTTACAAAAAAAAGGACGATTGCAGATTTGTTTTCAAACTGGAATAATTCGTGAATCATTTTACTCGAACAATCGGGCTTTAAACACCGTTGGGTACCGGCTCCTATGACTACCTGCTTCGTACTGTCTCGTAAATACTATCACGTGACTGCTTACAGAAACTGTACTGCAACACGTGCATGAGCGAGTAAATTCATTCGATAATTTCTGACGAACGCGTCTTTACAATTTCGCTAATTGCGAAACAAGGTTTCGTATCATTTCAATCAATCTGATACTAACTCTAAAAGGATGAAAAGAGAATCGCGTGGACGATCGAACGTGTGATGAAGAATCAAAAGATTCTATCAATAATTTCTGTAACAAGGAACCAGAATAGTGAAAATGAAATTTAGTCGATTGATTTGTTTCGAGGGATTGTGGATTGCAAATCGGAGTTCATGATGGAGGCGGAGGTAATCTGAACGTGTCTATTGTGTCTGCACAATAGTTCGATCGATTTACCAAGCATTTGATGAAGCTGGCGCATGATATCTATCTGAAATCGGTGCAAATGAACACATGTTCGCACGTTGCTAGAGTGATGGCTAAACTATTCGTTGCTAGGCTTTGCCACGCGTCTCGATCCACCGACGAGCTTCTCGATTAAACGTCGTCGCAAGAAACACCTGTGTGCTCGCTTAATGGCATCCAATCCCTCCGTCGCCGGTAAGAAATCTTTGTTGCATTCTGATTGAAGTTGCAACACCGACTGCAACTCGGCGATAAGACGGATTAGGATTTCGCCGTCATCGGAACAACGCGTTAACACGTTGACTATAGCACAGGATTCCACAGCTTAGCGCTTGTTCTTTGGCAACGTGACTGTGCGAACAATTTCTTGTTCATATTTCGACATTAATTTCTAGTGCATTGGTTATATGTTTAATAATATGTTTGATAATACTGAATAATAATGATTCTGCCAAAATTGATGAAATTATAATTAATGCGAACGTTAAACTCGCAGTGAATATCACGAAAATATTATGTTAATTCGTAAAATATTAATACGTAATATTAAAATTACATAATATTCAAATTAATAATTTTTATGTATTAAAATATCAATGCATAAAATATTAATTCATAGTAAATATGAGTTTTTCGCGATATATTTTCAACTAAATTGTTTCGATTTTAATATAACAAAGAAGGATCAGAAGAGCTATTCATTACTGAGAAAATGATGGAGGAATTTTGTAATTGGTGAATAGACGAATAGGGTGAATAGTTTGCCCAACCATGATCTTCACTCTATGGTTTTGCCATAGGTCGTTAGAGCCGCCGTTCCACCTTGTCGCGATGGCAAACTTTCATTTTAAGTTATGTTAATACGCAAGAATTTCTCCTTAGCTTCGTGAAGCTCAACATGTTTCTGCTTCAATGTTTCACTCATTATGAAAATGTGAAACGAACCCCTTGTGTTTTTATTCCTATCATTTTCATCTAAAGATTGCTGAATTTCAAACGTTGACCTCCGTACAGTAATTTTATAAATATGAAACAGTAATTAATTTGTAATTAGTGGAAGCAAAATATTGATCACAGTAGGTTTGGAGGTCAATGTTTAATTAACGTGATTGGGTATTTCCATGTTGCTTTGCTTTTGCGAAACAGTAGCGCGGAAACCTTTGCTGTGCGTTAAATAAAATATTGATAAAAAGATATCTTTCGCTTTAATGGAAATATTACTTAAAAGAGTTATTAAAACGTAACGCAATCCTTTCATTTTCCGGTTACTAAACTGCGGACCTTTATGCAAAATGAAAATTGGCTCGCTCCTTCCTCTTTTCATGATTTTATAAATCAAAAATATCGTGACAGTATCATTACGTTCTTCTTCCAATGTGTGAACCCTATCCTCGTATTTCCAAATGCATAATATTCGCAGTCAATTGATTACATGGCTCGTGCAAAACAGCAGTAACATTATGTTACTATTTCGCAAGAATTTACGAAAATCGAGCAAGAGCAAATGATTTCCTCTCAACGTTTAGGTTGAAAGTTGATTCGATCCTGGTCGACGTATCGTGGATCGAAGAGTGGATATTTCTGACGAAGTCGTTGCGTCTCCTATGAAACAAATAAACAAACACACACACATACATATATCTAGTATGATAAGTCTCTCACCATGGAAACTGTTGTCAGCGATGACTCGGTACGAGGGGACCTCGTACTAAGCCACGCAATCCGTTTGCTCCTGTTTTCCAGATACCAGCAGCGGCATGAACACACGAGACTGGTTACGAAGTGCCATTCGCCAAGTGTCGCGCGATCTCGAGCGGTTCATCAAGATCGCGGCAGACGACTATCAAACTTTGTGTATGCAGCCGTAGTGTGTAGAGGCGGGAAGGTAGATCAACAATCAGGGAATACAGAGACACAGTGACTGACAATATATACGTATATATCGCGCCTGATAACGAATAGAAGTGAACGATAACAAAACGGTAACGAAACGGGAAGATTCGGCAGCCGAGTAACCAGAAAAATCGGGAGGGAAGAAAGATTACGAGTGTACAGTTCGGGTAGACGTGTGAGAAGTGAGCGCGCGGTTCGCGGCAACAGAATAGTCGACATGGAGATCCATACCAGTCGCAGTGTATTCGAGTGTCGTTCGATCTCTCGAGCATCAAACGGATCCGCGCGGTACATTCGAGCGTCATTCATGTTCCTTCTTGGGCCGCAGGGGAGGCTGTAACTTGGCCAACAGCCTGGTAGCGCGGTGCACGCGATGAATCGCTCCAGGGACCACCGAGAGCCTGAATCGGGTCGGATCGTAGAAGTTTAGTTGGCTCTGGTGACTGAGTGACCGCGTTATCTGAACGCGAACTTGATGAAAATGGACACGACCAAGCTGGGTGGGCCAGCGCCCACCAGCCCAAGGGCTCACTCGCCGGTGATGGCGAGCTACAGTAGCGCCAACACCACCACCACGGATGCAAACATCGACTACGTGATCAGCGACTACATGGAGAGACTCGGCACGAGGTTGAACATCCTCGAGACCGAGTTGAAATACGCTTGGCGAGCGTTGGACCTCCTCAGCCAGGAGTACATTAAGATGTGGGAGAGGCTGGAGAAGCTGGAAGGCCTCCTCTACGAGCAGCAGACGGTGATCAGCCAGCTGCTCGAGTTCTACACTAGCGACGGGCCGCATCAGACCGTGAACGTGGTGGAGCAGACGTTGGCTAGCCAGCAGGCCACGGTGGGAGAGTTGGACGCCATCGCGAAGAGCATAGGCGCGAGCATGGCCATCGAGGAGACGATGAGGGAAAAGCTGACGCAACAAGAGCTGGCCATGATGCACGGACTCACGCAAGACAGCTCGACGGCTGCCGCAGTGGTCGCCGACATCCACCGGAATGTCAGGAACCTGGACACTCTGGAGACTCTCGCGGAAGAGAGTAATATTCCAGACGAGGCGTTCTACAGGAGCCTGAACAACGCTTACAGGGAGGACCTAATCTGCGGCGACACGTCCAGACCGACGTCGCAGTTGGGGATGATCTGGGAGGAGGCTGAGGACGAGGACGTTAATGGAAAGAAGGAGGTGGAAGCGAGTCTGTTCGAGAAAACCGTGGCGAAGGAGAAGGAGCTCAAGGAGCTCAAGGAGCTCGAAGAGCTGACCAGCAAGCCGACCAAGGAAGAGACGAAAGAGACGGTGGCGGACAAGAAGGACGAAACGGACGAGGACGAGGGCGAAGTGTTCAGCGCGGCTGACTACAAAAGCTACCGAGGCAACACACCCTGCGTCAGCGAGCAAGACTTGGCACAGCTCTCTAGGCTCAGCTCGATCGATCAAGTAGCTCTCGAGAAGTTACACGAACTGGAGAACACCGAAGCAGAAGCAAGGAAACTGGTCGAGGAAGCGGCTAGCATAGACGAGCAGTTTAGAAAAATCTACGCAGAGACCGACGTCGACAGTTGGACCTTCTCGAAGAGCCCTGGATCGACCGGTAGATCGATCTCCAGAGTCAGCACCGACAGCGGTCTCGCCACTGACGGCGATTTCACGACTAGGTCGCTATCACCTAGACTGACGTCCACATCCAGGACGAACTTAGACTCGATCTCGAGTACTTATACACCTCCGAGACTCAGCTACACCGCCACCATGCGGGAGAAGAGTCCAGAGCCGGTTATCCAATTGCCCATAGACGTCGGCAGCTTCGCCAAGGGCTACGCGGAGAACAAGGAGCTGACCGATCTGATGGTCGAGAGTTTTGTGGCCGTCACTTGCGCCTCACCCACTATATACAGCACCACCACGGACAAGGTTCCATCACCGACTTTGTCAGCAGGCAGCGTCCACAGTGTACACAGCGTCCATAGTGTACAAAGCCTTCGGACCAGGCAAGACAGCTTCTTCGGCAGCGCGGCACGACTGAACTTGGAGTTCCAAGAGAGTAGAACGCCGCCAAGCCCGTCGCCGAGTTCACCGCCTCCGCCAGCACCCAGAGACACCGCGGACACGTTCCTGATGCCAGGAGCGGACCAGAGGGAGCCCGAAGCGAAAACTTCCCAGAGCCCCACGTTCCTGAGGAACGCCGAGAAACTGGTGTCCTTGGAGCAGGGACGGCTGAGCCCGCGAGCTCCGCATTCGCCGAAGTCGCCACGGGTCTCGCCCAAGCACGCCATCAAGCCTAGCAGCGCGGCGAACATCGTCGCAGCAAAGTCCGATTCCGGCCTATCTTCGATGAGCGGGTGGAGCAGTTTGGACAAGTCGCCGAGCTCCCCCAAGAGTTCGATCACCAAGATGTTGACCTCTTACTCCATGGATCACGCGAGGACGTTGATCCCGAGTACCACGACGGTGAGGTCCACCAGTCCCATACCGCCTCTTCCGGAGACCACGTCCTCCGTGATCACGCAGGAGCCATTGTACGACACGCCCGAGGGCAGAGATGCTTTCGCCAACGCCACGGCCACGGTCACCAGTCATTCCTACACCCTAGCTATGAACCACCTGTCGAACTACGCTACAATGAAAACACCGACCACCAAAGAAGAATATAACTTCGTGCCCCCACCGGCGCCCATCGCGACCACTTGTCAAAGCCCGAAGAGGCGGCCTACGCGCCAGCAGGCCTTGCAACACACTTACGACACCGTGCCAGCTGGAACCACGCTGGATTATGTGTTTAGATCGGACCAACCGGCCATTTACTCCGTGGCCGGCAGCAATCGACAACAAGCCATTACCAGCGTGTACACTAGCGGTTCCGCCAATTACGGGCCGAAGACCACGATCACCGCATATTATCCGGACGCGATGGACCAGTACAATAGTTACCAAGAGAACTTCGGCTCCGTGACGTACACGGAGCCGAGCTCGGCCAGTCACATGAGGAAACCTTGGAGGAGCACCGCGTACTCGGACGGACTGACGAACCACGAAAGCTACAAAGCCGCGATGTACCGCACAATGTTCCCCACAGGCAATATCACCGATGCTTTGTCCTATTATCCGACCAGCGCGAACCTGCCCCGGACGGATACGAACGAGAGCTCGTGGCTAAACTCGATGGAGGACCAGATACCGCACGACTCCACGTCGTCGAGTATCAGATCGTTGACATCGGACGGTAGCCACGCGCAGAGTCCGTACACCGACAGAAGGTATCCTCAACCACCGGCCTATCATCACACCTACGTGAACCAAAACTACCCGCAGGCCTACCAGCAACAGTACCAACCGTACAGTCAAAGACTGAGCAGCTCTGAAAGCGCACAACTCACCGACGGCTACCAGAGGCAATGGCAACGGGAGCACCAATATATCCAAGACCACGACACCAGCAGGACGTCCATTGATCAGCCCCAACACCAGCCGAGCGAGTACTACGACGCATCCAGCGTTATAGTGTCTCAATCTGGGTACATCAGCATCGCGTGCTATATGAAAGACGCCGAACCGGAGAGCGCTAAGGCCACGAAGAAGATCAGGAGGGGATCTTCCCTAAAGAATGCGATGAGCTCGATGAGCAACTGGTTGCCAGACCTACACCTGAGCAAGAGACACAGAAGTCACTCCCTGCCTGGCGGAGTCAGGAGGGAGGACCTGGACGGACCTCCGGATCAACAGCAAAGACCTCCGGCTGACGCGGCCACGGCCAGAGGTCGCGGCAGAGGTCAGACAGCGAGGAAGAAAAAGAAGCACACGCTGGTCTCCACGGTCTCGGGTATCTTGCAGAAAGCGAAAAGACGAAGTCATCAGACGCAGTCGCTGTCCGACCCCGAGCAATCGGAAACCGAGTGGAGCAGCGGTAGACAGAGCGGTCTCTCGGAGGACGAGGACAGCGTGATGTCCGACGTGAACCAGGAGCAGCCGTTCTTCGCAAAAGTGAAGACAGCGAGCACGAAACGGAAACCAGTGTCTCAGCCGATGCCCCAACAAGTGCAACAGCAGCAGCAGCAGCAGCCTCCGGCTCAGTTGTCCCAACAGCAGAAAGAGTACCTGCAGCAACAGCAGCAAATGCAGCAACAAGCTATTCAACAACAGATCCAACAGCAAGCTATGCAACAGCAGATGCAGCAGCAGATGCAGCAACAGATGCAACAGCAGATGCAGCAGCAAATCCAGCAACATCAAGAACAGCTGCAGCAGCAGGCTCTTCAGGACGGCTGGGGCAAAGAGAAGGATCAGAGGAAAGAAACTGAGCACGACATCGATCAACTGGCAGGTTTCGAAGATGAAACGTCGGGCAAAAGTACTGGTTCCGGCTCGGGCGGGTCTTCCATATTCCAAACCGTCGGCGACATCAAGAAATCGACGGGTAGCTCCGACGAAGCGCCGAACGAGAAGGCGCCTAAGCTTCCTCCGGTCACTATAATGGCCGGCGCGAGTATGGAGTTCGCCGTGTCCAGAGCGCTGGGCAAATACCGGCAGAGGCAGTCGTCCACGGTCTCTGACGAACAGCCGCCCAGCGAGGACTCCGGTAACGACAAGAAATCGGAGGAGGGAACCGTCCAGACGCTCGAGACGAGCTTCGAGTACCCCGAAGACGTGTCGGAGAAGAGCGAGAAGAGCGAGAAGTCGAGCAGCACCAGACTGCCGGAGCTGGTTACGAGCATATCCGAGGAAGCGCCGCCGTCGGAAGGCAGCCCCTCAGCGTCCAGCACGAGGGGTCTATCGATGGGCAGCCGATTCCTACCACGGCACCAACAATCCCTCGAAATACCATGGACGGGATCGCGGCCCGGCGAGCTGGACGAGGATAATAGAAGCACGCATTCCTATCGAAGCACGTCGAGGGTCTCCTCCAGGCGGCAGAGCACGGAGGATTCGATTGACTCCGAGGATGAATGGTATCGGTACGAGTTGAGGAAACTGGAGGAGCTGGAGAGACAATCGCAGATCGAAGTCGAAATGGGAGAGGTGCTGGTCGAGGAGCCCGAGGAGACCGACCACTACCGGCCGGACGACGTAGTGAAGGAGAAGATGTCGTTCGTGCTGAAGGAGCTGAAGATGAAGGCCACCGCGAAACCGAAAGAGCCGAAGGAGGAGAAGGAAGAACCGAAAACGGCCAAGGTGAACGGCACCATCGCGAAGGAGCGTCGCATCGACGAGAGAGACAGGTATCGCGACGAGAAACCTATCCCGAAACGAAAGTCTGCCGAGAGCATCGAACAGGTGTTCGCGAGAGTGACCGATTACCACACGTGGGCCCAAGAGGAGGAGATCAGAAAGGAAAAGCCGCCTTCGTCCGTGGAGGATGGCTCTTCAGGGGAGACCTCGGGCCCCGATAGTCCCGTGCAATCGATGGACGAAGAGGAGGAGGAAGAAGTATCGAAGGACCTCGAGGAACAACAGTCGAGACGGAGCTCGAGCGGCTCGACCTTACGACACGGTGAAAAAGTTCTTCCCGGTTCAGAATCCCTTTCTCGCGAAGGTAGCGTTAGTGTACCACCTAGCGAGGTGTCCGTCAGCATCCCGGGCGCCTGGGATTCGGAAAGCACTGTCCTTGAAGGCCTCGAGCGCGACGGAGCAGGTAGCGCCGAGACGGCAACTACCGCGACCTTGAGCCTGCCGAAAATCAAAATCGACTCCTCGTCCTGCGGTAGCTCGGACACGACGCTTAAGGAGGGCCAGGTCAGCCCTGGCCCCCCTGGATCCAAGTGGAAGCTACTGAAGGCGTTGAAGGAACGCCAGGCCGAGGAGAAGCTCAAGGGGGTCGAGGAGGCCTCTAAGGAGACTGCTATCGCTCAGGGACCCACGGCAGTGAGTATCATGATTAAGTGAGGACACGAAAACCTTTGTAAAGCGTACTCGAGATTCGGGGGCTGGGTGAAATCATAAGTCTAATCACTTTTGACGAGTCTAGTCGTCCTGCTGTTTCTTTGCGTGCGCTTTCGACTGTCTTCTATGCTGATTTCGTGTCCTGTTTATTCTGTACAGGGTCTTTGTAAACCACGGGACAAACCTTCAGGCTCGCCTGTCGAGGTCCGAAGTTACTTCGCTTTTTCATTCCGGCTCGAACTTCGCTTTTTCTCAAGGAGAACTTCTTCCAGGTAGCTTCTTCCATGGGTGAACACAGTTTGAATTCCTTCTCTGACAAGATACGCGGGATCTTAAGGAGCTTTCACCCGTTTTAAACGCTTTCGACCGAAGCACTAGGTTCCGAGAGACCTCGACAGACGCAGTCCCGATAGCGACAACCCGAGCGTACACTGCGAGGACGAACGATGCGAAGTTCGCGCGACCATCGAAGTGCCGCGACGATGCTGGAGAAACACGGTTGAAATCCTCGGGAACCGAGAAATCGTCGAGGAGGCGGCTCTCTCGCATCGCTCGTCTTCCAGCTCCGCGATCGGTTAGTCAACGGCGCGAACGATTTATTTGGGGCGTAGCGACTTGATTTCCGTCGAGCTTTCGATTGGTTGTCGCCGACGAGTAACGAGTACACTCTACGCAAACGAACTGTAAATGGAAAACCTACGAATTTAAGCATACGCCGCGTGTAAGGTCTAAGGTTGCACACACACACTACCAGTCAATACTAAGGTTACGATAAGAGAGACGGAAGTGAAGCTTTGCCACCGCGGGTCCCGGCGCTGCTGCGTCCAAGTTGATGGGCGACGCGTCGGGCCGATCTGGGAACTCGAAACACGTATCTCAACAGCGGTACTAGTCAATTCAACAAGTGCAGCGTCGCCAAGGCGACGCTCGGCCAAGCAATATACTCGTCGAAGGTTTCGTCGAGGACGATGGGAGTGGCGAGAACGCAGGATTAAGCATCGATCGGTAGTCGTGATCGACGACGATCGATTTCGAGAACCGATAGGGTTAATTCCGTGGCGGCGAACGTATGGGCACCGCCGTCTAACTAAACAAGGCTTGTTTAATTCATAGATCCTAGAACTACTTAGATGGTGCTTTAATAATCGATACGCTTTAAGGGTAGTGTTATCGAAAGCCGCGTGCCTGCGCGGTCTGAGGGTAATCCTGCGAGTAGTATTATTTGGTCAATTAACGTTCCCAAAAATCGCTCGGTGATCGCGACGCGCGTTCTTTCTACCAGAGCTTCTCCCGCGAAAAACGCAGCACAAGAAAGAGCGAACGTATGCTTCCGAATTTCACGAACACCGGATAGGGGACGTCGGAGCAATTAGCCTAACCGTAGCCGATCACCGGCAGTAGATGTAAACGGGAACCGAGTTTGTATCTCGCTTCGTATCGCAAACATCCGATCCGTCGTCACGTTAAGACTCGGGACAAACCTAATCTCTTCCGAATTATCCGTTCGCACGGGTCTTTGGACGCCGCGCGAAGTGCACAAACCGCGCGACATTTCGAAAGCCTCTCTACAGCTATGAACGAGTCAGGGGATGTGACATCGGGCGAACAGAAGCGAGGCATATCGCGCAGGCATCGGCTCAGAATCTCGTTCATCGTGCACATCGAAAAAGAGAACAATCTCTTCCTTCTGGAAGAACAGGATGGCAGAAGTGGGCTCGACGACCACATGCAATTTAGGCCGTAAACATTGAACGCTGAAATATCGCTGGACCGCGGAGCTTTGTGCACTCGCGCTAAAAGAATTAGTTGTACAGGTGACCTAGGCATGATGGAGAACATGCTGGCGCGGTTAGTTGAAATCGCTTTGGTGGAAGAAGATACACATTTCTTCGGGCAAAAGCAGAAATACTTCATTGACATTGACATAGCATTGTCTCGATTATTATATTACTATTCGTTCGTTTGACTGTACAGAACTTAGTCCAGTCTGCTCTCTCAAGAGTAATGTTTCTTCCGACTGATGCACCATTCATTTTCCACTTTATTAGCGAATTGTCACACGCAATTCCAACGGCATAGTATACAATATAGAACACGGTTCACGGTCCGTGACAATACTCGCACGACGCGAACAGCGATTTCCAATAACGCAGCGAGTAGACATGCAAATACGCACAAAAATACGAGCCGGCGGAAGTGGCAATTTGGTATCTGGCTGTGCAACGTGTCACAGAATGGAGACCCATTGTGCTCGCAGGTCGCAGAATATATTTAACTCGTTACGTTCATTTTATATTGCTCCAGCATTATTCTTTCAGTGCCACTAGTTTGAATAACTCGCCGTATCGCAGTCTACGACATAATCTTCTGCCACGTTATGCAAGGGTCACCTGTACACATTCAGTTCTCCCCGATTACCTTTCATTTTGCTATAGAACGTCCTGTGAAAGGGAATTCGCATAAAAGTCCGCGGTCCGATCACCGCACCTTTGTACCTATCCTTTTTGAAACACTTCGGTGTCCTCTCCTACGACGGACACCGATAAGAACCTTTTAGTAGCTCCACGATGGGGAAGTACCGCGTTCCAGCATTTCCTCGGGACAGAGTCAATTTAGAATACTCTCTTCTTCCTGAACGGACGTCTTGGACGCGAGGACAACGGCTCGCAAACGAAAGCGTGTCCCGCGGATAAGTGACGTCACGTGTTCGCCGTGTAAACGCGCCGTACTTGGAGCGAGTCGGGTGACGGTAACCGTGAACCACGTGGCCGGTGTTTCACGGGCAGTACTCTGGATCGCGTGAAGCGCTCGCTTCCGTTTCGTTCTCCGTAAGACCGAGGAAGAAAGGGGGACATTTTGGCCTGAAACGGTCCCAGCAATGATCGTAGCTTTGTCGTCTCGTGACTGATTAAACAGCGAGCCGGGCGAAGCGAGTTCCCGCGGGACTCGCGTCCGATCGACGACCCGATCTAACCGGGGATGATAAAACTTCTCGTTCACTTCCGGCAGCTGCGAACAGATTTCCGAGGAAGTCGCGCGAGCAACGGAGAACGATGGAATTAACGATTGTTGTCGTGCATCTTGTAGTTACTCGTAACTAGTTCGCACTATATAGGCTGATAGCATGATAGAGATTAGTTCCGGTAAGTTCGAACAGGCGGCGCGTGTGAAATCCTGGAGCCCCGTGCACGTTCCCCGAGGCGTAATCTCTCCTACGATCACCGATGTTTCTAGTCCTTTTGATAGCGGAAAGGCGCTTCCTAAAGTATTGTCAATTATAGAGATCTTTTTAGACGAGAATTAGCTGACCAGACCTTTTTCTAGACACCGGCAATCAGATTTTGAGAACGGTCGTCCTTTTGACATATGTGTAGAGTACACCTAGTACACGTTTGAAAAGACTGTAGACACGGATCCTGTATCACTGTAAACCGTCCAGATAATTCGTCAAAAATGTTGCTAAGCGGAAAAGAGAGTCGTGGAATGGAAGGAGCAATGGTTCCTTTCGGGTGCACTGCAGCCGAGTGGGAACCGGTTTAAACTCTTGATTCCTCGTTCAGTTTTTCTGAGGACCGTGCAGTCATGGTTGAAACGGATCGAGGAAATCCAGAAATAATCACAGATTATACGAAACTCCCAGAGGTGAACGCGTTATTGCGTAACGGGATGCAAGGACATGTTATTCAATAAATACAAGAAAAATTCCAACAGGTGAAATTATATTTCACGACGTGACTTATGAATCGTTGCTATTAAGATAGATGCACTGGTTTTGGTCGCTACAGTAATTAAGCATCTCTGCTATTGCCTATTTCTTCGAGACTTTAAGTGACACAAGTTTTAAAGTGAGAAGTTTGTTACGAAAGACTTGATATTGCACAAAATGCATAATAAAGTCTGCAGTTTCCTTTATTTTTACGTGGCATGTGACTCAAAGCTCTCAAAAAAGAAAAGTTGGCAAGAATGTAATTCAGTCAATGTTGCAACAACTTAACTATTTCAATGATTTTGTGAATTTGCACGAGACAACGATTTATTATATTTTAATACTATATGAATGACAAAAAGTTTAAATCCTACCGATGGCAAAGGATACTTGATGAAATCGATTCAAGTTCCGAAAAATTGGAATTCTACGAACAGTTTCAAAAATGTCAATATTGGAAGGCGGGGAAACGCTTGAAGTGACCATAAATGGTGCATCTATAGTACAGATTGTTTTTTGAAAAAAAGAAACGCGGGGTACGAGTAGTCAATGGCTGTCTACCTCACTTCAACCATTTCTAGCATATGGGCACCATCAGTGCGGTGGCGAACTATTGTGATCGTCGACATACCTCAAATCTCTTTTTTCGAAAAAACAGACCGAAACACACGTGGGCCGTTTAGTTTGTCAGTTTACTTGTTCTCCGTAAATGATTTTGTTTCCTTTTGCAATCGCACATTCCAGAGATTTTGTTCGGATAACATTCTCTCGTTTCATTCATTTAATTATATCTATCGAAGTAACAAACATCAGATTATCTAATAAAAATAATTGCTCAGTTACTAAAAAAGACATTATTCACCATTTATTTCCTTCTACAACAGGGGAATATTGAAAAATGTTATTACACGAGAATATAGCACCCAGTGCCATAAAACTTTCTCGTTTAACGACTGAAATTTAAAAGTACAATATTTTACAATAGCAATCGGAAAATGGTAAATAATTTAATCCATAATTACTATCGGTATGTATTTGCTATTTACCAATAAAGTGTAAAAGGGTACTACAGAAAAATTTCATAAAATCCGCCATCGATATCGCGACTATTGTAAGCTGACGGCTATTAAGAAAGTGTCAAAATAATTTTGAGTGACACGAATTGATTCGAGCGTCCCTGTTAGTACAGGCGGTCTATATTGAATCTACGCGCGCGGTTCAGCGGAAGACTCGAGATCCCGCGACGAGTGGCGAGAAACAAGACTGTCGGAGGCGTCAGCCGAGTCTAGTCGTCGTTCTCGCACAACAGGTTGAGAGGATTGGTACGCGCGTTCCATTCGCTATGAACCTTCATTGCCCGGCCTGACAATAGTCCCCCGAACCGAACCGATCGAGCAGACGGAATCCGACGTCGGAAGGGCGTGCCGGGCTCCAGGATTTGAATACGGTTGTTGTCGCATCGCCGGAAACGCGCTGAGTAGTTCACGTACTAAGATTTTCCTCGTACTCGTCCTCGGACGTGCATACCATTTCGTAATCTCGAAACGATCGATCGCGTTCCGGGTACCGATAACCGTTCGGCATAACACGATATGTCCGCAATAGTTCCGTAATCGAACGGATATACGCCGTCGGGCGCAGCTACACGCAACCACGCGTACACACACGGCTAATGTACATACATGTACACGCACGCAGCATGCACAGACACGAGCGAACACAAGAGAACCGGGCTACATACGAATTTCTGTTTCATCCCGACGATTGATCGCGGCGATTAGTCGCGCTCCTTCCCTGATATACCGTGTTGCGCTAAAATATCGGGCCACCGACGATCTCTAATCGATCCTAAAAACGAAATCGTGAGGGAACGTTTCTCCTACGTTCATCGAAACACCAGTTCGATCGCCGTTCCTTTTCTGTCACACACCTACACGCACGACACACGTACACACCGGCTGTTAAAGCATCGGGCTAAAACGTTCTGTAGTTACTGTCATACCTGCGAAATTTCCAAAGGAGTCTCTCAGAGCTCGATCGCGTCTTGTCTGCGACACGCAACAGACAGCAGAGTGTCGTCGGGCTGTAATATTATTTTACGATCTGTCCTCTGTAGGAAACGGTCGACAGAATTTCCTAACACGAACGGCTTATGACTAAATACGATATTATAGGGATAGATACTTCATAAGGTACTTTACAGACAACGTGGCTGGACAACATAGATACGTAACAACTGGTCTGCTGATCTTTGCGCATTTGCAAGCCATTTTACGAAAGGCAATGAAAGACAAATTTTTGCAAGTTGAAACGCAAATTTATTATTCCGTACACTTTCTTGTTTGCACACTATTGTTTGCGCTTCGTTTTAATTTTACATCGTTGCCGATCAGTATTTCCACTTCTTTTGTTTTGACGTTAGTAATAATTGGTAATCATTGTTTCCACTTCTTCCTGTTTGCGTGGTTCTTTTGCACTTCTTTCCCCTTTTACATTATTAGCAATTTCTCCTGATACTTCTTTTTGTTTTTGCATAATTGACAATCATTGTTTGCACTTCTTTCTCTTTTTACAATATTAATTCGTTCTCTTTTTATATGATTGGCAATCATTTCTTGCACTTCGTTTTTTAAATACGATACTGACAATCATTGTTCGTGCTCCATTTCGTTTCGCATTGCTGCTAACAATTTCTCCGCAGAGATAGAAGTTATTAGTTCATCGTGGATGCCCATTTATTCTAATGGTTATCTGTTCGTGTCCGTCGGTGTTTCCATTTCATCTATCTAAGCGGACGGAGCACTATTCATGTTTGTTTAATCAAATTTGATCCAGTGCAAGCAACCTGGTATTCGCATACTCTCGTCTATGTGTTTATAAATGTTCTTGTAAAAATATAACAAATCTGCAGAACTTCACGCAGTAGTTCACTTTTCCGCACGAGCGTTAACATTACCATTCTGAAACTGGTTCGACTTTGTAAAACAAGGGATTAATTATTCCCTCCAACCTACTGCAAAGAAATTATGTATTTTCAAAATTAGTAGTTCAAAATACTTCTGAAATAGCGTCGCTTAAAGTTCTGATCGCTAAATGCTTCGTATTAACAGCGTTTCAAGTTGCATAATTTTGTTAAGCTAACAAAATTTTAATCCACGGCGTTATTTTCTGATAAAAACGCGAATCCTACACGATACGATTCCGACTGATGCATCAACTTGAATTTTTTGAAACTGTCGCTCGCGGCATTTTTCCCTACAGTCACGAATTGACGCGAGTCCGCGAAGATTAGGTGCGCAATGATCGACAGCCTGGTTAAAAACACAGCTCCACACACAGAACAGACCTAACACAGTCGCGTGGTACACACGTCCAAAGTATATGCTTCCGTATCTAGAGACTTCGCAGGCGTCTAATACTCTAAAGCATAGGCTAGCAATTAATTATCGTGTGTACATCGGTGTTAGTATATTAGGGAGACACGGGGTCGTGCATTGGCCGCAATCCGATGAACGGGTTCCAGGCTAGCGACACGATCGCGAAACCGTGGAGACCCGGGTCTGGCCAGGGACGGCGCGTTTCATTTAATTGGTCGGGCCCGGGGCACGTATCAGGCTCGGTCGGCCGATCGATTCTTCTCGTAATTGGCGGAACGTGCCGGCCGGCTCTGACGTTAGGGGCGCGCGCCACCGGCGATGTCAATAACAGCAAAAAGTCGACAGGATTGTCGCGGTGCTCGTTTTTCCAAAGCGTCGCTCGGGGTCAGCGGGTCGCAGCGGCTCGAGATGGCTGGCGTTCTCCATCTGGCCAATGGTAACGGCACCCTTCTGGAATTCGACTAGGAATTACACCGTCGATCAGGTGTGTTCGATCGAACATGAGAATGAGGATTCGAGTCTTCGCACAGTTGAGCAAAAGCTTCGAAACAGTTTAATGAGACGAGAGCCAAGAACAGGGGCATGGCCACGATTTTCTCGTCCCTTTTAAAGCTGCGAGTTCCTCCACTGAATTCGAAATGTAGGTTGCAGTTGTTAGTTCAACTGTCATAACCAGAGAACGAATTCTAGATGTTACACAGGGCGAATTGAAATGTAGAAGATTCGGAGAGATAACTTTTGCAAAATTGTAAGCACGAATGGCAGAATACGAAATTATTACGTCGCTTATTTAATCGAAAATGAAAACGAGTACTTCGAAAGCTTTCGAGAAGTTTCGTGAAAGAGAAAGCACAATGGTGAGACAACGATCACGAGCTACGAATTACGAATGGAACACGAGTGAATTTGACTTGCATCTAAGGATTTTTCGACCTGTTTGGATAAGATCTAGGAAAATATCGCAGAAACGAGAGAGGAAAGTTGGGGTTAAAGAAAGGTGGGAATAGACGTTCGAGCACAGTTCAAGTTAACAAGCTATTGATGAAAAGAAATGCCGAGCAAATGTCTCTGAAGCAATTGACGGTAATGGAATTTTATTTTATGTGTTCCGTAAACCGTATATTCTTCGATCGGAAAACTTTGATCGCACCGTCGCCGGAAAATGTGCGCCCACCTCATTGGAAAAAATAAATGAACGAAATAGTAAACGCGGTGTTGACGTTGCATTGAATTACATAAAATGTGAATGAAAAGGGATAACAACGAAAAGTTCTTGAGGCTTTGTCGTACTTTGTCGTAAATATTTGTCAAGAGTAGTCATTTCATGATTCGTCAAGGAATTTCAACTACGAACCTTCGTTCCAAGATTTTCAGGAACAATTAGAAGAGAATCCCTTCAGCAATTTTAATAAGCTCGAAACAATGGCCGCTCTCTAAACAGTCGTCCAACTCTTTCAAATTTCACCTGCTCACTTTTGTCATAAATAAATCCGTAACCCAGTTACGAGGAGACCGGTAATGAAAATGGCAGGTAAATACGCCAGGGAAATAAAATTAAGCCAATGTAATAGAGGAGTCTATTTCTGCACGCATTTCGAAAAATTAAATGGAGCCCAGCTCGCTACGACAAACAATAAAGGACACAATTGTAAACGTCGCGGAGATTGAGCTGCGCCGCTTGCTCAACGGGCGCTTGGAAACTTTTTTACGGGAACTGGTTCGCCTCCAGAGGATACCATGAATGGTTCGAGATTTCGCGCGGTTCATAGCGTTCCCTCTACTTCCGTGGAATCCGACGAGATTCCGTTCTCACGTAGAATTCTATGCAACGACATGTACCAGCCATGGAAAAGACATCCGCCACGGTAAGAAACTCTCCGATGCGTCTTTTGTTCAGTTGGGAGCTGTGAGCAATTGAATTAGGATTTCGAAGGATATCCTGAACTAACAATACAGAATAATGCTTAAAGTCACTTGTGGATTATGAATATTAATGAAACCAGAATCAAGTAACTTTCTTTCTCTACCAAACGACGTTAACAAAATTGAATTTTCATTTAACTGTAGAATAATTTGATTACTATCGCTATTGTCCTATGATTTTTAGCATTATATCAATTTTCAATTAATAATGCCATTTTATTAAGTAAATTCTGTATTTGTTTATTTTCCGCTTTCTTTAAAGCGGAAGAGATTGCTGCAGACTGAGAAAAACCTTCGCAAAGCCCATTTAATTTGTTTTGTGCACTCTCAATCGAATTTAATTAGCCAGGTGTTAAGTCTCCTCTGCACAAGATTCCATTAGAGGCTCAAAATACTCGCCACGTTCCTGAATCTATTCTGTTAGTGCATGGCGGCATCGATGCTGGTTTAATTAAGAGCCGTTTAATTAGTAAACGGGCCGTACACGAGCGACATAATTTTTTGCTTGCAGAATCTCTAATTTCACACAGCCTGTGGACATTTTAAAACATATGATAGCAAAGGAAATGCAGCATGAAAAAGGAAACAGTGTGTTCAATCGCGGCAGGAAGAAAATCAACGATTGCAAAAGTTTTAATAGCTCCTTATCTATTGATTCGTTCACCGATGATTGGAATTCCGCGAAAAGAAACGCAAGCTGAATATATTCAATCGTGGAAGAAGGATCTGCAAAATGAAATTTCGCAGAAGTTTTATTAAATCCTCTTCTACGAACTTCTTCGATAATCATTGAAAATCTGTGGAAAGAAATTGAAGTTGGTTAACGCAAACTTGATATTTGAAACCATCATTATGGAGCAATCTCGGCAATGTTGGAGAATCATCAGAAAGCAATTATTTTAAAAACTTCTTATTTAATTATATGGAGTACACTGAAAATGTTTTCTCTGGCTCGCAGCTATTAACCTCTCAGGTACGGCTGAGTTTTGCGCGTAACTGTTTCTTCATACGGCGGAGTATGATATTATAATTTAATAATTTACTTTAACTTTAATTATTTACTTTAATAATTGATAATACAATTGAGTGTGGCGCGTCGTAATATGACGTCTGCGCAAGCCACCATGGACCTGCCAAGAGCAAAGAGCTGGACAGGCACGATCTGCGAGCACGAAAGAGCTTCACAATAGTTTCGGTTGAATAAGGAACATACGTATTGTGGGGCATACGATAATCTCATTCTTATCAAGCCATTCAGAGCAGCTAAGCCATTTTATTGCGCAAAAGACGTAATCACAGAAACGGAAGAAAAGCGAAAGAGATTGAACGGCTCGAAAAAACGGAGAACGGGACGAGGCTTCGACTAAATTCGGATCGCATGATCGACTATACTTACCAATGTATCGAACCCGTCGTAGGATCTCTTTCCTCCGGAGGTTCGCGTCGAGGTGTAAATCAATCTCACCTCCGCTGAATTATTCGCGGCCGGACGTCCAGAAAGGAGCCGGTCCGTTTCCGCAGAGCGGAGAACGCCGCCATTGTTCCCTGACGCCTCGAGATCCAGACCAATTGTGTACCATTTCTCACTTTTATACGAAACGAATTAAAAGAAAACTACTACTAAAGAAATCAGCTAGGCGAAGATGCGAAAAGCTACAGGCTCGCGGACAGGGGGACGTCAACTGTGTGTGTATATTCTACGGCTATAAACGGTCATGGTTATTGTATATGTATATTATCACGGTGTCGTTGTGTCTAACACATTGTTAGCCGTCTCTCGTGGTCCAACCGCGAACAGAATTACATACAAACTCGCCGAAGCCTCGTGCACGTCGAACGACACGGAACAAGCTCGCGCAAACTTTGCTCAGGAGTCGAAGCTTCGCGTCGATGCTTCTAAGCAGAAGTCGAGGTCTGATCAAATTAGGCTGTCATCGATGATCGAACCGATTCGCAAAAATCAGAGAATGGGGAAAGATATGCGAGAGAACTGGTTGAGAACCAGTTACGACTTTTTCTCGTTAGCGTCGCGCGCACTGTTTCCTATCGATGGGAACGACGCGACGCTATCGAGGGAAGATTGGAAACGCGAGCTTCTGTGGATAGAGTAGATTAGAAACGTGCGAATATCGTTCCACGATACGAGCGTCTTCGGGCACACTCGAACACTTCCAGCTCGGGATCCATGCGGGCGATCAACTTCGATCTTCCGAGGCGATGGCGTCGCTTGGCGTCGAATGCTGATTCTCCGCGGCCATCTCTGCGGAAGAGACGCCTCGATAAAGCAGAGAGACTGCGCTCGCGTCCCTTGCAATATTCCGAGCCGGCTCGCGCTCGTTAAAGAAGTAATAGCGTCTTCTCTCACGAGACATTGGCAGAATGTCGTCTCTCAGGTGGTAGCACACGCGGGTCCCTCTTCGTCGCGAACGGACAGAGTTGTGAAACGTGTAAACACTCGGTCGAAACTTTTCCGACGACTGCACTCTGTTCACGAACCTTCCACGCGACAGAGCTAATGTTTCAAGACCCTACAAATTGTGCGTAATTTCGATGCACTAAACTCTCAAAATGTTCCATCGTTTATGAAAATTGAGATTCTCAAACGTCTACTAGAAGGTGGAATGAAATTTTAATCGGTTTCTAAGATGTTTGATGTTCTGAAAGTAATTTTATTGTTCTTTCGATGTCACTCTGTTACGCGAAAATTAATTAGCGAAAACAATTTCTTAACAAATTTTATTCGCCAATTATTTCACAATAAATTCTAAACAGTTTGCTATTTAGATATAAAAATGAACGCATCGGTCAATTAAGATTTGTAATTCGGCAAGAATTTAAGCATCCGTACCAACCGCTAAAGTTTCACCTGCTCTAAAAAGCAGCTAGAGATTTCTTGATCTATTTCCTCGTTTCAAAGCAGATCCGATCAAATTGAATTCAGGTTTTGGAAAATGCTGAACAATTTACGATCACTCGAGTCTCTGAATCAATGCGAGCCATCACTTCGTATGCAAATTAATACAAAGGACAGTGCCGCATACGCAATGCTGAAACGATTACAATCGCACGTACGTGAAGAGTCTAAATCCCAATAGTACTAAATCACGGAAACAATACCCACTGTGGAGAATTGGAGGGTTAGCTGGAGGGTCAGAGCCGGTATAGAGGGGCGCTACGTTTGGTTCGCCTAATTCCGTTTGTAGCGCTACCAAAGCTCCATGTTTAGATCCTTATTGCACGCGTTGACACTGTAACACGATCAAATTCATTGATATTACCGTTTCCGTCGATAACGCCTATTCACCGTGTTTACAATTGTGTCAAAATAAGCAGGCCTGTTGGGAGATCAAAATGGTAACCCCATGGCGTTATACAATTTAGAAGTCACGGCGAGATATTGTAAAACAGACGTAACTGTTTTGTGTCTAGCGCATGGTTGCACTATGCGACAGCAATAATGAAATCAGGATACTAAGGAGAAATATCTAGATTACGATATTATGGAAATAATACTGTATACCTCTGTAACAATGATCAAATCAAGAGTGAAATCATTAGAAACAGGTATAACTATTCTGTTCTCCACCTGATTGAGCAATTGGTAGCGCTACAAGATAACGAGGATGTAAATGCGACGCTAAGGAGATCACTAAACCATAACATTTTGCCATAACGTCGACGAACACAGCGAGACATTAAAGAACAATAAAAGCTGTTTTATTTCACCCTCGACTAATTGTAAGATTTCGAGATAGTGGTGACAGAAACGAACGCTGCGAAGAAAGTGCTGCATAATCCGCGGTCATCCAACTTCCAAGCTCTGCGAATTAGGAAGACGCAACAGAGCACAGTCGGATAAAGTTCCGTTCGAACCGCAGTCGCTCCCGACATGTCTGGGGAGTCTGCCTCTTCCACGACCGATCGCAGACGCGATAAGAATCAATCCGCATGCTTGTCCGTTCGCGACGCGAGTCTCGCGTCTCACTCGCACCGACTCGTACATGTATACGCGGGTACACACCAGCAAAAGCCGTACACGAACAAGCTCTCGTTCACGCATACACACAAACGTATATGTGTAACACGTATGATAACGATACTATTAGCCTACGCGGTAGTTTTGTGTCAATTAATAATGTAACGAAAAACCGTTTAGCCGTGTTTACCGAAGGGGTGGGGGGACAGAGTATAGTAAGGTAAGAAGCTTTCGTGTGATAACAGGGGAAAAACGCGTGGCAGGTGTTCATCGTCGGGAGGTCGAGCAAAACGCTGACGTCTCGCAAGCTCGCGCGCGATGTGCCGTTTTCCATGGTGGCTCCACGGGGCCCTCCGCGCGAGAACAGAGTGAGAAAGGCCGATGCCGCTTCATCGACCGCAGACGCTATGGTTGTGTCCAGTTGCTTTTCGGGGGATGGAGGAAGTAAATGTTTAACGTTGTCGTTGCGCGCCGCCCGTGCGAAAATAACACCACCGACTCTGATTAAGTTTCCTGGATTCCTATTGCTCCGCAGTGTTCCCCCATTTGTAACTGCGTTGGCAGAACCGCGCCATGACGCTGCGATTTTCGCCATGTTGTGGGTAGGTTCGTTTTCTCTGGCACTGCAGGTGCTTCCGTAATTTGACTCGACCAGTGCAGAAGGCTCGCTACATTTGAATAAACGAGTGAGTGGTACAAGATTATTCGAGATTATTTACTTAATTCTTTTCAATGGCTTTCTTTTGTTGTTTTGGTATGGTGGAACTGGATAGGGCGTTGCAATTATCGTCTATTGTATTGGATTAGCTTTAATAGATTTTTCTGTGAACGGGTATATTATATTAACTTACTTAACGTTCTAAGGAGACATCGTTTTGAATGGGTTACTTTACTAAACGTTCTAATGTATAATAGTTATTAATTAATAATTCTTGACTGGCCATACTGTTGAGACTAATTATGTACCGGCTGAACAAAATTATCTATTATTTACGTAATAATTGTAACAGCCATATCACATATGGTATTAAAGATCAGTTAAAATTGCTCACTGTTCCAATGAAGGCGTAAAAGATTTATTCATACAAGAATGACGAGTCAAATTTTCTTTATTACTCTATCTTCGATGAAACGACGCAACTATATGGAGGGAATACTGCGTTAGTATACTGGATTCTCTGGATAATATAAAGTAGAAATCTGTAAATAGCGAAATCTTTCTTACCAGAATTTAATCTTTTAGACCTGAATATGTTTTAATCATTACATCAGTTATTCATGTATTGTACCTCCTTTCATTTTATCTTCAATCCTACTGTCTTTTTTCTTGCGTATCACAGAGATGGCGTTAATACGTTCTCCTTAAACAAATTTCGGTTTTCCATGCATATACTACTATCAAAGTCAATCAAAATCTCCACAAGCTTACTATAGTGTTAGTTAAAATCCATAGAAAATATTGCTAACCGACGTTAAATTTCAATTTCGATTGTATCGCGCAGAACTCGCGTGATCGGTGTACAGTGGTTCGGCCCGAAAAGGGTAGAGTAGCATTTTGTCTAAAAGATAAATTTTTGAATACACATCTATTCAATTAGACTTGCTTTGCAAGTATCTATGTGTAATATATAATATAATACAATTATTTCGTAATACATTCCAATGAAATTTTCGATTAAATCTTCCTTACACATTGAAAGCTGTGCCGAAGCAGCAGCACATTCTTCGATCCGGATCACCGTGCAGCGATTTGACCAGAAAAATCCATTTCGCTGAACGCCTTGAAAAATTCGTCGGCGAGAGTTTCGGCCATCTGCCGTGACGTCGGCATCGCCAATAAACAGGCGGCACGTTTTATTACAGTCGCGCAGCGGCAATACGTTGTCCCGCGATAAAATCTGTCGCCTCGCGCAATCCCCGTTGAAATCCTCGCGGAATCAAGTTGAACCCCGGCCGCGGCCGACGGACGATTGTTTCTGCCATAATGACGATTTAATCAGTTTGCCGAAGCATTAACGTGCTCGCTGCTCGCGATAGTCTGCGTTGCTTTAATTTCAATTCTGTGGGATCCGCGAGGAAAAGCGCGGGTTGACCGTCTCTCCTGCACCCGGACTTCCCGTTTTCCCCTAATCCTGTTTAATATTCGACCGTGGTCCCCGCCTATCCAAGGCGCGCATTCGAGCTCGCAGCATTTATTGCCGTCTGCTGCGCCCGAGATTATTGCACCCGACCTTAGGACCATATATAGTATCTGTAGACACGGCTTCAGATAATTTCCCTGAAGCAAAGATGTAATCATCCACGTGACATGGAATGAACAAGATCACGCCGCAAACGTGTTACACTCTTTTGATATTCGACATTAACGAATGTGTGAAAATGTTTAATTTTCGGGGAACAGATTCATTTGACTAAATATGAAATATGCATATTTTGAGAATTATTGTTTCACAGAATGACCAATCTGTAATTATTTTTTATAATTTATTCTAGTTCGAAGGGGTAATAAGGACTATTACTGATTAGCAATAGTTTTCATCAATCTCTTTGTTATTTTCTGCAATTTCTTTAAAGGAAATATATTGTTTTAATTAATTGTATAACGTGATTTGATTCTACATTATTGTCCTACGTATGCCCAACATGGTTACTAAATATCTAGGGGCAGAAATTATTTAAAAATAGAAACATCTGATGTTCGAACTAGAAGTCAGCCATTTTGAATGACCATCTTTTACTTCGGTGACGTCCGAACGAAAAATTATCTTTGCTTCACCGGACTCCTGAATTTTCTATACACGCACTATACACACGCCGTGTCTAGCAGTATACGTATATGTATGATCTAAGCACCCGACGACCCACATCATGCGGCCGCAAGTGTTGACCCTCCGTAGCCCCGTTATCTCGGGAATTGTGTGGACAATTTCGGGATCTCGGCCCCTCGACGGAGAAACCGCGCGGAAGCCGTGCGGAAACCGCGCGGAAGGCCGAGCGCGCGTTAGTTTTGTAAGAGCGTGGCTTTTCCACGTGTTTTCGACCGCGGACACGGACGTTTAGCATCGGGGAACCCAGAAGCTTTTCGACGCGCAGCTCGATCGACCGAGTTTAGCATCGATCCGGAAAATCAGTGAAACGGGGAGACATTTGTAAGAGGAGAAATATTTGCGTCGATGACGAATCGACGACGGTGCCGCCTCGATCGGCCGATCTGCGCATATTTGTAGTAATTGTTTCGAATGAATTTCCAATTTTTCACGAACGTATTTTCTATCGAGCGCTGTTTCAGAGATTCTTGTACAATTTGTAGTACGCCTTTTCGACGATGACTTTTCTATGCCGAGTTCAAGGAGGCTTTCGACGTCCACGGGCTGTTTATTGTAGCACTTTTCGAACGGAAGTACTATTTTTAGGACGTAATCTTAGGCGATATATATAACCTACCCGCGGAAAAATCGAACGGTGGGGTCGGTGTGCAATAATTTATTCGTCGGTTAACGGAGTTCAGGAATTCTATGGATTTATTCATGCGAGAACGTTCCCGTTTTGATTTCGCTTCGCTTATTATGGAAAGATTTCGCTTCTCGTAGGGCTGCGAATCTGTAACTCGGCGTCGAAATAGCGTCGAATCGAGAATGTTATTATTTTTCGTGGAGGATGGCGTGGTTTTCCGCGGACGGCGATCGGCGACGATCGTTCGAGGAGGTCGCTAACACGGCACACATTTCGGAGATCACTTTTACACCTTCCAACAGCTGCTAGCAGCCCCCAATTTTTCAGCGACCTTTTTACGAACGAACTTCTTTCTAGCTTGTAACGCTAAAATTCATCGAATTCTAAAACTATCTGGCAACGGGTAGCATTAAGCTTTATAGGGGTAAGGTTGGTAATTGCGGGACGTGGGGAGACGAGCAGAAATGCGAGACTAAAACGCGCGATGATTCTAGTTGTATACAATATTTTGAGGAATTCGCCGAATGCGAACTTTACTATTTCGCTACATCGTTTGAATTTCGGACAACTCTATTGTGAAAATGGGAAAAATGTTATTGTCTCCTCTCGAATGATTATATTCGCGACGGATATCGTATTTTCTATGTTAGGAGAGTAATGCGATCAACATTCTGAATTGCGTACACGAATTCTGTTCGCTGGAGCTTTCTGAGAACTTGCTACATCGGTGCAACAGGCTGCGGATTTTTACGTAATAAAATGACTTTCTTCAATTAGTAGATACAAAAATTCACTTCTCTTCTTAATAATTCCATCTCTTCGAAAATAATAAGGACACGTTGTTATATTCTTGAAATGTTTCTGCTGTTTTCAGTTTCTCTCGAATTTTTCTCGTAACAGCATAAAATTCGCAGTCTATGCATAATATATAGAAGCGCAGCTTCACAAAAAGGAAGAGCTAATCTCTCTTCGTTCCTGATTTAATAAAATCCTTATTCGGTGCAACAAAATTTCCTGAAATGGTAGTTTGAGTTAGTAAAAATGGTAAATTTTATGACTGTCCGCAGTCGTGTGAAACCTTTGATAAGAACTATACGAATAACGATAATATCTAGCCGTCGTTCATCGATTCGCGCCATATTCGATGAAACAAGATTCGCGTCATTAATGCTTCCAATGACTCGAATCAATTCTCACAGCGCTACTCTGTCGCGAAACTGACCATTGTTTCCGCGATTTACAGAAATATTGTATACGACTGAAGTTTAAGCAGCGTTCGGCGTCATTAATCCCTTGCGTGGGTGTTTACCTCAATGGCGATCCCATTATTCTTTCCCCATCAAGATCTTCGAATAAAGACTGTACGTAGCAGTCTAGTATGCATTCGAATGACAGGCTTGCACACCTATTCATAACGTCACAGATTGATCTTCAAATGTAGAAATTCAATAGTAAGCTGTTTATTATTCAAAATGTTCATTTTGTCTTCTGAAATTGATATTAGTATATCAATTGACTGAATGTCAATGGAATGGTTAGTATATCAAAATATGCTGTTGCTCAAACGTGTGCAAACATTTGCAATTTTGAAGGAATTTGTGGATGCGATAGAAATTATTATTATTAACTTCCAATTGCTGGCGTACGTCAAATTGGCGTCTCATCACTTTGCAAAATAAACTGTAAAAAATTTGGTCACCACTAGAAGCTTGAACGATGTCAATCGCTAACTTTTACTGTAAATATTTATTTAATGTACCCTAGTGGTGTTAAATATGTATTTAATGTACCCTAGTGGTGTTAAATATGTATTTAATGTACCCTAGTGATATTAAATACGTATTTAATGTGCTCTAGTGGCATTCAATATTTGTTTAATGTACTCTAATGGCAATAAATTCGATCATTTACTTATTTAAACATTTCAAAGACATCATTGATGATTGCACGAAAATAATTACGGAGCAATGGAAACATCGCATGAATACACATGCAAGAGAAAGAAAGAATTATTTGGCAATGCTCCCAACTAGATATTTCATGAATTATTAATGTAGAATATTCACTGGTATAGTGAAATGTTATGAATTGAACCTGTTTATTGGGAACACTACAATTGTGATCGAGAATAAAATTAAAAATACCGTTACATCGTTATGTTTTTCTCGATTGTAATTACCAGATTCTTCTATTTTAGCAATCCACTTTCTATCAGATTCATATCTGACGAATGTCCAAGTGACGAAGAATCTTGAATTTTGACTTAAAATCATATATTTGCAATATATGCGAAAAACGAAAAGCAGTATTGACTGTTAAACATTTTTCCATCCATTCGTAATAATTTGATTGTGCAATCCACATTCAGCTAAATATCTCTCAAGAAAAAATGTTCGCCTACTTTCGAGCAGCCGCGCACATTTCCAATGAATTAGCTACTTCCTGCAACCCTTGATTGAACTACGAGATTACGGGGACATTTATAAAACACGTTCTGAAATTTGGTTGGCAGGCCTAGCTTTAGAAAACGACGTAGACGGGGCGCGATTCCATCGCAAGGGGTTACACTCCGTGGAACGCGAACCTGCTGAGCTTTAACGAGCGCGCGAAATCTAGACTCTGTTTATATTGTTAGCTGCATAAAACGGCTTATCGGCGGCGCGTTCGGTGTAAATTTAACGAGCGGTTGAGCCGCGTTTTATTCGGCGCGTGCGTTGGTCCGGCGGCGTTCGCCGGCCGTTCGCGGAATAAACCGCGTTGTGGGCTGTGGGATGATGACCCAGGCGAACGTGGGATCAGCCTGCACACCCTGTGGATCTATCTAGCAGGCACAATTAGCCGCGCACAATACCACTGTGTCGTTGCACGCATACTGCTCGGCGTATAATCGCGCTCGCTTCGCCGATCAGCGAATCGCGCGCGTGTATCGCGGTGCTTCTATTATCAAGGGAACCGATTTCGCCGGTCATCTGCGCTTCCGGTGTTCCTGCGTCGGACATCTTGCATCCACCATTCTCCCATTCCGTTGGATCCATTCGGCCCGCATCGCAGATTCAGCTCGCATTGTTCGAATCACTTTCCTTTAATCCGCTTCTCTCCAGAAGCGAATCCGCGAGTTCACAAAATGCAGAATCAAAACCGTGCCCCTTCTGCGAGACGTCCTCGAATAT
>CM052149.1:7008533-7064130 GCA_028455555.1 Augochlorella aurata
ATAACTGTGTGATTAAAAATGCAAGTTATTGCAATAACTGTGTGATTCAAATTAACAGCTATAAATATACGTACCGAAATTCAAAATTCATATTTCAATCAAATTGTTTTTAGACGCGAGAACAATCAAGTACAGCAAACAAATGTTATGCTGTTTTCACCAATCCAAAGTTACAATAGCTGGCGCAGCAATTTTCAACAAAATTCGCAATTCCGGCGGTTCCAAGGGATACGTGGATACGATCGACCGAGAAAATGCCGTTTAGTATCGGAGCGAGATTGAGTTCAGTTTCCCGAAATCCGTGTAATTGGCTCGATTACAATTTCTGCACTCGCAAAATGGAAACCTAATTACTCGGCATTGAATTCGCGTCCGAGGAAAAATGCGCGAAATTAACTGCGTAATTAAGCGGGTCGCGCGAAGTCAACGCTTTTGTGCCCAGCGGCGAAAAGGTCCATTTGTCCACGTGACCCGAGGAAATATCATTATCGCGCGTTGGCCGTGTCGTGTGTTTACGGTTTCGAGCGACATTGAAAGTCTTGTTCTGCGAGCTCCACGAGAAAATGGCGGAATGATCGATACCCAGTGAAACACGCAGTTACGTCGTTAATCGCGCCTAACCAGATTTCGCGAGTAAGATAGAGATTTTGCACTCGATGCTCGTCCTTTTGCGCATCCGGTTCACCTTTCTTCGAATCAACTGCGATTTTTCGCAAATCTATATCAATAAGTAAACCTTCAAATAGTTTCTGCATACTTCTTTGCAAAATTACTTCGAAATATCTTAAAAAATTAAATCGTTACGAGAAAAACATTTTTTGACGACTGTTATTAATTATTCTGTTGCAACTATTACTCTCAGAGATTACCATAATTATTACGGAAATATGTTTGTGAGTAAGTATTTTATATTCATTGTTAAATACATATAACAAAATGTTTCATTTCAAAACGGTAAATTCGCATTGACTTTTAGTAAAATAATTTAGAAAAATGGACTTAGAGAAAAATTTAATCAGCAAACGGTTGAATTTAATTTGAAAAGAGGTGAATATGATATGAAGAAAGGTGATTACGATTTGCAAAAAGGAGAATTCGAGCGCAGAATCTGTATTAGGACCTGAATCTCGTTTCGACGAAATTCGCCCGCTTTCAATGATCATATCATCTATCGAATCATTCTCAGCTCGTTCTGTCTCGCGCAGATTACGAGCTAGTTCATTAAACTACGCGTTCGTGTGTAAACCATGGGATCAGAATAACTTATATCGCCGTCATAAAATATAGCCCCATATGTACGCGAGATAACTTAGCGGTCCGTACAACGAACCGCACGAAAATGACGGACGCAGGTGGCATCATCCTAGTCTATCAACTTCACATATCATCGCCGTTGGATCGCGGGTGCGCCGACAAGCTTAGATTCTTATTTACTGCATCGGAGCCGCAAAGCGAGACAGAGATATTTACGAGCATCTAAAAAATCTAATCATATTTTATACATTATTTACGAAGGCACGCATCCGCGATCTAACCGCCCACGCTGCCGATTCGCGGTCACTCCGAGACGCTAATCAGACAGCAAACAGTCTCCTTCCGGAGCTGGTTTCGTTGCTTCGGAAGCAACTGTGCATCGAGCTGTCCTTCGATAGCGAAGCAAGAGCGATCTCCCCTTGATCCTCGATCGCGGAACCACCGGAGCGCAAATGAACGACGATCCCGACGCTTAAACGTACGAACGCCTCGACGAGGCGCCGCGACGCCAGCGAATAAGGTGAAAATTTCTCTGAAACGGGTACACTAATGGAAGATAAAGATGGCGGTGAGCGATGGCCGCTGCCAACTGCTGGCGGCTGATCCGTGGTTCGAAACGATTTCGAACTTCGGAGACCGGGGACCGACACTGTCGGTGTCGGCCTTGTCAAAGTATCGCCGAACGATGATATTAATAATTAGTCAATATCGATGTTCCTTGTTATGTCCTGCGCGCGTCGGTGGACGCGAACTCGTCGCGGCGTCTCGACAGAGCGGCCATCTTTATCGCACGGTGTTTCATATCATCGGTGTGGTTTTCCATTCGTAAGCATTTATATCATCGGGACGACGGGGTGGGGAACAGTATAAATCGAAGCACGCGGGCTCCGTAGAGCTTCGCACGATCGTAGCGTGAATTTAGCGACGCTGATCGTACGGCGGTTAGCGTTTAAGCGAATTTAAAGGAAGTATGTTATTAAGGCCTAAACGATAGATATCGGACAACTTGTTAGCGGCGCATAAGTACACGATATTTTCGTTGTTAAGTAAACGCTTGTCAGAATTATACTCGCGAAGCGATGCTATTCCACGTAGATATGTAACGTATATGATAACTAGTCAGTTATACTTCACTCGCTCGCGAGTGCGTCTATGCGCGTCGAACAGCTCTCATGATTTCGCGGAATACCTAAGTTCGCCATAATATGCGGTAATGCGATCGTTATTATCATTTTATTCGGTTATTCGTTCGAACGTAATGAGATTATTTTAATGCGCACATTGGAAAGCGGTTTTAATGAAACTGATTTGCGGTTGTAATAAACGAATATATTATTATATCAACGCGAAGCAACGCGCACCTGTAACGGAGAACAATCATTTAATTTGCAGGGAGAATTAGTCGAACACTGAACGTTTCGGTTTCTGTAATAGTTTTCGTTAGTTGTTGTCGTTGATAGTTTAGTTTCGAGATCGAGACCAGCAACTATTTCTTGGTGGGACGTTTCGAATTTCGCCACGTGAAATTTCGCGCACGATTCCTGCTGAAACGCCCACACCATTTGTTTGCGATGCGGATTTAATTTCCTCACGTCCTATAGAAACGTTAACGCATTTAAATAGACGCCCGCGGAATTAATTTACGCTGCTGCTGGTTGGCATTATGAAAATACAGAACGTCGAATTAATATTGCATTCGGCCCAGCTATGCAAAAACAGAGCCTCGATAATTGCGCGAGTTTTCTTATCGATCTAATTAACGGTGACCAGGATTGCAATTTTCTTGTTGACAAGTATAAAAATCGTCGTAAATTCCTACTTTCTCCGTTGACCATTTATCTTTTTAATTGGATATAGTCAATTGAACATCCACCGTTTACAGACGTCCGAAAAAGAGTAGCGTAGTTATTTTACAAAATCCCAAATATTTTTCGGTCGCAGTGATAATAAATTCAGTCAACCCTTTTGTCGTTATTTCGTTCGCCCTTTTTACAAACCATGTATTCGTTGCTTTTATAAAGGCGCGTAAAAACCGCGAAAAAGTTCATTGAATTAGTTGGCCGACATTTCATTTCCATTTTGTTTTAATTCCACTTCTAAAGGAATGTATTTCTGTCAACTGCACAAATAATTACGTAGTTTCTTTCTTCGTTATATTTCGTTTCAACATTTTGTCTATTCAGCGAATACTATCGTCCACTTCGTGTCTTAGTAATATTTCATTTCGATACCTTATTTCCATATATTTCCCATAATTTTTGACATAAGGATTGCCATGTATTGATACCAGTGCTCCTCTTGTTTTAATAGATTTCTCATAATTTTTCGACTTAAAATTAAACATTGCTGAACATATCCGATCAATTCTCCCTTCAGGTCCTTCGTTTCCCTATAAAATTTTCCATCATCGTGGTATATTTTTACGACACATTTTATTGCGATATATTTCTATGACGTATTTTACGTGTCGCGTATTTTTACGTAGAGTCAGAATTTCGTTTCCGATGTTCATGTCCGAACGATTTCACGGCGGATCGTCTGGTTCGATCGATAGACGCCCTCGCGTGCGCACGCTTCGTGGCTGAACGTGAAAGAAAAAAAACAGGCATAAACAAAAAAAAACGAACAGAACGAATCTAAGATACATTGATGCGAGAATCGTGATGCTCCGGTGTTGTCTAAGCTTCTTCTCGGGTGGGGAATCGAAGGCCCGTGTACCGCGAGACCGTTTCGCACGAACGAGTGAGAATTAGGGGGCAAGAAAGGAGAAACGGGGGCGGGGGATGGGCAAGAACGGAGAACGAAGATGGCGTATAATGGGACGAAGATACCTGCGGCTCTAACTCTAAATACTTAATAGTTGTTACACTATCCGTAAGTTTATATTGTATCTCTATCGTGACAGAATTTACGAGTATTGTACGTGATATTATATTTATACGGGCTGTTACACACTGTCTCCAATCTTCCATTTCTCCGTGCGACGCCGGGCGAACGAGAGAGAACGAGAGGAGGCGCAGGCGAGTACAAAACGCGAACACGAGGAAATCAATGAAACGGCGATGAAGGACACAGCGCAGAGATCTCGGTTCGACGGGAAACAGAGTTTCAGGGACCGTGGAATTACCGCGCGAAATTACCGCGAAAATGAGGAACGCGGAACCGCGAGGAACGAGACAGTGAGTTCGAACGGTCGATTTCAATGGGAAAAGCTCCTCGGGAAGGAAATACTCGGATCAGAACGAGGCTGAAGAGATGTTCGCCCGCTCGCCGCCGTCACGGTACAAGATTATCGTTTTCCGATAAATCGGGGGAATCCTTCGACCGCGGCGTTCCGTAAAACAAACTCCGAGGCCCTTGATTAACGACCGCCTCGGAGAGTCGCCCGCAGAAATTAACGGACGAGAAAAACGGTGTACCTGTCGGCGGGAGGTGGCTAACCGGTCGAATCGCTGGCTCATCTGGGCCGTGTCCAGTTCCAGCTACCGGCAAAAACGGGTACGATGGAGGAAGGACAGGGTGACGGAGAGAAAGCGGCAGAAAAGAAGCTCTTGATCCGAGCGAACAACTGCAGGGTAGCGAAGGGGTAGCCTGGAAACAACGAGGATCTCTTCCTTTTCCGGTCCGATGGGAGCATCGAAACTATCATCCGATGTCCTCCGGAGTCCCTGATCTGCGCTTGGTTCTCCGTTTCATCCGAGCTTTTCTTAACCCTTAAGTCGACGAAAAGAGACTGATTTGTGTACGGGGCAAAGCATTGTGCGTGCGCGGTCACGGGAACATGGAGGAAGAATTCTCCCGGTGATTAACGCCGCACGGTTCTCCATGGCGAGCTTCACGATCCATGGGGGCCCTCTTCCGATCCCGTGGCCACGCGTTTCCAAAGACTGTATACAATATTTTTTCGTACGCCTGCGCCATCGTTCGCGCGAACGCGCGTTCTCCGTTTCGTTTTCCTCGAACTGTTACTAGGCTTGTTTTTTAATAAACTTGTTTTTTTGTTTGTTAGAACGGCAGCGGACCGGGTGGCGAATCCGGCGTGAGGGGCAACGGGTGAGTATTGGCGGCTTTTCGAAATCGGTTTGTTTGGATTTCGGGAAACCGGGTTTTCGACTCGGAAAAAAACAGCTTTTGGCGCGGAATTTATATGCAGAAATTTAGTCGAGGTTTAGTTATCTGTTTGAAGCAAATATGCGGATAAAAAAGTCGATGTTGCATCTGTTGGCGAAGTTGATAACTATAAAATCAAAAAGTCAAAACTATTTATTTATCTTTTTCATCGTTTTCATTTTTACATAAAACTAAAAGATATTATTGTGTTACATATATCTAAACTTTAAAAAGGAATTTATAGATTCTGTTTTTCCTTCTTAATCTTGAATATTATGTATTGCTGTTCGTTCAACGAAAATTAATTCCGACCAGCAAAGGGTTAAAAAAAGGTGGGCCACTTTGAACTGCGCCATGCATTAAAGAGTTATGAACGTTAATGTTTGCATTTGAAACAAGTTGCATATAGCAAACCTCTGATACAACCGTATCTTATTAAGCAAGTCTTCGTGGATTAGACTAATATTTGATATCGAAATCAACGAATCATATTATGTTGTTCACGTGATAACATGTGGATTGATCGATGAGAATTCGACGGTCATTCATTCATTGCACAAATGTGTTGTCCGAAATCCTTTCTCCGGAAGAACAATACTAACTGCGATAAATATTTCCCATTCGAATGTGTTTCGGTATTGTTTATTGTTTTTTTTTCCTGTATAGAGCTTATTGCTACAGTTCCATAAGAAATAGTTGAATAAAAAAATGTTGTAGTCTTCGTTATATTTTTCGTCGTATTCGCGTAGTTCCATACGGAACATTATAAATATTGTCTTATCTACTGAGCACTAGATCGTTGATTTATCACATTCGCAGCGGCTCTTGCTTGCCGGATTTACCTTTTCCGGAGAGCTGTTTGTTATGGACGATTCCGGCGATGTTTTTTTCGAACGAGAAATATTTTGCGAATAACCGATAGAATGTCGGATGTTATAGTAACAATCGCAACACTGGAGTTTGATTTTTGATGGACACTTGATATTGTTATTATTAAATAGAACCTGGAACGATTTTACAGAATTTCCACTGTTTAAAAAAATAAACAAGCGAAAGGAAATGTCCCGTTGTTTTCTAAATATTTAAAAATGTTATAAAATTGAGAAATACGATTTCACTAAAACGATAGAAATTAATTTCGTTATCATTGTATTCGATGAATCAGCTTTTATAAGAATTTTATGCCCGAATTCCGAGTATAGTGAGAACGAGACACGAATCTCTTCAGAAAACTCGGGGCGATACGGAACTAGTCGGAGTTCATTTTTCATCGAGCTAATAAAATATGACACGGTAGATTTCTATTAGCGTGCTTGAGGGAGGTGAACAATCTCACGTGATCGAACGCTGTCTGACAGAAACCGAAGGAGGATTGGCCGCATGAATGACGGCTCCCTGTGCCGGTTCCTCGATGGAGTGGAACCGTCCACCCACACCGCCTGTCTTTTCAAACCCTCATTCTGCACTCGTTGACGTTGAAATTTCGACGATAAATCAGCTTGTTACGCCGGCGACTCGACTTAAGGTTCGGCCGTTCGCGAAAGACAATACACCTCGGAAACGTTCAATGTGCGCTCGTATTTTATGCGCGTCGAGCAGGAATGCCTCTTAATAACATTCTGCTCATAAATTCCGAAACAAAATTTCATATTCGCGAAACGGTCGAAATAGATCGAAAAATTGACGGCAATTCTTCGCGCTAACCAGGCTCTATTGGTCGCTCTAAAATTGAACAGTGACTTTTCTCAATTTTAGATTACTTCCTCTGGACGTTCTAAGCTTAGAAATTCTGATGGATCGTATACGAGTATTGTACAATTTTCTAAAAAATTGCATTACATTTGCGGTTTTTCAACTTTATGTGTACCGTTACATTTATTTTAATACTGTACTATAAGTATAACGTAATTGTTAATGTTTTCTCAGATAAATTTGATTAAATCTAAAATAATTTTCCACAGTATTTACGTTTTATATGAATTAGTGCGTTTTATAAAACATATACAGCAGTATTTTGAATATAAAAAAAATTGATAATCTACATATTATTTTAGAAAAAAATGTAACAATTTTTGGTGCATTTCGTGTGCAAATACAAAATACAACAGAAATGCGCTCTCCTATTTGCAGTATACTAATGTGATTGAGTACTCAACTAGATTAATTTATCAGACAAAGATAACAAAACTAGTTAACATTTCCGTGTAATTATTGGTATCGTCGATCAGCGATAGGGGCAGCAAACGCCTGCTTTCTTAACCATCTCTAAATGTCTCCTACCTAATTCCACACCCTCATTCTCTTATCATTCAGGTTCGCTTCGAGTGGTACTATTATTTGCGGCGGCCCGTTAAATAATTCCGAACACGTCACTCTATTGATCCAAGTAGATCCTCGCATCACTCAACTGCTAGTCAAATAAGCGCCGTTCTATTATATCCGGCGAAAATGTCGCTCTCGAGCCAGGAACAGTCCCGATTCTCCCAACGACCGATGCAAAAACCAAACTCTCGGACAGGTGACGAGGATAGCAAAGAAGGTCACCATCCAAACTACTTCGTAATCTCTGCAAGTTCGATTCAGTCCCTAATCGATAGACCCATAAATTGAGGCGGAGCTGTAATCGCCAGTTTCCCCGTAAAAACAGGGTCTTCAGATGTGGGACGTTTTTAAGGTTCACGACGCGAGAACCTGGACGAACCAATGAGGACGATTTTTTCCACGTAGCTGGTCGTTAGGAGGACGATCATGCCATTCCCTCCACTGCCGAGACTCATCAGCCTGAAAGCAGCCGGTCATTTGTGTAATTCCGTTGTCGTAAAGGTTGATCGTTTCTTTGTCCAGCGTTTAATCGATCCAGCCACGGGCATGCGGAATCACCGATTAAACCCTGAAACGTTTCACTGTATCGATTCTTCCCCGCTCGGGAAGCTTGTAGCTGACCAACGGAAATAGTTCAAGTCTGTTTCGTAAACCTGTTGCGGCTCGTTGCGATGGGCTTAGGGGGCAACGATTGATGTATAAAATTCTTAAAGTTGGACGACTCCGAATGCAGTCGGGGATAACTTTTGTGCTATTGCGCAATGAAAACTGCAACGAAACCATGACTTCTGCTTAAAGTATTATAGATTTTTGCTTGAAGTATTATAGACTTTTGCTAAAAGTGTTATAGACTTTTGCTCTACTTTTTATAACACTGTACAGGTACCTCGAACTGTACAGGTGACCGAGAAAAAGTCGAAGTTTCATTCTTCTTACCTGCACCAGAGTTTAAACTGTAGCTGCTGTAAACTGAAGCTCGCCTACACAGGTCCCGGTTTTCGTTTTATGGTTCATTTAAAAATACCATCAAATCGTAAGCGTAGAAAGAAATATGTGAGGATAATTTTCAAGTGTCAGTTACAGAGTGTTATATTTAATACTCTTTCTCATCGTGGATAGTAGCATTAATTATCAACATGCTGTTTATTTTCATCCAGAAAAATTTTTAAATCATTTCTGATAAAGATAAGGATTCTTTAAATCAATTTCTCTTTTCTCTCCTCTTTCTCAACTATAGTACAGTGATTGACAATAAATAAGTGAATCTGTAGGTATTTGTTCATTATAAATTAAGAAAGCTGAACTGGTGAGATTCATGATGAAACCAATTAAATGAATGCACAGTTACCTGGAAAGGAATTTTTGTGTAAATTGTAATAAAATAGAAACATAGTGAAATTTTATAACTTATGTTGTACAATAACTGATAGTCTTACCTAACTGATGATTATCTAAATGATACTTTTGCCCATCATAATAGCCAAGCACATTCCAAGTTTCATTGAGCTTAGTATAACAACTACCTGATATTATAACTTTGCTCTTATAATAACCAATACTTCAATTTCCTGTACGAATACATAATAATTTTTATAGAATAGAACATAGTGTAAACATTTCCACGGAGTTTCCTGTAAAGCCAAATGTAACAATGACATTAGTACATCACCATTATATTATTTCCACATGATATGATTTTCATTATATCATTTTATAAATATATAAATGCTACTTAAAAAGTAGATATTACATGTTACCTGTTAATAATATTCCTTCCACACCTTTTGCTTTATACCGGCATGTACAACAATTGAGGTTAGGACAATTTAAACAGAAAATATGTTTATACAACATGAGCTGCAGTACTCACATTCGCAGCAGCAAGATGACTCAGTATCTTCAAGCAATTGATATATTCTTTCTTAACGAACACTACACTTCTCACCAATTTTAATCAAACTGAGCACAACTGAGAGCACACAAACGTCAAACGCAACAGGTGCCAGAAAAAGCGCGCGAAATAGTTCTCCATGCGCTTTTGGAATCGTCCAACAGAGGGCTATCGATTTGTATCGAAGAATCGAGAGCCAATTAATTTCATTCAGTTATCGTAGTTATCTCAAATGTGTAGCATGTAGTTTCATTATTTTTCATAGTTTGGCCTCGATAAAATGTGTTTGAAAATGCTTTTATGTGTCAAGAAGCTTCAATTGTACAACAATCTTCATAATTCATAAGTAACGTAACGTAACTTTCTCTTACTAACTTTAAATATAACATGCATTTTTGCTTTGCACGTACGTGTCTTTTCTCTTGTTGAACCATCGACGTAACCTTTCTATAAATAATATTCATCATTGTTTAGCATTTTCAAGTTTCTCATTAGCCAGAATTTAATTTACACGAAAGTCACGTATTTGTATAGTGACTGTAGATTTTGAAGAAAAATATCAGAGAGAGAGAGTCCGTCTGTTAAAATTTTATTCGTTCACACCGCGGCACAAGAATAATGTTATTCCTTCGAACAAATTCATTTTAATATTTGAATTCGGTTTTTCAAATCCCAACGGTTTCTCTTTATTCTTATTATCAGACTGTGGATTTTACGCATTCGTGACAGAAATTCCTGGGTGGAATACGAAAAAGGTGAAATAATACAAGAATCTAAAAGTACTATTGAAATATTTTCAACGTGTTACAGTAATTAAATGAAAAAATTTTGCATTTAATTCTTATTCCTTGCCATTTATGCAGATCATTTTTACATTATAAATTACTAACATCTTTAAGTTTACTCAAGTACATTGAACAATAATCTGTACTTCTTCGTAGGAAGACATTGCTATTTTAATAAATAAATAAATAATCATTTTCTAAAAAAGCAATTTCATTGCTCCGTTTTTGCTGTTCACTATGCACAGCCTCTAGACTTTCATGAAATCGGGTCTCAGGTGAACAAATAAATGCACATTATCGTGTTCACTTCGATAGTCTTCCTCGGGTAAACAAATTATAAAAGATGGGAAGATACGATAATGGGCCGAAGCAATTCCGCATGATGGATTGCATTGCGTCATACTACGCGAAGTTCTGCTTATCCGACATTAATTGGCAGATCGGCGCGGCAACTTGGTGCAATTAAAGATGCTCCCAAAGTGGATTGGATCGCCGTTCTCAGGAAGCGATTAACACTTGCAAGTTATTATTTCGAAGTTAAACTTTCGCTTCTTCATTTTCTGACCAACGACGCTGAAACGTTTGCGATCGTTCACTGATCAATTTTAGGCCATTACCGTTTCACTCGTGTGGCCATGAACCGTATCATTCCACTTGTTCGGCCAAACACCACACAATTCCACTCGTCTGACCATAGGCTGTCCTCATTCCGCTTATTTGGCAGTAGGTCGTTCCTATCCCACTTGCCTGACCATAAACCGACCTGCTCCACTTGTTCGACTATAGAGTAACCTGTTCCACTGATCCGCCTATGCGTCTGTCAGTCTTGTCTGACCATAACCCGCCATATTCCACTTGTCCGTCTATAGATCAACTCGATTCCGATTACATATAGTATCATACACTTAAAACGTAACTTAAATCTTTCTTATTTAGAATTTAGAATTTAGAATTTATTATATTTATTCTATTTTCTTAAATAATTTCCAACGTTTCTCTAAAAGTGCAGGATCGTTTCGAATGATCATTATTTCGGCATTGCTACGTCGATTGTAATTCCAATGTCTTAAAATTAGTCAGAACAGTTAAACTCTCAGAAGCTGAGATGTTTTCACGTAACTCAATGAGGTTGACGAAATTCTTCTAATCTCGAAAAGCAATCTGAAAGTGTATTACGATGATAATGAAATAAGATTGGACAAGCTACAAATTAGGAATCCTTGAAACTCATCGAGGACTAAGTAGCTCGACAAGCTCGACTTCGTCAAAACCGAAGTTATCCATTTCATTCGAAAGTTCGATCACTCTTAATCTAATATCGATTCCGGCTCGAACCGAACTTAGAAAAGATTCATAGCTCGGATCAGATTCCCTTTGACACGCGATCGCGGTGCGGTCGAAGTCTCTATAAATTCACCGGCCAACCGATGATTAGGGGCTCCGTGGTTTTATGAGATTACCTTCTATTACGTAAGCGTAGATCGGAAATTATATAGAATCATGTACGTCCTTGGTACTTTCTTCGCGTACGGAATTTGCATAGTCGTGTAAAACGAGTGATGTTTTCGTTAAAAGTTCGCCGTTGTTGCACTTGGTTATGTGCAAACATCGAATCGATCGTTCCATGTTCAATACAATATAAAGTGTCGCTAAAAAATCAGGTATTTCAATGCTGCATTTGAGGTTCTTACAAAAATGAGATACCGTCTTATTAAGTTATTCGAGTAAATCATTTTACTAAGTCATTTTACTAAGTCCACTTGAACCATTCTTTAATTATTGTTTCCTTATTTTTAATTGGTAAAGTTTCTGAATAAATTACATCGTGAGTAAAATTCTATTGTCTTTCTAAGATTCAAGAGTAAAGAAATCCTGAATATTATTTCGATTTCACGTAATCGTTTTGTAGTCATTTTTGAAAAATGAATATTGTATAAATCAATTTTAATATCATTACAGTTTTAATTTAACCACAAATTGAAACATAAAGAGAAACGCGGGCTTTGAATTTTCTACCTAATGAAAGCGTTCACATGAACACATGTTATTAAAAGCAACAGCCCAACTAATCAACGGATTGATTAATCACCGCTCCGCATCGATTTACATTTGCAGCATTTCCGAATAGAAGCTTGTTTAATTAAACTGTTCTGATATATTTTTTCAGGCATCCTGGAGACAATCCTTTCTACAGCAATATCGACAGCATGCCGGACATAAGGCCGCGCCGAAAGTCGGTGCCATTGGTCTCCGAGCTGGTACGTAAACAATAGTCCACTAATCTCTCTATAAGACTCGCGAGTGTGCCTATAATTCTCTTACAGAGGTGCGCATACCTGCACGTATGTGCATCGGCCGTGTGACCCGTCCATACTCGCGGAAATGAACAAGCGTGGCGACGGTGTCATTTCCCTGATTGATCGTCGTCGTCCTCCTCCATGTTTAACTGTCGTCATCGACGTCGTTTTGGTCGTGGTCGTCGCCGGATATTCCTCCGGCGCGTGCTTTCGTCACCCACGCACGGGAAACCTCGTTCCCGAATTAATTAACCGAGCGACGCTCTTTAAATAACGCGACCACGTGCCCGCCGACGAATTCTTGCGTTCAATTTGCTCGAATTCTTCCACTCTGCCACGCTCGCCGTAAATTCCCTTAATCTCTTCGCGCCCTTTAAGAAAGATAAATTGCTCAACTTCGGACCCTTTTCACGACTTGTATAGCCGCTCACCAACCGTTCATACTTACTTACATAATTCCACAGTAATCCATTATAACAGCATTCGTGTCCTTTCATACGATGAATCACCTTGTTCAAAGAACTGTGAATTTGTTTCAACAAGTGTCACATCGTGCTATGAACAAAGGCATATGGTCCATCCAAAATTCTTTATTCTTCTTCGATCTCCAAAAATTCGAAGTTGCATGGCTAATACTTAATGATTATAGTGTTAAAAGTCTGACACAGGGTTGAACAAAAGTTTGATTAAATATTTTAAAACGTAAATAAGAGAAACAGGTGTCGAATACATGGTACAAATCGACAGCATTTATCCCAAATACAGTAACCTTTTCTACCGTAGTTTACACTATTCTGAAGCCACCATAAAGTCCATGGTGTACACTGCATCCAGTCTTATTCTGAATAATCTTTACGAAGCTATTCGCATCGTGGACATCTCTGAAATTCGACACAAAAAGGGCACCCGGTACATTTCATAAATCTCAATGTCTCGAAATGTTTGTCCTCGAAGCACCCAATAAAAGTATTCGGTCAACTTGGATTGCGCAGAATTTTTATAGCTACCGGTTCGCCAGTTAACGCGTTAACGTCCCCAACTTTTCTAATCGATTTTTACAGTTCGGTAGCCCGGTCGCGACACAAGTATCGAAAAGCTTGCCGCTGCTCCGTATCGATCCAGAATGGAGTCTTTACGTGTCGGCGAAATAATTTCGCAGATCGGCGGCCGCGATACACCGAGATAACGTTTTACGCGAAAGCTAAGGGGTCCTCGACGTGTTCCCAGATTTCCATACTTGGCCGAATTAACCGAGCCCGCGCCGAGTACACCTGTTATGCGACTGGGAATCCGCCGCCGGCTTCCCGTTAATTCACGTGCCAACGGATTCGTTAACGTCGCGGCCCGAAAGAACGCCGCAATCAACGATGCTGAACTTTGGGGATAAAGTTTCCCCATTAAGTGCTCGCTCTTTGTCGTCCAGGGCAAATCGTAATTCCGAGAAAGTGAAACTGGAATCTGCACTGAGTCTCTACCCCTTTTCCGAGTCCGCCCTACGATGGTGTCTTCCGATTTCACGTTCAATTAGTTTCGTTTCTTTTCGCGTCGTTTCCGAACCGATTTCTTTCCTCTTGAGAACGTTCAGTTCAAGTTGACCGAACGACTGTGCAGGAGGGATCAGTCAATAAGTTATCCCTTCTGGCGCTTTCGTTTCCGAAGAGAAACAGCGCTGCTATTTCATGGCTACATGGGGGTATTAATGTCACCCTATATGTAAACTCGATTGCATCGGTGTACAACATTGCGAACCCGCAATTTCATGTAAGAAATGCGCCTTTTTATATTACTTATAATAGTTTATAGGTATCGTTTTGATATTAATACCAATTATAATAATAGTAATAATAAGTAAATAATCTAACAGAACGGAAAAACATTCAACATATTTGAATTTTGAGATTAAATTTGGAATTTCTGAGGAGAAATGAAAAGTTGAAAATTGGTTCCATAAATATGTAAAGATGATCATTCTTTCTGTAAATTAGTACGAATTTTTTCTTTATAAAATTGTAAGGCAGAAAATCAAATATTAAAAAGTATTCGCAAAGAACTAGATTTATGTAATTTTATTGTTAAAATAAATAATTCGTCTCAATATTATAAGCAAATATGATAGCTTGCTTATCGCAGTTTTACCTATTTTCACGCGCAAGAGCCTAATTCCCCGCGAAGCCAGCCGTCAGCTCTCGGTGTGCTTTTAATTGGAAACCATTCGCGGTTTACTTTTAACGGCGCTCTCCGTGTCTTCCTTCTTCCACTTCATTTTGCCGCCGCTCATATTTCCCGTCCTGTAATTGAACGTTCCACTCGGACTTTAGTGAACGGCGGCTGAAAATGCTCGGTCATTGGTCAACACTTTCTCCGCAGTTACACGCAGTTAGAGCGTTACGCCGATTCGTTGAGAGCCAGAGGCTGCACTAGACTGCGGTAGTTTATGCGGATGAACATTTTTATGTAGGTCGATATTTGTTCTATTGAGTCGAGTGGAAAGTTCTTGCTGCTGTTTCGTTTAAAACCCAATTCGCAGCTCTGTAATAGCTAATGCAGAGATCCGCATTCAAATTCCCATTTTCACGGTTGATAATAGGAAAAATAGCGTAAACGATAAACTGTCAAGAATTGGAAAATCCTTTGTGATAAAATAAATTATATAATATTAATATTTTCTTCTACATTTTTGTACTTTACTCGTTTGCACGTGTCACAAGAAATAATCATATTTCGTAAATAAATAATTCCATCATAAAAGGACGGTATAACATTTGCACTTCTCTATCGCGAGTCGGACTCGCCAAACTGCAGCAAGGGGTTAAATTAAACAAATAATGGGTTTGAAACATTTTACATATCCTCGATGAATACCACCTTAAGTCTTCCTATAACTGAATTCAACCCTTTGTACTCAAGTTCCTGTCGAAGTTAGTAATCGTACCACACGTATTCCCACCTAACTCACGATATTAACTGCTCAACGAGGTTGGTTTACGGCTATACAGTTTATTCACGAGCAAGTGAACGCTCAAGCATTCCCTCTGGCGAGCTGCTTGGTAATAGTATCCATAATCTAGACTAGATTAGAGTTCAGAGTCAGCGGATTACGAGAACGACTGAAATTCCGAACGAATAGCATCGACGACCACGACCGATACCGATCAGAGCTTCATGTGTTCTAGTGCTTCTTGACCGTCCCATCGGAGTGTGCTGTTCCCTCCAGTTCCTCCGACTGTGCAATTCTATTTGTACCTTTGTCGCAGAAAGGAGGAACCTGTCGTTTTATGCAAATCCCTCCTTTACACGCCGACCTCATGTCCCGGACCGGCTTTGCTCCTTCACGGCTCCTTTGTCTCCCCTTAGTCTCGTCGTGTCTTTTCGCTGGTCGCGAGGCAACAACGAACTACCTTCGAACGCGTTCGAAAGCTCCGCTTTCGCCGAGCCGAGCTCGGGCTGTACAAAATAATGACGAGAATCGATGCATCTGTTGCGCTGCACGCGTCGCTTTCGAAAAACGATCGCGGTGAAATATTTATGAGATTGTCCACCCTTGATATTCTTTAATACGTTTCGTATTTGTGAGTCACTGTATATGTATGCTCGGTAGGTAAAACACATGGAAATATTAGACCAGAAACTTATAAAACATGTAAAACATTGGGCCAAATGACTTAATTTCTTTTTTTAAATGTTTGACGGTCTAGTTTACTATGGAATCAAAATTGGCTGAAATGACAAAAAGAGAACTCATATTTTTTAACAAATAATTCTAAACAATTGAAGCAGGTTCTCATTACTAGCCCTTATCGAACGTCAAATATTCAGATCTCATGTATATAATGTCACGTGAGATGTAGCATACGTTTCATAAGGGTTAAATCAATGTCCCGAAATTTTTGTGACCGACTATAAATAAGTATTTGTCAACTATTTCTCTATAAACTACCTTTCTAGAAACAGCAAACGTTCGCAACGTTGCTCATAAATTCTTTAGAGGAGTAAAAAACGGCTAACGAAGAAATAGTGTTTCGCCCTGCCTTAAAAGAAGTTAACACAAGCTAAGCTTTATGAGGCCGGTGGTCAGGCAGACATAAATTCAGGAAACAATTTAGGCCAAATAATGTACACTCAGGAAATAATTAACCGTGGAGAGCGTCTCGGGAGATAATCATTTTCTCGCAAAGCAGCGCAGCAGACGTTTTAAACAATGATATACAAGGCAACTGAAGAACGAAAGCTGGACTCCGTTTCGACCGAGATTGGAAACTATTCCGTTTACGATTTCGTTATCGCGAAGATGCGTTTCCAAGATGCAGCAATAAAGATACGTCGCCGTTACCGCGGAAATTTCTGTCCGACGGGGATCGAGATAGAAGGGGGTCGCGCCGAGCGAGTATTAATCGCGGTAGTTCACCGCGAATCGTTTGTCGACAATCCGTTGTTTGAACACCGCGTTTATTACCGTTTTTCAGGCCGGGTTCGTTACAAAATCAACGACCGGTTGCGCAGAATTTTTATTTGTTCGACGAACCAGAAACGAGTCGCGCGATTCAATTGGATTGATGACGCAACGCGGCCGCGTTCATTTTTTTATGTCGTTCCCCGCGATAGATATATCTTCTTAACCTATTGGCAAGTAAATGTTATTGGCTATTGAATTTTGAGATTCCCTGCACTGTCGAGTGAGAATGCGATGAAATCGAGTCGTAAATAAATCGACACCACGGACGGCAAAAATTCGACGCGGATAAAAATATTCGTGGTCGACAGATTGATGAATTAACTGATGGAATCGCCGGCCGCAAATGTCTGCGTCTATTTGATAGATTTCAAAAAGTCGGTGGGAAACGCTGTTAATCTGATTGTAAAACAAATACGAGGAAACGTGTCTTTTTTTATCAATGATCAGTTTACAAAAGAAATTGAGCTTTTATCGTGGATTGAAATGACTAGTGAAAAATAGATATTATATTTGCATGCGGATGCACCATTAATCCATGTGTCGTTTTTATAAAACGGACACCATTACTGAAACGATACGCTATCAATTTTTAAACCATGTTACACTTGGTAAATAAATACCAGATAAAGATCAAAAATTCCTCTTAAAATCAACAAATTCTACTATGTTTAGCAGACAATTATTTATTTAAGTATTTATTTTAAAAAATCGTACAAAATAAATAATAAATAATAGAGCGAAATTCTTTAGATGGCTAACGTCTTGTCAACAATCGCTAATGAAATCAGTCGTTAATTTGTTTAACCACGAGCAGCTTTATTCCGCAATTATAATTCGTAAATCGAATGAAATATCGCAGGGACGAAATCTGAACCAGACAATTCCCACTTCCGTAGAATCGACCACATTTTTTACAGCATAGCAATTTCCAAGTTTCTATGCGACGACTCTGTCAGATTAATGACGAGCGGTCGACGCTGGAACAAAGGTCATCTAGGGAATTGTTAGGGTTCGGCCATCGCACCGTGCATTTATCTAATCTCGATCGCCTCACTCGATGGAACAGTTAGCCGTACGCTTTTACAGGCCAATAAATCTACCAGGCAGAAAGCAGTATGGTCAGATTACAATCGGCATTGCGGTATTCGAATGACTTCGCAATTGTGTACACGCAGCCATTAGAAAGTCGAGCGCTCGTAAAACGTGCTGGCCGAAGCGCGGAGCCGGGCCTGGAGCGAAGCGGTTCACGCTTTCGTTTTCATTGCCGCCGAATTATACGGCTTCATGTCCCTGTATGGAAATATTTGTGTTGTCGTTCCACGGTCGAGTCGTCGCGCTCGCACGCGAATATTTCCAGGAAACGCGCCGTACATTGGTCCTTTCCCAAAAAGTTGGACAAACTGCAATTTCCGAAGCACATTGCAGCAAACAGCTGCTGTCCATAGTCTGTACAACATGTTGTACACATTTCAGAGTACCAAATGCCGTTTGAGATTTTCAAATATCGTGCGTGGTTACTCAGATATAGACAGATATAGAGAATAGAAATCGCACCTTCAGAATGGTAATATCTTTAGCATGTCGAGCTAAATTGAATAAATCAAATAAAAAACTGTAAAATCGTTTAAACAGTTTGAAAAATACCTATGAACCTTCTGATAATTATAATTAGGTGCGCAACTTTTATCTAGCACAAAAATCCGTAGTCTAATTGTAATAAAAGTAGCGAAGAGTCTAAATAGATTCTGTAATAAAATTAAATTTTACATTATCAATAGTATTTATATTGTCAGTAGCGTTTGGTCTTCTACTTTGAATTTTCCGTTTTTGATGACAAATTCAGGAATCCCGAAAATATAAAAATTCTCATAAAAATCGTATGTAGTTCCGAAGCCTGGCAAACGTTTTGGGGAAAGCCATAGTGCGTCGGGACCGATTGCTTATGCGGCCAAGCCCCGCAGAAATGACAACTTCGGGGGCGTGACCTTTCGAACGTGGCTCGACAATCGAAATTCATTTCTCGGAAAGCGCCTGCACCCAGTCCCGTACCCGCGCAACCTGACCCCCACCCATCACAACCCTTACGATCGCGGCGGGTCGATCGAAAATACTGGGGAAACCGGAATTTGAAATTCGAATTTAAACGGTCCCCGCGGCCGGAGTTTGTTTGGAGCCCAATATTCCGAGCAAAGTCAATCAATTGTTCCCTCTTTAGGAACGACTGAACGGTTTTTTAGAGATCTCTGTGGGGGAGTGACCGTGATAACTTACATGATTTTTTATATATATATATATATATATATATTCTGGGGCGATTTCAATCTGCAATGCAGAGACAGAAGTGGCGAATGCGGGGCGAGTTCGACGCCCGAATTTCCAGGCCGACAATTTTGGGGAAACCGTTCATGTGATAATATTCCTGTCGCAGTACTGCAATTTTACACGTCTGCATTGTCAAAGATTCTGAGTGAGAGATAGCAAACTGTTTACTAGCGCCGAATAAATAAAAGGCTGACCTTAGAAGCATTCGTTAAAAGAGGGCTTCAAAAGACGTTCCATTTTTAACTTGACTTAATGTCGTCTATGAGCATTGCAAGTACAAACTGTCGAGAAATCAAACATACACAAAAACGATATCATATAAAATATTCACTTTAAAAAGTGAAACAAAGTGAAACTGTGAACATTTTACACAAGGCATTGTCTAAACTAGAACTATCCAATTAGACGAAATGGTTGGTTCCTAATTTTTTCTTTTACAGTTACTGAAATTGTTAAAACATGCCCATAGAAAATATTTGCTACAAACTTCTTCGTTCAATTATACATTATAATAAAAATCGATCGAAATTTAATTAAATCCAATTTTCTCCCCGTTTTAATTTTTCATTTAATTACATATTATAATAGAAATAGTACGAAATTTAATTAAATCCAATATCCTCGTTGTTATGGAGGAATATGAATTAGTCACGTTCAATGTTAATTAATCGTGTCCTTTCTAAACAATGATTCCATCGATTTGCTAATATTGGAGCAACTTTTATCAAAAGATATACTGCTGCAACCGTGTATATGTGTCTCAATATACCATTAAATGTAACCAGCTGCAATGTTCGCACAATGTTGGTATCATTTGTCCAAGAGAGCCTGGCTTAAACACATTTTACGCGACACATATTTCGTTTAGCAGGAAATTACACCGGCATTTTGCTATCTTCTCACTCTTATTTAATTGCGTTGCAGAATACAGTTCGCTCCGTCGTAGTTTCCGAGCGTAACCTTGCCCTGTTGCAAAAATTGCAGCAACGTTTCAGCAGTGTTGCAGCTTGCTCCATCAACGAGTACCGCACTGATGCGCAACACTAATATGAGCCACTCGACCCGACTAATGAAGCCAGCTGCAATGTTGGTGATCCATTGAAACGAATTTCTCAGGAGAGCAGAGTTTACATCAGAAAGCTCCCATAATTTTTGCGCAGGTCACTGATAACAGAACAGCAATTTGTTGATCCTGAATAGTTGTGCATTTTGTGATACAGAAAATTGATATCGCAAAATGACTTATTTCTATTTCTCTTAGAAATTATTATGGAAGCCATTAATTGATAGTGCTGAAAAGCACTATGTTCAACATATCGCTCGAGTATTATAATTTATCGAAATTATTATTATCATTAATATATATCGTTATTGACTAAATTTTTATTTATTATATCGGTTTTATCGTATAATATGATGCACAGAAATTAGTAGCACAAATTAAATTACTTATTTTTTATCATAATGATTATCGATGACTGCGTGAATTTGATATAATAAGGAAAAAATTCAGCTGGAAGAACAACAAATTAACATCTGTTAATTCGAGTAGCAAGTGACCTGCGCACTATTAAATGGAAACTGTATTTAGGAAATGTGATGCAACATCTCCGGTAAAAAACCTCTGTTTCCCTGAGAATGTTCAGTGAGGCGACATGATACACTGAAGAATTTGTTCGGTCATGGCAGAAATGTTGAGGTGAATATTTCGCCAGGCACGCAGTGAGTCACGTTGTAACAACAATTACCCGCGTACTCGAAACATTGATGTATTTCAATAAGCGGGCAATTCGCGTTACACGCGCCCTTCTGGCGTCGACGTCGCGTGCTCACCTAGCGGCAGAAATGAAGCTCGTACGCGCGCCACGATAGGGATGAAAACAACCTTCCGCCGTGTTATTATTTATAAATTGCACGTCTGCGATGCTTTCGACAAGCGGCCACTGGAGAACTTGAAATTAGTTCGCGCGAAAGGAAAAGCGATTCTGGAACAGCCTTCATTCATCGAAAAATTAATCCGAGACCGTTTTCTGCGCATAGTAACGAACGCGTCGATTTCAGAGACCTCGTACGCCGAACAATAATTTACAAAGAAATTTTCTCCGTCGTAATTAGATTTTTTAAAAGCCGACAGCGATGGAGAACACGATTATCGGATTCGCATTCGATGCGCGAAATTTTATTAAAATCACGTATGAATATGGAATTGCATGAAATTATCAAAATTCGTTGAACGCCATTATTATATTGGAATTGATTATGCAAGTAAATCGGCTGTATCTGTTTAGATATTCATGAACATTCGGAGCCTTGATTTCATCGGCGAAAAACACTGGAACACCTGAAATGCTAAAATCAGATCGGAAAAGTCGCCTTCGTAGAAAATCGCTCTGCATTACCATGTTCGATTTTGCGTTCGCGATCGTTCTACTTCGGAGGCCGAAATTAATATTCATTGTTCTATTTTTATGCCTCGTAAACCGTAGCAAAATGCGGGATGAGATAGAACGAAAGTTCCCAAGAACGCTGGGCAAAATACGTAATTTTCTTAAAGTAGAGGTGGTAACTCATACCCGACCGAAACTGCCCAAGAAATGCAAAAGCATTGTAACGTACGAGCTTCAAGTCACCGTTCCACTACTGAAAATTAGGTTACTTCTGTCTCCCTTTTCAGAAATTACAAATTACTTTAAACCGTCCCAGAAGGAGCCATTATGTAAAAAAGAACCGTTCCGAGTATTCTCTAGTGAAGCTTAATTCTTTCAGGCCCGAATAATTTCGAGAAAGTTGAATGTATTGTATGACGATATTCTATTAAAAATTAAATTGCTGTAAATGTTATGTCCGAATTAATTTGCAAATTATTTTTTGAATGAATCCTACTGCATATTAAACAATATTAATTTTGTTCAGAAGTTCATTAAGCTTAAAGGTTAAACATGTTTAACGTTTTTCAGTATCTTAAATTATTTTCTAATTGTCGACATGTTTTTCTAAAAATATTTAATCAATTGACTGTTGCAATCTCTTTGAAAAGTGTGTATGTTACTTTCATGATATTATACATGTTTGATTTTCTTCGTATGTTGCTTAAATATAACACTTTCATGAGATAAATAATTTAAAAAATATAAAAGTATCTATCCTTCTTAACCAGTCAGCTGTTTTCGACGAGTATACTCGTCGTAACAAAATGTTGCCATTTTTTCATGACAAGTACACTCGTCAAAAACAGCTACCTATACTTCCTAAAAATTATTCACGCCTTCAAAGTCCAAATAGAAATTTCGTTTATACAAACATATAAACGTCTGAAATTATAAGCACAATTAAATTCGTAGAACTCGTGAAATAATTAAATCCTGTCAGACGGGAACTTCCATTAAGGCTCGAACGTAGCATGCGAATTCCAGTCTATCTCGAGTTGCTCGGAATTTTACAGTGGGTTTCGCGGCGCGAAACAAAGAACCGCGGTACAGGGAGGGATCGATTTTCGCTCGACCCATCGAGTATGTGTTCTGTGTAAGGTCTAGTGCAACCGATACGGGCGGGCTACCCTGAAATTACGAACGTTTTCCCTTGACGAGAGATTGGAGGAGGATGAAATTCCCACGAAGGAATCGTGAATGGCCACGGAATATTCACAAGGTCCATTCGCCGTCACGCGAGTAGCCCGCGCGACCACCCCCGCCCACACCCACCCCTCCTCGAATCTGTCGGTTCTCAACCCTTTTAGAGATCGACCCGTGTTTGTCACCCCTGTATGTTCGATGTCGACAATTTTTCTTCTTGGTTGTGTTGCGTGCCGTGACCTTGGCCCTCGACTTCCATCCGTCAGAGCAGAGTGCATCGTTCTACCGAACGGGACCGGAAACGAGGGCCCAGACGGCACGCGGGAAAACCGTGTGAAAGTTACTGGAACCGGAAGCGACGCCATTCCACGGAGTTGGGCATAAAGTAAACCGATTAATGATTAACGATTACAGCGAACGTGCAATTGTGTTCATGATCAATGACTATGATTAGTAAGAGCCACGCACACGGCTCGCTTCACAGCCGGTTTAATCGATATATTGATCACTGTGGCCTGCGTGCGGCAGATTTCGACGATAGCCAATGTGGCAAAAGTATTGATTTTTGCTAGTCGGTGCACGCGGGCCACTTGGTAGCCATTTTCGAGACAAACAAATATTTCTGCTATTTTTATCGCATCGCTATCGCTGGACACGAGCTTTAGGGAAATCGGGAATGTTGCAAAAATATTGACTGTATTTCTTTCATTTTACAGTTAGATAAAATGCTTAATTGTAAGTCCGTCTAGAAAATTAGAGAACGAAGGCTTATGTTTCGGAACATCTGAGAAATTAGAGGGAGCAGAAATCTGTTTTTAAATGACACTTGTACAAATCACAAAGTTATATAAAAATTTTATAATTACAAAATTTCAATCGGTTACCATTTTTCTCACAATTATTAATCGCTTATGGATACGTGTATCTGGATCTTCTTGTTTCTTGTCATTTAATTATTAATCACGAAATAATTATGGGTTTTAATTACAATTAAAATATGATATCTGTAACAGACACAAAATAAGAAAATATTCTAGAAGATCTTCATTTCATAGTACAAATTATCAAATAAAATCATACTTCCCGATTTATTCGACGATAAATCAATCAATGATTATGATTACTAAATTGCAAATTTAAAATTGGATGATTTAAAATAATTAATAAAGCGAATTTTTCATCTCACTCCTATATTTTACAGCTAATACATGAAATAAAAATTTGCATAAAAATCCGCAGTCCTATCACTATTGTGACTCTTAATAGTCAATTACAAAACTAATTACAAAATGATCGATTACTGCCCAACTCCGCAGTCCTGTCGTCCTTTGCTAGCGGACAGAGATCTCCAAACGTTTCCACGGATTCGCGAAGCTGACGAAACGCAAATGCGTCGCCCGGTTCCAGTAATTTTCGGTTTTCAAGTCCACCGAGGGGGAATAATCTTCGGGAACACGAAAAAACGTTCCATTATCGCAGCCACGCAGCCGTAAACAGACTCGATCGGAATCTTCTCCTCGAGAACCGGGAAATTTGCGATCGCGATAAACGAAAATCTTTCGTTGCCAACGGAGCGGCTGGGCTGAACGAAGATCGTTCCACCTCGGCGACGAAACGTTCCCGATTTACGTTCTGTGCCTCTCGTGCCTCTAAATCTTTTAATGTATCTGTTTACCCGTTCGACATGCAAAGCATTAGAGACAGCAAAAATAAAAAAAAAGAAAGAAAGAATGAAACTATAAAATAACAAGATGAATAGAGAAAAGCAAACAACAATAGAGAGACGCAAGTGATACACGTTACTAACCGGCATCTAATGCCATTTTCTTTGTTTGTTCTCTGTGGCGCCCGTTGTTGTATCCACCTGAACACCTGAAAAATACAAAACCACTCACTGAAAAAAACCTCTCAAAAAATCTCAAAAATTCTACCTCCAGGTCTTGAAGGTACTAATTAAAATGCCTCCTTAACTTAGTTAAATAAAAGGCTTGTTTTTACTGCGTAACGTAGCGCATGCTTCGCCGTCACCGTTTTAATATGCATCGTTGTCAACGCGGCCGGGTTTTTCCGTTCTTCCGCTCGCTCTACTGACACGCACCTTTCGTTTCACTCGACATTTCGTTTCGCACCTAGCTCTCTCGCCGTGTCTCGATGTGTGTTTTTGTGTCTTCTATCAGTTCTCCCGTCAGCCGTTTTATTTCCGTTCTCCCCGTTCGCGGGATCCGTTCGTCGGTTTCGCCGCGGATTTTCGTTTCTGCAACGCGGCCGGATTACGGTGCGCGCGAGCAACGCGACTCCCGACCCTTCGCCGGTTCGACGGGCGCGATAATCGACTTAATTATTCACGCATAATTCGCCGCCACGTAACGGGGGATTTTCTAATTGAAGGATTAAAAGCGGCGTTACGCGGCCGGCTCGTTTCGCGTGTCGCGACATAATTACCGAGCCGCTCCAGCCATCTCGTCGCGCGCCGAGTAACAAGATATCGTTGTAATTAGCGACGTGGGTCGCCGGAAAAGCTTCCCGGTTTTTCCCTTTTTCTCGAGCGCTGCGCCGCGCGGCATCCACCACACAAGCGTTGCTCGTTGCTCGCCCGAACCGTAATCTTACGCTGACGCTCTAGCCTCGAACGTTTTGCTCGTCACTTTTTGCTCTAGCCGTGCTAATCTACTTTTCCGATGGATAACATCGAGCCGTATCCGCTCGGGTCCTCTCGAGAGCCAGCGTCTCTCGGCGGCTCTCATTAAAAGCCAACGATGTTCCACGGAATCGAGCGCCGAACGGCGCCGTTCTCGAGAGGACAGCCGATATGCGTGCACGCCACTCCGTTTTGATATTTCGAATCTTCTGAGTGTACCCGCACGGAGAATCGTCACGATGATCGTATCACGCATGAACCAGTAGCCGAACACTAACGTAGTCGGTAGCCTCGTTGTCGTAGCTTGTTGGAACGCAATTAGTCGGTTAATCGAGCGTAGGATTAACCGATCCGACCACCGCTTATTCCGGGGATTACGAGTGATCACGCGAGTCTTCCTCCAGGCGCTCTTCCTTTCTCTCTGGTTCCGTAATTCTTTTTGGCCGAGCGCCGCGTTTTTCCGCGGGAACGTGAGAGAGGGGGAGCTGGAACGCAAAAGCATCATTAGGATGCAGGTACGGAACTGTCTAAGTTGCTTAGACAATTGCAATGCAGAGACCGAAACTGGTCATAGCGATGTATACGGCCGGCAGTCCAAGGGAAATTCGTTTACTCCCGCCTGGAACTTGAAATAATCCGGAAATTGCTTTTCGCGTGCGCGAGGAAGCCTCCAGGAAGCGTAAATCAATTTCTCCGGGCGACTGCCGGCCCAATATTCGATGACACTGGTCGACGAAAGTGAATTCCTTTTGTCTTTCTCCATCCATCCCTAATTTTTCGACGGAGGCCTCAGTTTTTTGGAGAAAAGGAGGACAAATTTTTAATTTGCCGAGCTTCCGCTGATATGCGTCCGTGAAAGTTGTACTATTCATTTCCGCGCAGGTCGATTCTGTATACTCTCTCGAATACGATGGTATATTTTTCTAATAATGTCATGAATGTTTAAACTTGATCAAAAGTGGGGACTTGTTCAAATGCGAGGAGCTTTTAACATGTCCGTTTCCTCGGACATTTTTCTTTGAGAATAAAATGTCCGAAGTCAAATCTTCCTTTAAAAATCAACTTTTCGACAGAAGAAAAAAACAGAAGAACTGCTTTATTGCGTAGTTTAATTACATCTGACGACGGACCACTTGATTCTCAAAGTTAACTTGAAAAATGTGCTCGAAAATTAACATATTAAAAGCGCCCCTCTTTAAACATTGTTCAAAGACATTTAACGTTCATGTCGCCCTAAGAAGATACATCATCGTGTCCGGAAGAGTCTGCCGAATCCTTCAACGGAGGAACCAATCGTACAGCTTCCGCGTCCAAAGCGGTTCTAAAAATTAAATATTTGTCTTTTTATGGAAATAAGCAATTCTCCATGAATTGGGTCGTGGAAAAACGACAGGCAGGTTTGTATTCAAGGACACAAAACGCATCGGTGTAAACGTCCCTCGTGCCAAAATTGATGTTGACCAGTGTGATCAAGGATTGTGGCAGAGATGTATTCGTCCGCAGCTGTACACTTTCGAACTGTCAACTGTCGCGGAAAGAAAGCTGGAGAAAAGACGAAGTCAGATAGAGATCGAAGTGTCACGGTGCCCCGTGCGAAATAAAAACGCTTATCACACCACGAACACGCTTTGGAGTGTAGAAAAGCTGATAGAAGGTATGAGGAGAGTGTAGGCGAGGCGCGAAATTAGTGCTCTGGAATTAGCGTCTGTCCACCTGGGAACAGGCAGTAGCGCATGCATCGAGCACGGGGCCCCGTGCATAATATCTTAATTGAAATCTAGCCAGCCGCAAATCCTGACGTGCCACACCTACCACGGCCCTATAAGCTAATTGGATTAGATTCTCTCCGTAGAGATTCACCGTTTCTATCTCGCTCTGCCTTTTATCGCCATCCGGCCATTCATTTGTACACCCTCGTGTTTCCGTTTCTCGACATCGCGCGCGCATACACACACACATATACACACAGAGACAGAAACACTTACACACGTCCGTTCAGTTCTCCATTGATCGATTCTTGATTCGAGTCAACTCGTCCGGTCGACCATTTTATCTCGTCCCGTTTTTCTGTTTTATTGGCCCCTTTCGTCGCGGTTCCGTTTCGTTCCTCATTTTTCATTTCAGTTTCGTACACACGCGTCACACCTTCGTATTTTCCGCCTCACCGACGAGATTTTATTATTCGGCTCGTCCCACTGTCTATACGATGTTCAATATCAATCGGTGTTTCTTATGCCAAGACACGAATTCGTCTCCGAGCAGAGCTATTCGATCTCGGTGGCCCGTTTAGCTGCTTTTTATGATAAATCGGATTGCCGACTGTTTGCCCTAGCCATTTTTCACCGAGATTTTTCTGAGCTTGAAACGCGTCGTCCGACACCTTTGTCGTGTACAAAAATATTTTGTAAATTGATTCAGTTGCGATTGTATTTTCGGTTAGATTTGTTAGAAATGGTGTAACATTGAACTTTATTTTAGATCATTGATGGAAAGAAAATGCGACTGTTCTTGTATGACCCTAAACAAAGAACAGACTCGTGATGTATTTTTGATTAATTGATACCTCAATTGTAGTCTGTTTACTATTGTTACTCTGCTACCCCTTACAGTCGAATTTTCGTGTAATAAAATACAAAATATATGCAACATATATTACAAAAATATAATATAATAATAATATATTACACGATATTATGCAATATATTATTATATTATTATATTATACTAATATATATACTAATAACCGAAATTCTTAAACTGATCTAATGAAAAATGTCTTCGTCTTTAATAACCAAGCAGTTGACGCGACGTTAAGCGTTATACAAAAAAGAATAGTCAGCATTTTTTATGAATTAGTTCCTGAAACTATAAGAAAATAGTTTCTTTACAACCATAAAACACATTTCCATAAACAATCCAAAATCGAAGTGTTGGTAACGCATCTAAAAAAAAATTTGTCTAGATCAACAATATTCTCCAAGCTCACAAAAATCGGCGAAGAATCGTTAATATAAACAATCGGATCCTGGTAACTTTTACTTGATATTAGTAACAGTAGCTGTAAACGATAGTATCTTTTAAATCGAAACTAACTTAGTTGCATCATAAATAGATTCGTAGTTGCGTTTCGTTGATGATCGAGAAGCTTAGCCTCTGTTTTCGCTGAGAGCACGGCTTTCAGACAAGCCAATGTAAATAAAACACATTTTACCACGTCTGTAAATAGCATCTGTAAATAACAACACTGATGTCTCGAATATATTTGGCATACATATCGATACGAGCGCGACTAACGTTGCGAGAGCATACTTCGCGGTTTGGTGCGGCTTAGATTTCGCGTTCCGAAACACGGAAACAGAGACGCGTATGCCAAATGTAGAAGCTCGATATCACGATATTTCTGCAATCTGTTTGTTCGATAATTTCGCAAGTAGCTGTGTCTTTGATTTTCTCAACGATATATACATATATATTATATTATATATGTCGGTCACAATTAAAAGCAGCATATTATTATCTAGAGACTGTGCCGTTGTAGAATTTCAATGTTACTATTCAAAGATTTCGTACACTTTTGGTAAGCTCACGCTGAAAGTCGCTCTTCTAGCCCCGTGTTTTTCATTTTCTCATCGGAAACCCCGCGGACCTCACTATTCGTTTATTTTCATCGTTTTCCGCGTCGTCATTTTCATCTTCATTCACCCCCTTTCAGTTTCTCTCTTCCTGCTCTTTATCTCTGTCTACACAATAGAGAGACTGGAAGGCATTGTTCCCGGATCAGATGAGCATTAATTTCTATCTTTTCGCAGACAATGGCGGCGACGAAGAGGAACGCGGCGGGTCTGACGGCGGCGGTGCCCAGAGAAACACTGAACAACGAGGATCTGGTAAGAATTCGTCCTTTAAGCCACGCTCCTTACAGGCATCATCGTCATCCATCGCGTTGTCGCCTATCGAATACCGAATCGAGAGGAATCCCCTATCGCGACCGTTCTCGGTCAGGAAAAAGGATAATCGAGCGTGTCATCTGCCGCGTGAAAAACGATCGCGTGCCGCCGACACTTTTTCGCCGTGGAAAGGTATATCGGAACCTTGAAACGCCCGCGAGAAAAGAATTTAATCTCCCACCGGGTGCTGGAACTTCTGACGTTTTCCCGTTTCATCGGCTTGCGTGCGGCCGGAGGAGAAAAAATATACTCGAGAGGATCGCGAGAATTGGCACGGCCGATCGTTTCTCACCGCGGAGCGTGTCAAAGAGGCCCTTATCGAGTCGGGACATAGATTCGGGACGTAGATGCGCCAGAATCGAGGGACGCATAATCAAAGGAATCAATTTACCGGCGTGTTCGCTGGAACGTCCTTGTCCGGCCTCCGAAATTCGGGCCGGGCCTCTCTCTCCCTCTCTCAAGGCTGCAACGAAGATCGATCGCTGTTGCAAGCCGAACGTCCACTGGGTAGATCGAAAATCGAGAGAGGGGAGATCAACCCGCGTCGAGCATTTTACGGTTAGGTCGTTCAGTATGAAACGCGTAGATTTTATAATTAAATTATAGAGCAAAGTATGCGTTTCGTACCTAATGACTTAATTGATGCGGCGGAGTTCATTGAAGATTACTTGATGGACAATTTTCGCTCGACCGTGCACGCGATAAAGCCGCGAGCCCGATCGAACTCGCAGCTGTGTCGCGGAATCACGGGAACGGCTCCCTAAACTGCCGATTGGAAAATCGCGTGAGGCCGGTGGCGGCTGCGACGGTTTCATCAACGGACGAGAATAGTATCACTGTGCAGGTAATAGAATCGGGAAAGAAATAACAGGTGTGGCCAGTCCGTAATCTCTCCCTTTGAGAACATTAGAGCACCTTGACGGACAGCTGGAACGTTTTTAGACGCGTTAAATCGGTTGAAGGTTGAATACTGGCAGCATTGTTCACCGAAATTCTATCGAACAAGAAATTTCTTTTGTTTGGTGAAAAAAATCCTCTTCTTTTTAATGAAATGGCGCATCGATTTAATTTGACTATCGGCATAGCTTTTATTAAAGGTCAAAGGAAGATTAATTCGGATTAAAATGTTCTCGAGACCACATTTTTCATGGCGACACCCTTGTTACTGTCATTTACTAGACAAGGTTAAGGCGAATTAAATGTTACTTACAATATCATGACATTATGACATTGAGTACCAAAAATTAATAGGAATATTAGTGAAAAAAATAGCTGCAATAGGAAACTTTTATTTTAGCGACTGCTCAGAATTATGTACATTATCTTCGATACATTGCTGTAGACGATAAACGAGCGATCAATATTTCTGTCGTAGTTGTTTTTAAATTTCAATTATTTTTATGATAGCTAAATTACATTTAAACGACATCGGTGATTTTCAGATCTCAAAAACTATGAATTTGAGAAAAATACCAAAATGATTACCAAAACTGACTTACAATCTCGCGACAAAAATTATTCAATAAGAAATTTATTTGAATGTAACAACCCTTATCGAGTTGATTGCAATAACTTTTACAAGATATTCCTAAAGAGAGAAACTACAAGGTTCTACTGGAAAGAGGAAATTTGTTCGTCAAAGAAAGGAAATTGCTCGATGAAAAGCATGTGAAAAGATCGCAACGACGTTAAAATACAGGAATCAGTGCTTAACGAACCTAATATTGATAAAAGAGACGCAAGACCTCAACGACCATAGCATAAGTCCCTATATAAGCTCAATAGGATCCTATTGAAGGTTCCCAGGTACCCAAGATCACATAGGGTTCCAACAGGATTCTGAGCATCCCTTAAAGTTACCAAGTCCTTCAAAACTCCTCATACTCGCAGAAAACTTTGAGAGCTTTTAACTTCTCAAATCGAGTTTGCCGGGTCCCTTGAATCCCTTGAATTCCCCGCTATTCGCATTATAACCGTCATCATCTTGGGACTCCCATTGCTTATTACGAACTGTTGTACCTTCTATCACTTGCATCGGAGTTCCTGAATTTTCTGTTATCCGTATTGAAACCCCTAATTCTCTTCGCGTCTGTATTAGGTTCGTCGGATCGTAGCTCCATACAGAGCCGTACAAAATAACTTCGAATGCATTGAGAAGCGCAATGTATACAGGGTGGTCCACGCAACTTGTGCACCTCCTGCAACTTCCAAAATATGCACAAGAAATTTTCCAATACAATATTTCCAATAAAAAATATTTTCGAAGTCGCAGGAGGTGCACAAGTTGCATGGACCACCCTGTATACCTGATGAACGTGTCGGAATACGTGTTCCAGTAAAATTATTTAGCAATTGTGTAGAAAATTATTAATAATTTGAAACGTCGTTCAAAAGAAATTAGCCCAAAAATGCTATTATTGCAGGTTTAACTTCGCTTCAGTAATTTTAACTAATAATTCTCTTACTGTTAATCGTTTGAACAATTGTGTATATTTCTACGATCGAACTGGCCACACTGAATCGAGCAGATGTCTGAAACGAAGATGGCATTTACTCGGCGAGGAAAGAGATTCAGATTCTCTTACCTGTCATAGAGTGCTGAGATACGTTTAGAAAAGACAGGACACGGCGAAAAGAGAATCGAGCCAGCCAGCCATCCTCGCGAAACTTCCATTGATTCGCACGAAATTAATTTCCATTTTGGATCCTTGACAGCGTGTTAGGCTCGCTGTTAGAGCGTCGGCCCGTTTCAGGATAGAGATTAGGATCTATGTTCGCCTCTAGAACGTAAGACACGCGCCATCTAACTTTAAGCTGCGACATACATCAACGCGCATCCGGAGAAGACTCTATGTGCAGCTGAACTTTAACCTCTGATAACTTTTTTTCTTTTCACATGAACTGTGCTGCATTTTATCCTCATTTCCGCGCTATTTTCTTTCACGTAAGTGTGGCCCAACCTCTGTCTCTCTCTCTTCTCTCTCTCTCTCTCTCTCTCTCTCTCTCTCTGCTCTCTCTTACTTTCAAACTTTCTCTTCTACCTTCTGTCTATTCTTTGCCTTTCTGTCTATAATTCTCTCTCTCTCTCTCTCTCTCTCTCTCTCTCTCTCTCTCTCTCTCTTTACTTTCTTTCTACTTCTCTCTATCTCTATCTCTGTCGCTCTTTCTGTTTGATCACGCTCTGTGACTCTGAGACAAGCAACGTTCGTAGCGATCCTAGACGAGTCGTTTCTTCTAGCGGCTAGGGTGAACGTCATGCGTATATTTGCATAACTATTTGTACACATCCGTCACGAGAATTGCTAAACGCGTGCGTAGTGGTCGAAATGTACGTGCGATCGCGATGCGCGTGTACATATCTGTGCGTGGCTCTGTGAGTGTATGTGGGTCACGTATAGGAAATCATGGATATGAGATGCTACAGTGGTCATGTAAACCGGGTGTAATTAGGCTAGAGCTAGGATTCTCTGATCCCCGTACGTGATGCCGGATATTCCTCGTATTCGCTGAATCGGGCATACCGGTTGTTCGCGATGATGCTGATTTCGTAATTGCAAAGTAATTCTAAACGTTCCTCGCATTAAGGGGATACTCCGCTTTGCTCGGCGAACTTTCAAAGTATCGTCCCAGATTATACACAAAGTTGAAATTTCGGTCGCATGCTTCTGTTCGTGTTTCGCTCGTTTGGAACCACTAAAAACAAGTTCGTGACTCGTTCCGCGTTGATTAAGCATCTCCGCTGACAATTATTGGTCGTGGAAATAATTAACTAGGCGTTCTATTAAGTTTTCTTACGAGTTTGTTTGAACAATTTACGCGATAGTGAAACGCTAATAAGAAGATGAGCAGGCTGTTTGTTCGCCTAATCTTTGTGGATATCGGTATCGAAGCGATTATTTCGGGAGATTCTCTAAATAACTCGCAGTTTATTAAAATTGCAAAATAAATTCCTTCTTGCTGTTATTGTATAAAAGATTCAATATTTTAGACATCGAAACCTAAATAAACGAATTTGAATAAAATTTACTTTTAATATTCGAAGAAGGTAGGGTTCGAAATTTCATCTTTGTAACACAATTAACAATAGAACGCATCGCGAATAGCAGTAACAACTCGTCAGTTTCGCATTGACTAATTTAATAACTCCATGTATCGTGTTCCGTAACATCATCATCGCTGTAGCAACCACTTGCTATTATGCGGGCATTAACGCAGCAGCGCACAGTGCGTTCAAGAAATCTGAGACGAGCAAAATCAAATTTCAAGCTTCTATGTCGTATCTTTCCTCGAGTTGAAACAGTCTACGTATTTTTCTGTAATAATTAATACAATTATGATGCTAGATACAAAGTGGCATGTGTAAAATTTCCATCAAAGAGTATTTTAGAGCATCTTGATCGGAAAATAGTTAAGAGAATAATTCCTATGATTTTCTATATGCTACAAAAAAAAGAACGATATGAAAAGCTCAATTAGGAATCGAATTAATTTGTCTATCCTTAATATTTGTTTCAATTGTTCCAACCGTTACATAACAATGTTTAGAAGAAACTAGAGTGACATAACCTAGAAGTAACGCACTGTGCGACGCGCGAGCTGGTGCAAACGGTCCGATAAAATTGAGGAACATCCGAATGTCACGGCGTGCACCCTATAGTGCTTTTTTAGCGGATCGATGCTTTCTACAACCCCCGCAGAACGCCCCAATAGTGCGACACCTAGATCAACATCTTCTTTCTCTTTCTCTCTCGAAACGACCGGTACCTACGGTCGCCGAAATAAAGAAAAAAAAACGGAATGGCGAACGTAATCGAGGCGAGGGTTCGCCGAATCGATAGGAGAAGCGCCGTTTTCCGAGGGAGAGAATGTCCGAATAAAATTCCGCTTCTCGATCATCCGACAGGAAGGCCCTTTTCGATGTGTCGATACGAGAGAAAGATAAAAATCGAGTGAAAAGAACCGTAGCGAAGGATCTTCGAGAGCTGGGGGGCAACGGCCCCCCTTCCGAGAAGGAATAGATACCGACACCTCGAGGAACCTCGTAGCACCACCTAAACCCTATTCTGGGCGCGGACCCTTGGAAACTGTAACGCTGGCTCCGCTGGGAAAGAACAAAAAGGTCGTTGAAAATAAAAGGAAACCGAAGAAATAGAAACACGAGCTTTCGATACAGCAGCCGTCGTTCTTGCGTCCACCATCTTGCGACCCTCCGCGGTGCTTTGCAACCGAAGCATTTAATATTTTAGAATTTCCACCGGAGGGAAAACTTTTGAACGCAACACGGTTTCTCTTTATTCCTTTTTCTTTTCGCGGATCAAGGAAAAGCCGGACGATAAGCTCCACATTTGAAACATCGAATACGCGATCATATTTTTCAAGGCACGGAAAGGTGTCGCAGAATTCTCAGAGTGTTTTCATCTCTCGACAGCAAATTAGATTTAGTATGTTTGTAGTAACGTACTAAATCCTGGAAGACTCGAGTAAACGTCAAAGGTTAGTCTATTTAATAAAGGTGTGGTCGAGCGTAGTTCGCGATCTTCTGGTCCTCTGCTGTGAAGTCCGCTGTTCAAAGATGAAAGAAAACTGAGATTGATAAAATAATCTCAATTTTATTTCACCCTTAATAATCAGTTCCAAGGTATACTCTTGTACGACTTTTTATTATCCCGTTGCTTTGCATTTTAATTCCTTTCGAATTAAAGCACTCCGGTTAATTCCGTCTGACGCTTTGCATACGCAAATAAGGGCATAATGAAAAGTTTAAAATAGCAAAATGTTGAAACCGATCTCTCGCATTACAGAGCTCACAGTGCCAATGAATAATGTTAGCTTAACTTTACATTCGAAAGACGTAAAAGACTCTTGATCAAATTGTGGTACCTTCAAAATTGCAGATTTTCGTTCCATAGAATCTGTAATATTGCAATTTCTTACCAGATTCTTTATAAATAGAGTAAATATTTCCATCGTTACTACAAATAACAAAATTACCGCATCAATACAATTTTATATAACATTTCATACAAATATAATCAATATTTCCAACGTTACCATTTTGCTAATAAATACACTGGAACTGAAGGTTCGATAAATAATTTTGAACAAATTAACGGACATAACCTCGACATAGCCTCGACACAAAAGCAATTTTGAAACAACCGAAAGGAAGCAATCGAGACCAGCGAGAAGAGGAAAGAATCGAAAGCTCGTGGAAGGGTTCGAAAACTGGAGAAAATGAGACAGCTTAATTAAGGGCAGCTGCCGCGAAAGGATGCGACTCGTCGAAGGAGGCCACTCAAGATTGGTGGTCAATCCGTGACGGGAGTAGGAGGAGAGGATGGTTTTGTCAGATAATTAGCGCAGCCAGCGTGACCAGTTGACAAGGACAAACACGCGTCTAGGCCAGTTACAGGATTAGCCTTCTCGTCTGGCTTCTCCCACACGTTGTTAGCCCCCTCGTTAGAGGAGGTTCGTAAGGAAGCCGCCGCGACAACGCGCGACGCCAGCCGTCGTGTATCGAACGGTGATCCTTGTGAATCTCGCACGCGGCTGAACATCCAAGATGCCCCCTGAACCCCTAATCCCCTTGTTCAATCTATATACACAGGATTGCGTGTGATAATTAGGTCTCGCAGGCACCAACGCTCCCGGCACGTTATGATCTCGCGTGTGACTACACGCGACTGCTAGTGTGTGACTGGCGCGACTGGCAGCGTGTATGATCGTCTTGCAGGATGTTTGACTCTGCATGAGAGTGTCCCGAGAGCTCGTCGAACGATAGAAGAGTGTGGCGGCTGAGACTCTCGAAAACGCAGATGCGCGGCAGAATTAAGTTTAGAGAAGGATCTGGATCAATTGCAGACAATCGATGACAGTTTGTGGTCCGAGAGGATCATATCTGTGTTTTCGACATGCGAACGACACCTCGGCTCACTGACCGAACCAGAGACTCGTTGCGGGTAGCAGCATGACGACATTAGGGGTGTTCTCTTTTTTTTTTTAATGCAGGAAATACTGCGCGATTCCGGACGCTTTCGTTTCCGTTATTTTCTTTTGTGTAGTAGGAGAATGGGTTGCTTGCGGACAGACGGCAAAAGATCATAACCGAAATTGATTACACTGTTCGACTTACGAATCCTATGCATCGGAGTTCTTTTAGATGCGCAGTACTTTCTGGGACACTGTAAAAAGTCTTAGGAATTTAGAGGTACCATAGTCTCCAACCAAGACGATCTGAACAGTTTTACGGGTAACCGGTGAATCGTGTTAGAGTTTCTAGTTTCACACCTGTTTTTTGTTCGTTCGTTTGTTTGTTCGTTCGTTCGTTCGTTCGTACGTTTGTTTGTTTGTTTGTTCGTTTGTTTGTTAATAGCTATGGAGTCTCCTTATACAGTGTAAATACTCACGGTTAAAGTAGAATCCTTGAAAACCCAGGACTCTAGGAAACGGTTTACTGATTCGTCCAATTGACTGGCAACCGAACATGTTTGATCCGAGATAAATCTGCACGACCGTGAACATTCACCGACGCGACGTTCTGAAAAGTTAGCGATCTATAAGAAGCGGATAGATGGCAATTCGTTCCGAACGTCAATTTTCGTTTTAAACGAATTAAGCGCATCAAGAGCCCTGATAAAATTTCCGATGCCACTCGGGAATTGTGATTGCGCGTCTCTTGGAAATTTCATTCTCTTTCCTCTCCTGGTTGTCAGTCAATTACAGTTAAAATATAGCCGAGCGAGTTCGGAAATGGAAGAATATCCAACGGAGCTTGCTTCCCATCAGAAATGTAACATTCATGGTGGAAGCGTACCTTGCTAAGAGCACGACCCCAGGCTGGAAAATTGAATGTCGGAAACATTTATCGGATCTGATTACCTATGTGTAAATGTATGTGCGTGTTTCTTAATTTTAAAACAGCATTCAATTTGAAGCATACCAAAAATGTCGAGGCTTGTATTCGATTTATTTTACTCGATTCGATTTATTTATGAGATATTAATATCTCATCGCGTGATATTATAAATAGTTCTTTATTCTCTCGAAACTTTTTCATTTAAGTATAACAAATAACATATTCAGAATATAAATTTGAGAGTAACAATTATTCAATATCGTTTAAAGAACATGAAGTACTATTTTCCAATGTTTGAACATCTCTCCAAAAAAAATCGACGCGGTATAGTATATCGATAAAGTGGTAAATAAATTGTGCATTTAATAATTAACAAGACTAAACAAGTATCAATGAAGGAACTTCATTTCATCTCTTCTACCGAGGAAACTGAAAATTCTCACGTATACTGTCCACAAAATTACCTATTAAAAAGTTGCATAACGTTTGCGACCCTTGGTGGTAATGAATCATAAAGTAACGAAGCCTGGTTTCGTGGTTTTTGCCGGTGCAGCGCCACGAAAGAGAAACGTTGCGATCAGTAACCCATCGTAAGAGCAGCGAGCCGAGGTGGTTCGAGGTGTGCGTTTAAAGAGTTTCCAAGCCCCTATACACGCGTCCCCATTTTGTTTGACCATACTAATGATGCTGTGCAACACTGAACCCCCCGCAGAAGATGCACGTGTACAAGAAAACGCTGCAGGCAATGATCTACCCGATCTCCTCGACGACGCCGCACAAGTTCGTCACCTGGACAGCCACGTCGCCGACCTACTGCTACGAGTGCGAGGGTCTTCTCTGGGGCATCGCGAGACAGGGGGTCCGGTGTACGGAGTGCGGTGTCAAGTGCCACGAAAAGTGCAAGGATCTGCTCAACGCCGACTGTCTGCAGAGTGAGTAGTCATTCTATGTTCCTTTATCTCTTTTTTACGTTTCTACTCGCGCCCGACGAGCACCGGCTCACCTGTGGCTCGTACGAAACTTCCTCTCCAACACGTTCCGCAACAACCCCCTCCGGTGTCATATTTTCACCGGTCCGTATTTTTGGAACCCTCTCCCTTGTCGCCTGTAAAACTTACTAGGTTGCAACTACGCTTATAAATCCGAATAATTTTGTTACAAAAAATTCACGGTTTTGTCAAAATCTGTAACAACATGATATCTTGTATTTCATTGTTTCTTCTTTGCATTTAAAGACCGCAGTGGCTAAAGATTTGTATGACTCTTTAGTATTTGTCTGTATGCATTTTTTAAATCATCAACAATCTTATATTGACTGTCAAAATTAATAATAATCTGGTAATCTTTCAGCCAACTTGAAAATGTCGTGTCTAAAACTATATTTCTCTGGTATCACTTTAATATCAACGTAACGAGATAGGAAGTAAATTTTTATTCGATTTATAATCCATTTTTCCAATAAACAATTTTTACACATAATTAACGTATCGCCGTCCCGTGACAACGGTCGCAGTGAACGCGTTAATCTCATTGAAAAGATGTCGCAGCAGCTGAAATCGTGATCGCGCAACTTGTCGCCGATGTGAAAAGTCGCAGATGTAATCTGTATGCGAGGCAAACCACGAGGACATTAACTAGTCGTGAACCCCGACGTTGATAGCTGCTAAAATTATGCCGCGTCTCTCCGAACTTAATTGCCGGAGGCGCAGGCTGGAACGTAATTAACGAGCGCGTCTAATGTCCTCCGTGTTAAGCGAGTTCACGAGGAACGGGAAAAATCACAAATTTCATGAATAACGCGGGATTCTCCGCGGATCGATTCGAACGCGTCCCAAAATATCACGTCTTGCGTCCGTCAATTTTCATTAACGGTGAAGCCGTCTTCCCGTATGCATTTAGACGAGACCGACGTGCGGTCGAACTGAGAACGACCCTAGAGTAAAATCGAAAATTCGTCGCCAGAATTAATGTCTTCCGTCTATCTTGCCAAGTCTGTTCCCCTTCGTGTTTCGACACTGTAAACTGCTGCAGGCAATTCTACTTCGATCGTTCTGACAACCAACTTCTCTCGGGAACATCTTATTTGCTCCGCGAGATTCAAAAGCGATTCAACTCGGCGTGGAATTTTAATATTACAATTTTCGTCCGCCGAAGAGTGTCGCCGTTATTTATTTTGTTTGAGACACTTATGAATAATCGTGTCAAATTTAACAAAGTCCAAATGCTTCGAAATTAAAATTAAGAAATAAAAGACAAGATGTAACTATATTGCTATATTATTTTATATTACATATTTTATTTATTTTATTATTTTATGTTATATATTTATTTCATTAGTTTATACAACATTATTTTCTTTCTCATTATTTTCTTACAATCCAATAAAGTTTGAAAAATGCTCGAGCCCCCGAAGGCAAAAACTTCAAGCTTTCGGAGAAATAAAAGCAGAATGTCGAGGTCTCTAAAATGAAGCAATGTTTCTCCGATAGCGCGCGTCGTCGGTGCCCATCCTAATTAAATCGACGCGTGATTAAGCGTTGCCCACAGCGATTTACCGATCGAGCCGCGTCGCTGGTTCGACCGTGAAAAACTGCCGCGGCGTCGGAAAAACTGCGATTACGCGCACGTTCGACCGTTTATTGCCGTATATTTGCCAACTCAATCACCAACCTGGTCGAGGAAAGAATCAATAGGCAGTCCGCTTTGTCGATAGGAATGTTAATAACTCATGCCGTCGAAAAAAAGGCGGGCAATGTTGCCCACGGAAAATTACGTTGCCCAGGGGTTCGATCGACGCGACCCTAATTGGATCTCGAGTATCAAGAGTTCTCATTTCAATTAGAGTTGTTCGACGAACGCTGAATTAATCATTCGTTCAATCGAAGTCGCGCGGATCACGATCCGTCGTTGCGCCATCGATCGTTCTGCACAGATAAAAGCTCAGCGGAACGACAGAGAATTAAAACAGATTTGTCGATGCAGTTTCTTTAACGTTATTCGGCTTTAACGTTATTCATTAGCGTGCAATTAAAAATGTATTACTTCGGAGAACACTGTTTCCGCAGATCTTAACAGCAGAACTACCGAGCTTCAAACGCGACTGATCTACAAGGCGTCTCAAAAGACAATTACAATATGGAACTGAGAGATTCCTGAGGTTATTTGAAGTAACTTTTTCCTTGGCGCAAATGCGATTCGCGGCTTTGTTTAGGAGTTATTAACGAAAAACAGTGGCCAATGAGAGGACGAAGTCGAGTTCCGCTCATTGGTCCGCTCATCGGCTGAGTCACCTCGCGTCAGCCGAGCTGGCTTCTCATTGGTCACTGTTTTTCGTTAATAACTCGTAAACGAAGCTTTCAACTACGTTGTTTTGACGACAGTAAATATTATTTTTTCATATAATTTCACGACACGTTAATTCGATGTTAAAGAATTGCAAAAAAAGTCTCTGCGTCGTTCGGTACATGAAAATAACACTACGCTGAAATGGATAAAACTGATTCATTAAAGCAGAATGAAAATCGAATGAAAAAGAAGTTAAAACACATTATTAGCTTTCTAGTTAAAGTCTGAGCAGGTAAACAAGTAGCTCAATGAACCGGGACAGAATTAATTAAAAATTCCGCCCTTTCCACGCCGATAGTTCGTACCGTCGGCCATCAATTAGTAGCCAATTAGTATCGGAGATTTGTGTAACCATCTATGTAAACAAGCCCCTTAAACTACGCTCGCCCTGCTCACTGCTGCTGCTGCCTCGAAGCGCCGTCTGTATGATTAAATAATGGCGACGCGTAACTAACTGTGAAATAACCGTTCACAGGAAAAAGTAGTCGCAGCATCGCGATCTTGTCAATTAACGGGCGCGCCGTAAATATCGTTTGACAGTCTGAATCGCGGCTAACGAAACGGAAATTTGACGGGCCGTGGAAGAAATGGGCGCGGCACCGAAATAATCGCTTCCGTGGAATTAACGGGGCGCTTGTTATCAACGCGGAGGCAGGTTGCTCCTTCGGAGGGAAAGTTCCGTCGAGATTAAAAACGGATTTCATAGAGCAGCACGGTGGCTGGGGGAATGCTAGATTTCATCGGGACAGGTCCGAGGACACTTGTAATGCCCTGGCCATCCCCAGAATTTCAATTTCGTCCGAGCAAGCGCCCCCCGCCCCTTCCCCAGGCGCCCTTCCTCCTTCTTTCGCCCTTTGTTCTCCAGCCAGCGTCCTGTCGATCGCGCGATTTCGTTTTCGGCCGATATTTCATCCGTCTCAGATTCGCTCAACGACTCGAGACTAACGACGCCTGCCCTCCGAGTCCCATTATCGATAAAGCCCCGCCACCCAACCCAGCCGGCACGCCATTGTTTTACAGCCAATCCTCGTGACCCCTCGCGGCGAAACTATCCCAAGTTCGTACGCTAATTTTCTTCTCGAATTAAGATACGGATCGCCCTAATCCCCTTCTTATCGCTCTCTTAGAAAATGGCCGATCGTGGATCCTGGCGATCGCCGGTGATGGGCATTCGACGGGCAATGAAGTTTCCGGGCCGCACTCTATCCCACTCGAGTCGCTGCGATGGTTGTTCGGAGTCAAGATTATCGATCTTCTCGAAATTTTGTTGAGATTTCATTGCGCTCTTTTACTCTTTGGTGTTAACGATTTTATGGTGATTACGATCTTTTCAAATTGGTCCAAATGTCGGCAATGCAATTATAATTTTTAATCCTTTGCGGTCGTGCGTCTACTCTCAGCCACCAAAGTTATTTATTTATTTTTTTATTTTTATATAAAATTAAAAGACATCATTGTGCTACATATATTTAAGTCTTAAAAAAGAATTCATAAATTTTGTTTGTCCCATTTAATCTTGCGCATTATGTATTACCGTTCGTTCAACGAAGATTAATTCCAACCAGCATGACACCTATGTACAAGCTTAATACGACCGCAAAGGGTTAAATCAAGCTTTGATAAAACATTTTAGAAAATCGCCAAGAAAAATATTCACTCTCCCTGGAACTGCTGTGCGATATTGAACCGATGGCATAGGCGGTTCAATCATAAACATCAGAAGTCGGCTTTTGTTGAACATTTTCGCTTTCACGATGCCTCCGTGACTGCAATCATCCCTCCTCGACGGATGCCGTCCCGGCGTCCTCATTGGTCGTTAATAAACCTACCTATCCACCGTCGAGGCCTAATAGCCAATGGGATCGTCGCCGGCGTTTCATGAAAATTAAAGGGGCCCATCGACGAGCGAACCTCGAACGGGGACACGGTTTTCGCCTGACTTCCGTCGAACAAGCATTTTTTTCGCACGCTTCATCGTGCCGGCCTGCTTTCCACCCCCGACGCAACCCTCTGGAGAAAAGGTCGCCTTTGTTTCTCGGGCTAAGTCACCGTGAACCGAGGCGCGTGTCTATTTTCCGCTCGGGGAAAATCAATTTTTCGTCGAACCGTTTGCCCGAAGTTTGTTTCCCGGCGAGCGAGCGATCGGTACGTGTAATTTCCGGTCTGGTTAAGCGACGGCAACATTTTCGCGAGCGAAACTCGCGAATAGGAGGCCGCGCCGCGGCGCCAACCCCGCCGGTTGCACCGGAAAATTAAAGGTCCTCGAATGTTCCGGCTCGGCGAAAGACGCGAGCTGGTACGCGAGCCGCGTGAAAAGTTTAAAGAGTGCGTCTTTCGGAAAACGGAAAGCACCGCCTATTCAACGCGAGGGATGAAAAAGCCGCGGGTTTGAGGGAAAACGCCGCCGGTAAATGGTATCTCTCTGGCGTCGCGAGCGGAAGTGGTTAAAGAGTTTAATCACCTTATACGGTTAACGGAACTCATTCGTCGCGGTCCTTCCGAATCCTTTGTTTACGGACGCTTCGCGACTATAGGTTTTCATCGGCTTCACCCTTTCCCTTAGAATATCGAGGCGGAGTCGTCGCGAAGGTTTCAAATGGAAGCTGCTGAATACCATCGCCCCGAAAAGTAAATTAACACGTTGGAGTGTTTAATTTGCCGAGTCGGTAATTTCACACGAGTTCGGTACTCGCTTAAGCGGTAATTAATTTACGGAAATTTAGCAGTTTTCCTTGCAATTTCTTTAAATTCAAATAAAACAAATACCACTTGCTCGAGCAACTTCTCAGCAATTAACTTAGCTTGCAATTATATGTATATTATTAAAAATATACAAGCTACGCTGCCTGAAATTTTTGTGAAGCTGCTTTTTAACGATTTCGTATAATTGTTCCTCTTAAACAAAAATCAAATTCCACTTTCTTATTCTGAACAGTAGCTGTCGAATAAAAAGTCTGCCACAATTTTTCGCCTCCAAGTACCACCAGTTACAAGACCATTACACCAACAACTGCAACACATTTTCATTTTTAGTTGCCGAATCGCAAGCAAACTGTTTAATATACAACATGAATTGTATAATCTAGGAACATGGTCTCTCTATGCTAGTGATTACCGTTTCTATTTCCAGTCGCTGAAATTACGGCGCAAAGCGAATCTTACGGCCTTAATTAATTTAATTAATCTTCTTACGCCCGTAACCCGTGGCCGCAAGTTCGCCGGTCCCGGGCCGAGAGAAATTTCCTGGGATTTTTCAAACCTGGCAGCTCCTAGTTTCGTATCATTCCCAACAAAACCGGATATCACGGGATCGAACGAAAACACCGAAAGTTGCGTCTCCGCCGCCAATCCCGCTCGACCCAATTGACGAGTGGAGCACGAGCGTAGCGCGGGAGTCAGAATTAAAAGGAACGTGAAAATAATCTTGAATGTCCGTTTAAATGTTTCGCCCGCTAATGACGCGGCAGGACGTTTACGTTTCATGGCTCGCTACGAAACTAAGCGGCTCGTTCCCGGTGAAAAAGCAGCTCGTCGTGCCGAGATATACAGGTTGTTAAGTAATGTTTAACGATCTGGAACCACGGATTTTCTCTAAGGAAAAAGTTGATGCAAATGACCTCAGGAACCCCTCGTTTCCCGTTGCGACTTTTGAGACACCCTGTATGTTGCGCTGGTCGCGCACGAAATGTCATCGGTCGCTTGTTTCATTTTTCCAGGGGCGGCTGAGAAGAGTTCGAAACACGGGGCCGAGGATAAGGCGAACAGCATAATCACAGCCATGAAGGAAAGGATGAAGCAAAGGGAGCTGGAGAAGCCGGAGATCTTCGAGCTGATCCGGTGAGTCTTTCTTAGGCGAAGCCAATTCCTTTCTTTTCTGCCTTTTTTGTCTGCCGCAGCAGAGTCGACTCGACGGATAAGCGCCGTCAATCGGTCGCAACGCACGAGTTTCGAGGGAGACGTTGTTGCGATCAGTTGCGATCTATCTGGCAGGGTCTGTCGCCATTGCTCGTCGATCCCTTGAAAAGTAGATTCGTTCGGATCTGATGGAAACGATTCTACGACGGTTACGAGAGAGAAACACTGCTTTGCAACGATGATTCGGTTCAGCGATTTCGATTCGGATCGGTTCTAGAAATGAGACTGGATAAGAACGTACTCGATGACACATTTGTCTTGATTTCTTGTCTATTGCAAGGGTAGAATGTGTTAAACATTTTCTTTTTTTAATAATCACTGTACTCTCTGTTAGGACGTTTGCGGGAGCAAGATGAAACAATTGTTGCACTTTATCCATTCAGTTTGATTAGAAGTGCGACAAATCTGCGTCAATTATACTTGCAAGAATACTCAAAAACATGTACGAACTAACACCATGAAAACTGCAAACAGTTTGCACTCACGACAATTAAACAAAGCCGAGTGAAATTATCTTTCTTGAATTATCATTCTACAAAAATGCTTAAATTTGATCAAACACGTCAAACGTATGATATCATAAAAATGTTCTGTCTCAGTTGCGTCGAACAGGAATTAAATCTAAATCGATCTCCTTTGTCGACAGATTGAAATATAATACAACAATACCGTTAACACTCAGTTTCACCAGAAATGCATAAGATCCACAGTTTAATCGCAGCTTAATACGCCATTATTAGCAAAGGAAAAATGAATAAATCGCCATTAAAAGTGACCGTACCCCGAATCGAAGCAGATTTCCAACGAAATTACGTACCCAAAAATAAATGCACGGAATCACAGACGTATGAAATAAAAAGATCCGAGCCAAATGGAAATGTTCTAGTTCGGGTAAAATGTCCAGAGTTATGGTAGTTTCGAGTGCAAAGAGTTAAAGCACGCAGAAATAATTTGTTCGCGGTCGCGTTCGCGGTCGTATACGTGTACAGAAGATCGCGTCCGCAAAGCCAGCAGTTTTCGTTAATTAAGTTCGCAAAGGTCGCGTTAAAAATAGGGGATTATAAGGGGACTGAACAGGGGCGATTATAAAGGGGATTGTAACGGGGATATCGTCTGGAGCCCGGCAGAAAGGAAAATAGCCATCCGTTAGATAAATGTATCGCGAGCAGAAGAGAAATCGTGGCTCTATTGGTCTCGCAACTGGTTCGGTTTATCATCCGAAGTTTGATCATTTGCATAGATTAGTTATGGCCGTCTGAGGCTGGGAATTCGGCCTCGCGGATGCCCCGGCATTCAGGATCTGCCGGGACAGTGGAATAGGTGAATTTAGGTCAGCCGGCCGTCGCGCGATAAAGAGCGCTGGCAAACAGCGCCACCATGATGCGACAGACGCGATCCTGCGTTGCGTTCCATGCCGCTTCTTTTGTGCGACATCAGGACGACACAAAGGATTCCAAAATATTTCCCTCCGTGCTTCGAATTCGAAAACCGAGCCTGATAGGTATCGTTTTGTTCGCGAGTCGCGCCACGGTCCTGCAAATTATGTCCGGGGAGATGGTAAACCTCACCGTCATCCATGCGTCGAACAAATATCTCGGTTTTTCGGAAATACAGACGATCGTTGCTGTCTACGCTGGCGTGATTTTTGACAATCAAATTGACTCTTTTTTTAGCGAGACTCTATTAACGAAAATTTCAAACTAAATGTTGAACTTGTTCCGAAGCATAAGAACACGTAGATATCCTAGTTTCTGGCAATGCTTACAAACCATTCTATAGTATAAAAAATACTATGGGAATATATTTTTTCAAAATTATATATGGAAAATTAATAGTATTTGATTTTTAGCTGAATACCCCCCTCCCTTCTTTAGCTATCTAATTATTATCCAGTCGTCTATACCAAAAACACGAGATGACACTTGGATAATACAAAACACGTGAGTAGGACGAATGTTAAGCACGATGTGTAAATATAAGATGATAAGATGTACTACTTGTGCCTTCATAAATATAAATTAACTTTTGTGAACTAGATTCGACGTACTATTTTAGGATATCGATCGTTTCGGCTCCTTTAAATCGAAGCAAACCTAGACAGAAAAGAACGTGGAGAAATATAGCTTTGACGTTTCCTCGTTAAAATAGAATAGCGATTCCTGGTACTAGAAATCGTTTAAATTTTCTTATACAATGATAGGAATTCGTATCATTCTGACTGAACTGTTCAATAAACTTTACCTTTTATATCGGGTTCCAGCAACCAGCAGGCTATTTTTGTATTGTAACTGTAAGACTAAATAATAATTATAGGAATAATAACAATTCTCGCGTACAACGATCCTTTAGACTATTTTAAATGCAATTTTATATTTTCTTTGCACTATCGCGAACATTGCAACGTGTTTGAATAATATTTAGTCGGACATCTTGTAGAACTACTTTACTTCATCATGCGATTAAAAAAATCTAAATTCTAGCTTTTTCTACGCTTTTCAAAAAAAGATCATCCGCTACATCTCACGATGTAGGTAGATCTTGTTCCAGACTATTAATTTTTAAAATAAATTTCCGACATAATTCCTGTTAAAATTGTCTTTACGCGACGTTTAAACGTGATTGAACGATCATTATACGTGATCAAAAAATCTGTCGTGGTTTTTAGTAGAGTATGCAGAATCATCCTTCGAAAGAATTATTATAAACTGCCTTTAGATTTATATTTAGCACAAAAGTTTCGATTAAACGTCTCTAAAAACCGCTCACTGATTTCGAAACGCAAAATTAATGTCGCGTGGCATTATTAATGGCGTGCTTAGGACATGAGGTAATACGAAAACAGCTACGATACTCGTCCCATACTTTTCTCCGATATTACTGACTCAGTTAGCCCCGCGAAACTTCCTGATCCCGCTGCTCTGGGCAACTGCATTCAATAGATTTTTTCGGGCTAGCCAAGCATTAGATTAATGTAGTTGCTTCGTAATTCTCGAAAGTTTAATAAAGATACGCTGCAAGGGAACCATCCATCGCTTAAAAACTCTCGAATTTTCAAATAGCATTCCAGGCTATTACCGTCCATAATTTTTCTGAGAAACTTTTTAACAAGTTTCCCCCGCAGCTCGGCCATTCTTGATTTGAATTTTAAATTACGAATCGCGGAAAAATAGTATCCCAGACGAACCGGCTCTCGACGATTGGAAAGGTTCATTCTTTAGTTTGATTTTACGTGTCGCCAATTACAACCGAAGTCGGCCTTTTGTTTTCGTCGCTTGAGAGCCTGCTGAATATTTAATGTTCCTTTCAAAAGTAATAATTTCATTTTAACTCTTGGAATATCGTGCGAATAAAAGATATATCTCAAGAAAATTGATATATTTGTCGATAAAGAAATGTAATAAATGCAATATCTAATAAGTCACACAAGAAATTAGGGAAGGAAATAATCTGTGTTAAAAAGATCAGTGATTTTACGCGAATACAAATCGCCGAAAGCAGGAAGTCGGTGGGGGCGTATTATTTCGAGTAAAATGTTTCTATTGTCTGACCTTACGCATTCGTTGGAAATGCACAGAGGTGCGCGGCCACCACGGCAGAATGTAATTCGAGCGTCGACGCAGCACGAAATAATATAAAATTCACAGTACGAGCATCGAGCACGTGTCTCCTTGGCATTTCGTACAGCTGTTAACTGATTCCCTGTACTCGGTACCATTTCACGTGACGATTTGCTGAGCATACACGAAAGCTCGGCGCTGCCCGACTCCGCACGGTAAATTCTGCAGGCTTATAACCGGATGTGTAATCTTGATTGATCGAAGCCCCCCTTACAAATCTGCATCATCCTTTTGACGTCACCTCGAATGTCCAACGGGAGAATGCTACGGGAATCCTTCAACTGAAGAACGTTCATTTATTTCGACCTGTCAACCGGAAGCTGCTCCTACAATAATAATGGGTCGATAGCAGTTCAAAGCTGTATTACAGCCCGGTAGATGGAATATTAAATTCGTCGGACTGAATTACCGCCTCTGATAAATTCAAAAACGTTCCTCACGATCGCGATGATAAATTGGGTGACGAAGCATTGTAACAGAAATATTAAGAGAACATTCGGTCCATAAATATTATAAAATCGGGTAATAATCCTTTGTAACATACGCGATCGTCTCTACGAACAACGAAATTTAGTTTAATTGAAGTTGTGAGAGAAGTTTTTAATAAAAAATTTTTAATAAAATTGTATTCGCCTCGATGAAAATCAATTTGAGACATCGTTGTAATAAATTCGAATGGTTCGAGTATGTTTTTCCTGCGTTATACTAAAATATATATTTTTCATTCCGAATATCGTGATAAACGTGACAAGATATTAAATCTGCACAATAGAAGATTATTAGGTCAAGTAAGTGATTGTTCGATGTACAAAAATTACATTGAACTATACAAATAATAACTGGAGACGTAACACGATTATTTAATCATAGCAAGATATATCGATCAGGAAACGAGGACGTGGAATTAACAGACAAATGAGAAGAACTATAGACTCTAAACGCGACTAATCTGTACGAAGACGTAGAAATGTTGCCGAATGAAGGTACAGAATAGATCACGTGGAAGATAACTCATGAATTTCCGAATCGTTTTTGACGGCGTACGACGCACGCGAAAAAATTTTGATCGATGTCTAAGCGATTTAGTATGCTGCGTATGGTTCGCGATATCAGCGACACAAACGCGTACAACATAGTCATTTGATTGGAAAATATTCATGGTCAGTGCCGTATCTTCATGCCTGTCAATCTGTACCATATTTCCTACAGTATTTTACGAGCGATACGTACGTCGAAACCGATGGCAGTATTTTCCACCTGAAATCTCTTTTTTTTCGTCAGAAAAAAATATGACATCGTCCGACAGAAGAACCTCTCGCAGAATCGCTTATTCATTATCCGGATCGGTCGGAACGTTCTCGTAAATTTCCCCCAATATACGTACACGTACATGGAGCACCACACGGACTCTGTTTCGAGGAGCAGATCTTATGTTTCTCGATTACACGGCGCGTTCGCGATCCTCCTTTCATTATTTACCGAAACAATGCCTGTATTCAGATATTCCGGAAAAAATCAGGTCGACGTGCAAATCACGGAGAAACAACGGGGAGAGTCGTGACAAGGGAGAGGGTACACAATGAAAATTGTAAATAGTTTTCCGAATGCTGTGATAGAGCGAAACAAAAAAGCTGTACGTTGTTATTGTATTTTTCTTATTTTTTTCAATAAAAAGAAGGTACAGCGCTCGTTGTATCTCAGCGAAAACGGCGGCAGGGACGCGTTCCTTTCTTTGCGCTTATCTCTCGATCTGAGTTATTATCCTACCGAGACGAAAATGTAGGGTACCACATAATAAAGGAAAAAAGGCTCGCACTTCCCAGTTTCAAACGACCCTCGTACATTTTAAAACGGATGCGATAAAAATATGTGACGCACTTACTCGGTGGGACCCCGAACTGTGCCGCGAGCCGCGTGAAACATTTTCCACGGAAAAAACGGAGAAATGAAAATACACGGCGGCTGGACTTGCCTAAATCCGTTGGATCTGCCGAAGCTCCGAACTGTGTTTCGATGCTGAATTTTGGATCGAGGAAAAATTTTAGATTCGTTATAAAAAGTCGCACAATAATAAATTTATCGTCTACGATAAAGACAATCGAGAATAAAACTCATTGTACGTTCTCTGCTAAAATATTTACAACCATACGTTTCTCTCGAAAATATTGCAATTTCATCAAAAAACGTCGAAGCATGAAAATATTGATATACAATTTTTTCACTGTGTTACGGAACACGTTCAATTGTATAATAACTTTTTATATAACCTTGTATAATAACCTCGTGGTGTTGTTTATATTTTTTATAAAGTAGCGGCAAAATATTGTTACGTTTTTTAATCGCTTGTAAAATTACTTTCAGTGTTTTTGTCAATTTATTGTACAATTATAATGGAAATACTAATACTATTGCAATAATACGTATTAACATTAATACTTGTTGCTAATTCGTTATCAAACTAGTAATTTTTGAAAGTCTACACCACTATGTATTATTTAACGACGAAAATGTCTTTCCGCATGTTCGCAATTTCACAAATTTCATTTCGTCTTTAATATTAAACAGCAAAGAAAGTTCATTCGCGGAACCTTTTTAATAAACGTTCTACCATAACTCGGTTCCACGGAATTTATATTGTACAAATTCTAAGATAACTGTTACACGAAGGCGCTTTTTAAAAAGACCCCCAAGGGTGACGTTTCCTTTCGCAAAAATTCCAAGGGAACAAATATTTTCATAAACAAAACACAAGCTTGCCAGAATTTTCTTAAAAAGAAACGTCAACTATTTTGGATCCCGAAGGAACAGTGAATATTTATTATCCCCCCTCCGCCCTGACAAAGTTATTTCTTAATTATTATGTCGTACTTTCGTGTATTAATTTAAAATACGAGATTATGAACAAACCTATTGGGTCAAATTAAAAGTTAACTTGCATGTTTATTTAATTAATAGATATTTAACGCTAAAAAGATAGTTTATAACAAATTTAGAACTAAACAATTAATTTCCACCACAAGAATGGAACGTAATAAGTTTGCTTCATTGTTATGTAATGATTATATATAATAATTATTATTAATGTATTAATTATTATATGTAATAATTAGATATAATATATTAAGTTTAGTAAAATATCAAATGGACAGTATGGAGAATCGAGTAAAAACACCTCGGAACGTGTTAAACGATCATTTCTGGGAAATCGAGCCTTTGGTTATTATTTTTTCGGTGAACCAAATTCTGTTTCGATTCCATTTGCGATCTAGGTCCGCCCAGAGCAGCCAGCATTCGTGCGATTGACTTAAACGTGACAGCAGGGCATCGATCAGACTCATTATCAGTTATTAAGTAATCAAGGCCCGGTGCATAGGTCGGAATTGCAATTTCCGTGACTGGCAGCCGGGAAAATCGCCGGTGTTCCAAAAGCACGGAGCTCTATCGGTCATTACCACCGTTCGGTAGCTTTCCTTAGGTATAAACTGACTGGCTAATAATAATGCAATTGATCAAGCTGATAATTCCACCGCACATGGCATAATCGATACGACGCCACCCCTAATCGTATCTTCTCACGCTGCGAAATTAATCAGCGATGCAGCTACCCTCCAACAGCTATTACTGGCGATCCATCCCTCATTAGCCAGGATTCCCTAATTATACGACACTAGTCTGAATTAGTTAATGATGCGGTACTATAACCTATATACGCGGCTTCCATAAAATCATACTGTGGAAGGACAACCGGCGACCATAACCTGTCCGCGAATCTCCACGCCAATTCCCATTTCATATTGAATTTTACGAGAAACTAAAATAAACTAAAATTTTTCTCATTGAGTAGAAGATTTTTCATGGCAAAAAGAAATAGAAATTTTGAAATTTGACTGCACCATAGATGCACAAAGACTCGCGATCTAGATTTAAATAAAATCGTAGGATAAACATTATCTATTTAATTAAAATGCTTTTAATTGATAAAGTAAAATAATTATAATAAAAACGGTTAAACAGTTTAGAAATACTGTTAAATTTGAAGTTATTAATAGGAGCTATGAATGTCTATGCGACTTCTCTATCTTATAATTATTGCTGCTAATTTTTATCTCAAGACTTAATATAAGTAATGAACAAGTCTCGGTTATGGATTCCTTTCACAAACATTTTTAGGATAATTGCTTTTTGCGGTCTTTGATTTGAACTCCCGACACATCGAGGTCGAACTTTCAATTCCATAAAATATAGTATGGTAGCTTCCGCGTGAGGGGTAAATCAAGTATGTACCACTCATCATCAATTGCTTGTCCATGGAAAATCTTTCACTTTGACGTCCATTTATCAGCCTGCCGTTCCATTAATAAATTCTACTTTGTGGTGTATACGTACGTACATTACTAAAAATATTTACTCCATAGTATAAATTATGTTCCCAAGCTGCATTTACAATAAATCCAATTGTCAAAGTTTTTAGCATATTAAAAATGTGATTAAGACATTGATAAGTACAAGTGCATACAACTAAACATTGATTCTTGACAAAAAATAAATCTGACAATTTACCTTGAAAATAAAATTCTTTGACACTTTGAAAATCTATGAACATTTGTCACATATTTTTAAATGTGTCAACATAAGTTCTTAGTTATATAAAATATGAAAAATCTAGGATAATTGAAGTGAAAAATCTCACCCCTTCTGCGGTGAAACATACAAGCTTCCTGTTCTAGTAAAAAATAAATTCAAAATCAGATTTCACAGATAGGAAAACCCTAAAATAAACGCGTTTCTAACGAATAACTTATAACTAGGAAAATTTTACGAAGTTTTCCGAGCAAATTGACATCTTCGCGACACTCATCAAGTTGTATACACCCTCCAGTAAATTGCTGGCTTGGTAAAAAGTATTTCCATCCATTCATAAATAAAGGTAAGAAACTCGTGTACCTTTCCACGAGATTTCAAGCGGCAGTCGCTTCAATTGAAGCACCATCTTGAAACGGCTGCTCGTTGTATTTCAGTCTTGAGTGCCGAAAGGATCGAAGTATCAGTCGAGCACGATCTAAAATCTGGATGAAAAGCCGGCGAGTGGCCGGTGTATAGGTTAACAGGGATCAGGGTTAATTAATATCGCCACCCTGTTGAGGAATATCCCCCGCAGTTGTTCGGGTTGATAACGGGGGCCACCGATCGATTAAATATCGATCAATAATTCCGCTTGCACCACTTGTCCCGGTATCAGACCACTCGATACTTTTCCACCTGTTATTAATTAATGGAACAGCCGCCGCGTTAGAACAAATTGCCGAGAAAAGAAACGGAAAGTTCCATTTACTTGTGTCTCGGGTTGCTGTCGCGTTTCCAGCAGCCGTTTTAACGTCGGCCAGCGGGAGGAAGAAACGTCTCCTGGAGCTTCCAGAGAAATTGAAAAGTATCCAACTTTGTAAATTCCTTAATTACCTGGTTGTCAATAATATAGGAAAATTGTCAGAGAATACTGCAGAAAATAAAAGGGGAATGCGAAATCTTATTTGTGGTAGTAACTGTAGTATAGTAAGCAGACTGTGGAGTTTATGTGTTTATGGCAAAAATGAATGAAATAACAAAACTAGGAAGTACTAGGAAAATTTTTAAAACATCCTTACCTAATTTTCGGCTCATTGAAATTATTGAAAGAAGGGAAGCATTATCATCTAAACATTCATAGAAAAAACATTGATCAATTATCTGAAGGAGAAAATGATCCTAGTACGACATCATAATTAACAATAACACGTTAAATGAGCAAAAGTAGTGGGCCTCCTGCCAGTATTTGTATATTTATACAAAGAAATGTCTGATGTATAGATAATTTAAAACATAAGTCTGAATAATAAGACTGAATTTAGACAAATATGTGATAAAAATCGTGATGCAGAAATTTCTTTGCTAAAATCAAAAGACTATAGAATAAGATACATTACCCAGATTGACGCTAAAACTGAATATAAACAAACATTAATAGGCTGTGGATTTTATGCATTCATGACGAAACTAGCTAATTCAAACCTATCTAATTAGAATAATTGAAGAAGGTAATATTATTAATTTCCTGTTCCTTGCAACTGGTACAGAAAATTTGTACATATATTGCACAATTCGCTGTATGCATTAAAAAAGATCGAAACGAACGCGCGAAGTGTTAGATTTTAAGATTTTAGAATTATAAGTATCATAAATTTTAACATCATTATTACAACAATTATTGTACATCTAAACTAAATTCCTCTTTACTTAGCAAATTGCTAAAAATTCAAGCACGCGGTACAAGCAAATACGCCGAGTTTCACTTTTTCTCCGTAAAATATTCCGAAGTTCCGCGAAGACTGCATTCCCTAAAACAGCTTTGAGCGCAAAGGGTTGATAAAATCATGCATGGGTAATTTTGCAGGTATTTTGCATACTATCCCGCGCAGCGCGGAATAGCGAGGCGCAGAGAGCGCGAGAAAAAACATTTCAGTGAAAAAAGCCCGGAGCTTTCATTGCTATCGTATCAAAGAAATATCGTTAGTCGAAGCCGGAAATCATCGTTTAGCGTGCAAAGCAGTGTCGAAGGAGGCTCGTGCAACGCTGCACGTAGATACACAGGACAATACGATCGGATAACGATCTCTTTGAGCGCGGCCGGAGCCGACGAGAAAGAGAGGGCGCAAAGAGACGAAGCAATGGCGACTGGGAGCCAGGGGTAAAGATACGAGGAGCGTGTGAAACGAACCAAAAACCTCGTAGCTTTCGTAAGGCCAGGTCTCGTCTTCTCTGAGGGTTGAGCCGAGGGGGTGAGCAGGCGCTAAAAATCGTGTCAGGCTCGCCTGTGTCCCGGCGACTGGGTCAGCGGTCGGAGATACGACGACGCCGCATTTTTGGTACGCTGCCATCGAGCAATCAACATCCTCGTTAACGGACTGATCGATGACTGCGCGCGTTAATTACAAAACCATGTGTCCGCGGACGCATTGAAAATATCCCCGGATGAACTCGAGCGGTCTGCCACGCGCTGTCGAACGTCCGCCTCGATTTATGCCGCGCCAGACCGAGATATCGACTGCCCGATAAATAGTTATTTATCGGCGGCAACAGTTACCGAGCGAATTTTCACGCCGGATAAATTGCTGCCCCTTTCTTCGCCGTCTTACCGCTTTGACTGCTGCAATATAAGTTTTCTTTTTTATCGAGCTTGATTATCAATTTTGTATACAGTTATTTAAGAATTTCCACGGATGCTGAAGAAATAATTTATT
>CM052149.1:7069432-7212383 GCA_028455555.1 Augochlorella aurata
ATAATTTATTTCTTTTTAAATAGTTCAATTATCTTAAACGAACATGTTCTAGCAGAGACTGTACTGTCACTTTTATTGTTCAGCAGGCTGTTATTTCGAATTTGCTAAAAGCGCAAGACTCGTCAATATTTTCTGAACGATATTTGTTTAATATACCTATAGTACTATTTTTGATATGCGCGCTGATGATTCCTGCAAAAAACGTGTTCACTATTTCGGCCGAATTTTGTCTGCCAGAGGCAGAAATTGTTTCGAAATTAAACGGAACGTGGATATGAGAATACAATAAACTGAACGGCTTCATGAAATGTAATATCACCCGCAATGCAATGTTAAAATATTAGAACCGTGGACACGAGAGACGAACTATTGTTTAACCTCGGTCTTTATGTATTACACCGGAAAAACTTTAACGAATGTGCTAACTTGGCGTTGAGAGAATAGAACGGGACCGCGACGAAAGTTTTAAATCGTGTTTGTCGAATATGCAATCTATAACAATTGACAGGAAATATCGCTTTACAGTTACAAATACTGATTTTTTTCGAGTGAACATACACGGGAAATGAATGCAACGGTGCCCCAATTTTTCCTTGCCGGTGCTCGTAAATTCTTCGTTACGAAGAAAAATATGATACGATAGTTTTTTTTTAATGAAAAATACGATACAATAGGTTATGCCAGTTGGGAAGGATCGTCGATATTTAGTGTGATACAAATCTTTTGTCGACTCTCTTTCATTCTGCTCGGCGTCCTATTTTTTTAATATAAATTGCATTGTTGCCATAGTAAACAGGCGAACAAAAACTGATCGAGCTGTTTTCATTGACAAACAGCAGAATTGCTACTTTTTAAAATAATTATGAATCGATTCGCATTGAAGGTTTACAAATGCGCATTAACATCATAAAATCTAAAAATACTTTTGTGCACACAAGGGTCATCCTCCTCCACTAACAACGACTCAGACTCGTAACGAGGATTTCAAACATAATCTACTAAATATGAATGTTATTAATTTAAATAAAATACAAATCAAAGTATAATTCTTCTGTTATCGAACCCTGTAATTTAAATACAACAACTCCATAAATTGTTTACTAAAGAAACGACTAAAGATAAAGAAATGTTAATCATCGTAGTTGCGAAAGAAATTGTAACGCAAGGGGAATCCTGTCACTGGAAAATCATCAACACCAAAGTCGTCGGAAGCTGGAGATACGAAATAAATCGGAGGACTGAGAGTTAATCTCGCAGGGCAGAGAAATCGCCAGGAACTGTGATTAAATGTACGAGGAATACTTATCAGGTTTAGCGTGTAAAATTGAAAGAATCGTGGTCCATTGAGGAGTAGGAGGCGGTTCCGAGGGTTTCTAAAAAGGCTGTATCGCCGCAAAGGAGAGGCGGAAGCCCCGGTGAAAAGTAAGCTGAAAATCGGTCGCGGACCGGAACGTAACGAATTAAGCAGATGAACTCCGCACGAAAAGTTTTCGCATCGGAAAAAGTGAGTGATGCCGGTCTTCCTCGGGGTTTCGAGGCGATTGAAAGCATCGCGGCCGTAGTGGCTAGGAGGGAAAAATGCGATGGAAGATGGCTGCCAGACGAAGATAAGTAAATAGGCCAGCAAGGAAAAAAGAAGCGGCCGGAAAGGGAGCGTTTCGCATTAGGCAGCTCCTCCTTGTTTCTAAGTTTCCCGGCACGCTTCCGGTCTATTCAGAGTCTTCGCGCGCGTACAGGGAGCACGGCAAGAGTAAACTTAAATAAAAAGTGAGCGGGACAAAAACGAACTGCCCTCGAGAACACGGAAGTCCAATAAGAACGGTGGAACTTATATATCCGTGGAATTTCGGCCGAACGTTCGCGAAGTAAACGAAGATATGTACGCGGCGATATCTTACACGCCATCGGTTCGACGACTATATAAAAATTCCAGCTAATTAAAGATCATAGATACCGTTTTCTATTAGAATTTCTTCCGCTTACAATAATGGCCCTACTTCGTATTAATTTTATAATAAACTCAATTTTATTAAAACGTCTTTAGATAGTTCATTCTTTATCTAGACATCTTTCGAGACTGTTTACAAAACTGCTTGAAATATGTAATTGTTTATATAAAAAGAAGCTTTGGGGTATCTGTAAGGTTACTGAAACACTGCAAATGATTTGATACGTCAAATTTGTATGATGTTATTTTTAATTTATTCACATTATTCAGAAAGAGCTGTAAGAATGTAAAAATAAAATATATTTAAATATATTTAATGAAATAAGTCAAAAACGCAAACAATTAAGAACAAGTTTGTTGTATAGTCATCACGCGACAAGAGGGCACCTTTGTGTTCGCATTCCCCCTCTCCCTAGCTTCTATTCCAGCTAGTAAGAGGGGGAATGTAAACACAAAGGCGCTTTTCTGTCGCGTGAAGACTATAAAATGCAAGAAAATTGTTTTCGCTGGACCATGATTTCATGGTAAATGGTACCCGCGACTCAAAGGCTTTCGATTTTTATTTAGCTCGAGTCTTTAGGTCGCTGTTCGAGGCGTGAAGAAAACAACAGCAATTCGCAGAGAGGAAAATTTCCCTTTACGTCGTTTGATCGTTCGGCGATGGGAGGAGCCGATCGGTGCTAAAACGAACAGTTTTATTTTATAGCCGCTGGTCATTAAACGGTGCACTTATCTCGAGCGATTCCCTCGATTAAACTTCTGTGACCTTCGTGATTCGTTCGGATCGCGACAACGACTGGAAAGTTGTGATTAACGGCAACTGCTCCCGCTATATCCCCTCGGAGTCTCAAGAACTCTCGTTAAAAATGGTTCATCCTGCGGCGACGTGAGTTTAAATGAAACGATTTGTACGTGAGCGCGGAACGAATTAACCGGAACGTGTTGGTTATTTTATTTACACTGCGCTACCGTCTAATAGCATCGGGTTTCTGGCAAATATCTTGCAGATGTGGCTACTTTTACTGGCACATTCCCGTCTAATTATGGAAGCATATTTACTGATGGTTTAATTATTGTCCTACGATTTCTTTCAATGTTAAACTGGTTAATAGTTAGTAATTTCCTACAAGAAATAGAAATTTATATATATTGTTTAAGAGATAGTATACTAAGATTTGAAAGAGTCTGAATCACTCAAAATTGATAGAATTATACTTAGTTACGGGAATTACTTCAACAGTTTTTATTAATTAAAGAATTCAACCTACTTGTTGAAATCCAACATGAATCGAATCAGTTTCACTTTTATATACAGTAATTAATAATTACATACAATATATCAAGTTTTAATAAAATATCAAACGGCCAGCTCAGCAAGGAACGTGGTAAAAAATAAATATAAAACGATATTACATTGAAACAATGATTCGAATATAATTTCGCCTGAAAGTGTATCCACGTAGACTGCATAAAACAATCATTGTTAATCTTGAAATTCCCGTAACTACCAACCATCTCGCCATATCAGGGGACATCCGGCGACACAGGGTTATTAAATCACTGAAAGAAAAACAGAGACGCCGAATTCTTGATACACGGTATACCGATTCGAAGAAGATACGGAATATTTTCCGGCAAACAGATTCAATCAATTCGGCGCGGCGGAGGCAACGGCGGTATGCAAATTGTTCGGGGAAATAAGAACAGAAACCAAGAGAACAGTCGAACGTTCGCAGCCTGGATAAATGGGATTGGCAATTAAGGCGAAGACACGGTTGCGCAACGGCTTAATCAACGAGTTAAATTGTGACCTGGCTCGATCTTCTTTCCATCTAGCCCGTCCCGCCTTGTTTCCAAGGCGCGCGGCGAGTCGCTGGAACAAATTGAAACGAATCAATTAATACCGAAAGGAGAGGAGGAAGACAAATAGCGGTCCCGTGTAGGTATAGGGGATCAAGAAGTACAAGGGGGCGGTAATATAAATTCGAATCGACTAGGAGCTGCGTGAGGAGGGTGCGGGAGCGAGGCCGGTGCCGAACGAGGGCGGCAATTTATTGGAAACGACTGTTTCTTGGGGAAGTTCGACAGCCGTCTACGCCGCGGACCGATTACGGCAATTAATGCGTTCCCGGAGACGAAGGGCGCCGTGTAAGAAGAAAGTAGCAGAGCCTACTAGGAGGAAGACGATCATTAGAGTAATTGCTACCTCGTCGCGAAGCGGGTCAACAGTTTTTCTCCTTCTGGTTACCGTTTCGTGCGCCGGTGGATCCGTTCCGAAACTCGCCCTTCCGTTGGTCGATGGAAACTCCGACGCGTTCAAGCAACGAGAACCATGGCCGGTCAGCAATTGATTACTTTGTGATTATCTTCGCGATGTATTAGTAATTTCCTAGTTGATCGAATTTCCAGCAATGAACGCTCGCAAAGATATATTACAAAACAAAGAATGTTGACACAGCAAAACGTTTGCCGTAAACATTGTCTCGTGTCCAGTTAAAAGAGTAATCTTCGTAATCGTAACCAATTATGTCCTTAAAAATAGAGACCATAAAAACTAGAAAAAAGGATAGCTAACAATATTTTAGTTCAAATAACGGAAAAAGCGACTGTCGACGTCCTTGTCAAAATGCCATGTGGTTTAAAGAATCTTCCTAGAATGTTTCAGATATCCAGTAACAATGAATCGTAAAACAACTTTGGGAAAAAGAGCATAATTGCATAACGTATATAATAACGTAATCTTCTGCGTCGGCTATAAAGAGTTCGTTATCGTATAAATATTTACACGATGCAATAAAAGAAGCATAAGATATTAGAACATTCTCGAAGCAACCGACAACACTGCGTAAAATGCTAACTCAAATACCGTCTGCGTTAATTAACGTTATGAATAGATAAAACAGCGAAGGATCCAAGCGAGAATAAATGCAAATAGTATCGGGAGGTCAGCCGCGCTTCTTTGTAGAAACATGGAGACTCGGAAACAAAGGAAACCCTAGAAAGTAATGAACTGACAAAAGTTGCGAAGTCTGAAAGGTTCTGCAGTCATTTAGGAAGACCGTGACTCGGCGGGAAGGATGAGGAATGCGAAGAGGGAAGGAACGAGCGAAATGGTAAACTGGCGAACTACTTGCCAGGAAAAACGAGGAACACATGGAGATCCCGAAAACTTGGTACACCGTTTCTCCGGTGTAAAGAAACCACTGACAAAGAGGGAGAGCCGAATAATAAGAAAATGAGAGGAAAGAGTCGGGGCGTTCTAAATTCGCAGGCTCAGAAGCGATAAATACAGAACAAAGAGAGCGGAGAGAATATTCTTCGGGCAGAATGCTCGGTAAATCTCATCCCTTAGCGTTACCACTCCTTTTTAATCCAAATAAGAAGGATCTCCGTTTCGCCTGCCACGAAGGCAATCTCGTAAAGTGAAATTACGAAAAGAAGCTAATTTTTAATAACGCCTCTCGATCGTCTACAGTCCCTGGCAGAAGGCTTCCGATCACATATATTTAAACAAAATTTGTAAAGAATGTTCGCGTTTCACACTGTGAAAGTACAACTCTGTTAGCGTTCAAACGAACAAGCAAGCTTGCGTCGTAATGCTGTAGACCCCGTCGATATAAACTCGGTATCTTCCTTGGGCGAGCAGGATCCAAGAGAGTTTGGGTGTTAGTTCTCTGAACGGTTCGTTTGAAACGGGCACGGATAATTTTCGTAAAGCTGGAGGCTCGGGTTCGGCGAGATTTCCATTCGAACGAGTACCGTCCCTGTTCTCGAATTTACGGGGACAACTTCTTTACTCGCCGATTGGAGTGGACGGAAATTTCGAATAGGCCCGCATCGAGGGAAACTGGGATAGCCGATGCGGGGGGATCTAAACGGAAGGGTCGAGTGGGAGAGATATGTGGGTGAGAGGGTGGAACGGTAACAGTCGGCGTTACTTCCGCTTCCGCCCCAGTAATCAAATCTCTTGACTCAGTGGGCGCAAATTAAAATCGCTGCGACCCGGCCAACTAACTGCGACTCGCAGCTGGTTTGTGGGTTCGCGGGTATTTAAGGCTACCCCAGACACTTCGATCGAAGGTGTGCCGGAATCGACGAGAACTGGACAACTGGATATTGCCAAAGAGACGCGTGAAAAATATTTAGCAGTTACAATTTGCGGAGGAAAAGTATTTGGAAGATTTATTGAAATGGGGATCGTGGCAATTAATAGGTTAGCCCCTTAAACAAAAAAATAAGAATAAATAATAAATAATAAATAGCTTAACTTAAATAATAAATAGCTTAACGGAAACGTATTCAACATATTTTTGTATTGGTCCTGCCTCCTTATGGATTGGCCCCGCGCCCCTCGAAAATTAGCGTTAGAAAAATTTGTATGCAAAGGTATGGCGTTTCTAATTATTTGAAAATAGAGCATTTTTAATAGAAGTCATGTCGAAACAATATTCGCTGTGATAATCTTTAATAATAAAATAATACTCGGCTCGTTTCTGTAGTTGTTGACAATCGGTGACTATAAGAACATTAATTGTATCTCCTCTTTCCAAATTGTCCATTTTTGTTTACAAGTTGAAGGACAATTGGGGAGAATTTACTACAGTTGATAACGATAACAGCAGAGTACACGAGACAACGCTTAAGGTTAATATCTCACAGTGAAAATTTGTATCTCGCCGACAAGTTAATAATAATACATTGTAATTATCCATAAATATAATACACGAATCGAAGAATGTTTGAAAAACTTCAACTCGGCAACAACAAATTTCTTCGACGCATTAAACGTCGATTCGTTAAGCTTTGTGTCTGATCCATATTTTTCAACTTTTTCCTAAAATTATTCTCGCGATATTGAAAAAAAAGAGCGCGACATATTTTTTTGGTAACACCGAAAGAACAGGTGGACGAATTGATATCTGTTCATCCAAGACTGAACACGATCAGTAACTCATTGTATATTCCATCCGATGACACGCAGACTTAGTATCTCTTTCTTCGATAGATAATAGAAACTATCTACTTCTCTTCCACTTTAGACCTTCATCTAGTCTTTAGAAAACTAGAACTGACTATATAGTATGACTATACTTTACCCCGTTACTCTCGCAACGAAGATAAACCGGGAGATGTGCCGATAAATTTTTAAGTCGTAGCCGTCGAAACGAAAAGAAAGATAAACCTAAATAATTATTCCGTCAACAAATTTCGTTGAGATCATTTATAAGACACATTATTTATAATTATTTATAATTTGAGATTATTTGTAAGAAAATTCGCAGAAACAAGAAGCGCGATGCCTCGTAAAAATTCTTAAACTAATTCTATTTCCCTCGCAAATTTCCAAATGTTCAATTTCCGTTTCAATTTTAGTTAGCCTGAATTATTCGTATTCACGAGCACTCGCGAGCCATTATTACCTGTTACTATTAATCTAAACTTCCAAGCGCGGCCCATGTCTTTATTATTCCAGAGTTTCAGCGCTATTATATAATGGACCTTGCCGCAGCCTTAGGCTACATTCTTGTGTACATGCTGCGCGGTTTGTTGGTCATCAATTGAACTGTTGGCGAATTGTAAATTTGATTGGGGCAACCAGCTGCGATGCTAGTACAGCTTTAGCGTAACATTTGCTGTTGCCTCTGACTACAGCTGGAAACTCCAGCCAGACCCGAGTGTACACACGTTTCGTTTCCGACGACTGCGAGCTACGGTTGGACGTAATTTTTCTTCGGTTTCCGCGGCTAAGGACTTCGGATTTGTTGGCATAGTAACTGAAAATCGTGGCAGAATTACGGTGCAAACAGAAACGGATCGGCTAAGTGAAAATGAATAAAACCGCGGGAAGGTTTCCTTTATTTCAAAGCTTCTTGCTACTGGAATAAACTTGCTTCTCGTAGCTAGCTTCCGTGTTAGCAATAAATATTCATGAGAAACTCCCCAACTAAGATTAACCGTTTGCCCTCCGTACAAACTGTAATATTTCATCGAAAAATTTAAGGGATCACTGGATAATCCTCTTGAGACGCGATAAAAAGAAACTGGAGCATAAACTTTCGCGAAATAAAATCGCATCGAGTCATTTATTCCATGTAATCCGCGAATGACGAACGGTTTACCAGTCGGTAGTAATCGCAACGATTCGTTGAGACTAGGCGAATTGATCTAATACGTATTCCCCCGCTATAATCGTGTTTAGCCGACCTCGTTACAATCGCAGCTGTTCCCGCTATATCATGACGTTAGTTGACAATAGCCCCTTGTCAACTTGCCAACAACGGGAAGGAAGAATACTAATAAAAGCGTCACAGACAACAAACAAAAGACTGGCTCCTAGTTGAAACGATCGTTAAGCGACTTTCTCCGTCCGCTATAATTGCGCCTCTAACAGCTCACCTCGCAATTCTACTTTGCTTAAAAGCATTTTTTGTATCCAATATTTCTGTCCCTTCGATATTCAAATAATTTGCATCTCATTTATTACTAGACATTTCCATATAGAAAACGTTGTGCACATTAAACAGCGGTTTGAACAGTTTCATTGTTCAGATTTCACCGAAAGATAAAGCTCGAAGTGCTGACCAGATTTATTAGGGAGCTAATTGAGACGACCCGTTGACGCTTCGGGACGACTACACTAAACGGAGGAACGTTTCGTTCCCCGTAATAAGAAATCCATTTGGATTTACGCCAGCGAAAAGCGAAAGCGATCGTCTGACTTCTGTTTGCACCGTGACGTTCGACCACGTGTTCTACATCTATATCCTCCGTTGCGATTACCCGTAGCGAGTTCTAGAACACTACTTTCTCCCCGTAGTAGAGTATCGATTTAGAAAGAAGAAGCTCCTTAGAACACCCTCCGATAGCTGAAACAGATCTCCGCGATCGACACACGCCCGAGTGAACAACACACGACACCGAAGCGCAGTCCGACGATCGACATTACACACGTATCGATCGCGATCTACCGCGGAAAGAACACCCATCGAGAGTATACTGATCTCTTACGCAAACACACACGCACACGCACAAACTGTCGACAATTATCAAGTGGATTTCTATGGCCACGACTCGATGATCATTGAGATTAGGTACGAGATCGACGCTCGTCGAGGACGGGAAGCACCGGCGATCGTCCACGCTGCAATCGGCGGTGCGAAACAAAGGAGTTAGTAGCATGGGCATGTGTGTCTGTCCCGTCTCTGTCCGAACCGCAGCACGTTCACGTCGAACCTCTATAATATATGTTATATTATATATGTCTCTCTCTCTCTTTCTATGTGTCTGTGAACGTATACTTATCTGTATCTGTCTATCACTTTCGCGGCTACGGTCTGCTTCAGCGCAGCGACTCCCAGAGACCTTTGCAAGAGATTATTTGCAAAAAATGTAATTTACATAGCAAATATATATATTCGAGTTAGGATCAACTGATATTATATTTTCAAAATATTTGTTCGTGACTTTGATCTTTCTCTGAATCAACAATTTAATATAAATGTTAAATTATGTAGAAACTCCAGTCTTTGCTTATACAAGTGTTAAGAATGTTCCACGTAAATTACTTTTAAACTATCGGTTAAAAATCGCTGTATTTTTACACACTCACTGACTTTGAGAATAGGTTTTCAGGAGCACCTCTTATACAATAACGTTGATCTTTCACAAGATAAAGAATTTTTAATTATTTCTTCTTCTCTAGTGGTTCCTAAGTATATAATTACACGAACTACGCGGTACTAATGTTTATTTGAAAAATAAATGCTACTTACCGAGTACGTCGTTGCTTCTCTAGCACGCGAAGCGTTTAATTGTGCAAATATGAATTACATAGCGTCCGTGTTTATTTGAGAAGGTACGATTACCTATTAAATATGGCAATCCGCGTGTTTGCGTATTAAAATGTTCCCTGGCACGGTTTGAATATTAAGTGGAGCCGAAGACAGGGTGCGTTGTGTTAATTATTTAACGAGGGTGAGAAGATCGCTCGGAGAAGTTTCGTTAATCACGGCGTCTATTATTAGTGCGTAAATCCTCGAGGGTCGCCTCCTGGAATTTATTATTCTCCCTCGTTTTCCGGAGTTACTGCGCCGAGCCAGACCATAGTCGTCTAAATGTACCCGTCCACACGACTCACGCCGAGCTTCTGCACGCTTACGAGGTGGCTGCCAGGAAACGTGACCTCTGAGTGCTCAGTTCGATGGTTGTTACACTGTTAGATGTGCATGAGCCTATCGGTATGATCGTCCGATAGTAGAAGTGGTAAATGTACACGAAAGCGGTTTTTCTACATTTCTGTCTCTCTCGGTCAAGTATACGACGTTCAGATATGTTCTACTTTCCCAAATCCAAGTTCCGTTTCTCGGACGAACGCTCCCCACCGATGTTTCTTCCCCCTGTATCGCAAGAAAGACAAACCGAACGGTATAGCACGTGGATTAAACGCGCGGCAAAAGAAACGGGAACGGCGTTCGACCGGTTAATCCCACGCGGTTCACGACTCGATGGAAAATGTTTTTGGTGTTCGGTGTTGTTTGCGCGGATAATTATTAATTGCCACAATTCTTCCATGCCACCCAGAGTAAGGTAAACACGATTTCAACCGAATGGTTCACCCGTTGTCCATTATCCAACGATACGAACGCAAAGCTCAGAATTACACGGATTTAACAGCCTTTGAGGGCGGAGCCTCAGGAAAACCTTTGTAAACAAGATAATCGTAATCATTGATCGTGAACGCGACTCACACTAGTCGTAATCTTGCATCATTGGTCGGATTAATCCACGCCCAACTCTATTCGAAACGACGATTCTAAATTCTATGAAATCACGTCGACTTTCGAAGTTTTCTCAAACTTTCGTTTCACGACTTCGATTAACTTTTCAGAAAAATTGTCCGTCTGTTCGGTTGCAGTGGCGTCCCCGAGGCGCCTTGTAGAATTCTTTGTAGTACAGGAACGTGGATTGTCTACGCGAGCGTGTGTTTACGTTAGGTCGACACGCGTTAGCTAGTCTACACGTGCAGCGCCACTAAAAGTTTCAGTGGTCCGCGATGGGTGCGGCCCAGTTTCGAAACTCGTAACCCTTATACCCGACTGATCATGCGGACCCGGACGGTTTCCGAGCGAATCGAGCTCCTCGAATGGATCGTAACATGTTCCAACTCGGATCGCTTCTTAAACATTCCCCTTAATCCTCGCGAGCACCGTCGGTTACGGACATCGGTCTTGTGATTTTATTGCCTTCCCAGCGATCCCGTTCGGCCGTTAGCACTTCGACCGGCTTTCAGCGTAAAATTGAAACAACGCGCTGCGAGTTTTGAACCTGAACGGACACATAATAGATTGTTAGAGAGAAATAGATTTCAACAGAAAATGTCTCCTTTTCCGATGACAAAATGTGCTTTTCTCCTATACGATTTGACATTTCGCAGAAGACGAGATTTTAATATTAATATTAGCGTTGCGTCAGTGAGACAATAAAAAGATCCTCAGAAAAATGCGTCATCTTTTAAACTCGCAGTGTAAACTTTAATAAGAAATAGTTTAAATTGTTGCCGTAAGTTTAATCGAGATTCGTTTTTATTACGAAAAAAGACGTTGCATTACGGCACGTCATAGGACGGACTAGATCATTGCAAGCATAATTAATCGCAATGAGTTCAAATGGGATCCATTAGTACCGAACGTCATTTTGCGATCCCTGTTCTCCATTAAGATGGAGAAGTAGATAGGCACTCGTATTCTTTGTCATTGTCACTTAAACGACAACGATCTTGTAATGCTCCAAGCAGCCATTAATTTCTCACGATAACAATAATATTAACGCTGCGTAACCGAAGGCAATTAACAATACTCTGTGTTCATCCCACGTGAAATGAGCGCACGCGGAATGTCAGCATAATGAAGAATAAGAAAGAGTAAAAAATACGTGGAATACTTAAAAAAAAAAAAGAGTAGATAACAGAGAAGACAGGCGAGCTTTGCGTTCCTTTCCTTGAATATGGCAACAGGTGCGAATTTTCAAATACTTCTAATGTGTCGATTCCTCTGGTAAGTACGGGAACAGATGGAAATTGTTAATACCGAAGAGGATTACGGAACCCTAATTCGGAGAAATTCGATATTGCTTTGAGCGCGTCCCGTGTCAGGCAGATGAACGAAAGATAATTAACTAACCATCGATTCTCGCTTCCACAGTGAAATGCGCCCAGGGACTGATCGCCAAAGACAAGAGCGGCACGTCTGATCCTTACGTGACGGTCCAAGTCGGGAAAGTGAAGAAGCGCACCAGAACGATGCCGAGGGAATTGAATCCGGTTTGGCACGAGAAGTTCTACTTGTGAGTAATTCCATTACCATTCCGCGAGCCCGAGGAATACGTTCCTCCGCAGACTTGGAACGGACGAAAGCAAAATTAATATCCAGTTTACGTGTACCGTGATTACTGAGACTCCTGCGAAACATTCCAAATAACTATGCTAATTAATGCGAACACCTAGAAAAAGTGTCGGATTCTTGCATGAACCCTTAGTTTATATTTTGATTTATAATACTTTCTACTGCGCCACTCTACTTACCATAACGTGCGTTCGATGACGGTCCAGCTATTACAAGGGTCAGTGTCATAAAGACCCTTCATTTCCGTTTGCCGGGTAACGGCTATTTTTCCCGAAAAAAAACATGCTGCAGGTATAAGTTCTCCTATGCAGACCTTTGCCGAACTGAACTGCGTAGCTCAGTTCTGTACGAGCACTTCGACCAAACGATCGCTGAGTTGACAGCATCGCGCAATAAACATTTATACTTTGTTTTTCTATACAATACTCTCTAATAAATATTATTCGACGTTTTGGAGGCAAACTCTGTTCATTATTCAACAAAAAGATGCAAACGAATGCACATACTTTTCCACTCGGTTCCATTATGACCGCTGGAAATTTGTATCGTATTCCTTCCATTTTATGTTTCCATAATAATAATTATATATAGTAATGATTCTTGGAAAATAAATAGAATTTTATATGATTGGTATTTAGTTAGAATTCGCTCTACTGATTAGGCGGGAGTCTCTTCGCGCAATCGACGGAAATAATGCGGTGTTCATTAGGGTGATGCCTGTCTATAATAATAAATAATAATAATAGTATCTGGAGAATGCAGAATAATGCAATGCTTTTATGTTTGATATATTGTACGATATATTCTACATGTTATATAAAAGGAGTAATAACACAGGTGGCAATTAAAAAGGTAACGAGCCTAGTGCACGGTCTGAATCGTACAGACTCGGAACACCATAGAAAGGATAGAAGATCTGCGAAGGTATCGAGTAACGGAATGTTCGCGTTTCATTTTTCAGCGAGTGCCATAACTCATCCGACAGAATAAAAGTGAGAGTATGGGACGAGGACAACGATCTGAAGTCGAAGCTGCGGCAGAAGCTGACGAGAGAAAGCGACGACTTCCTCGGGCAGACCATCATCGAAGTGAGAACGCTCAGCGGCGAGATGGACGTCTGGTACAATCTGGAGAAAAGAACGGACAAGAGCGCAGTGTCCGGCGCTATCAGGCTTCATATCAGCGTGGAGATCAAAGGAGAGGAGAAGGTCGCACCTTATCACACCCAGTACACCTGCCTACACGAAAACCTCTTCCACAGCCTGTGCGAGAAGAACTGCGGCGTTGTGGCACTGCCTCAAGCGAAGGGTGACGATGCTTGGAAGGTGTACTTCGATGTACTTGGAGAAGAACTTGTCGACGAGTTTGCTATGCGATACGGTATCGAGAGTATCTACCAAGCAATGACGTGAGTATAAGTCGTTTCCGCGAGCCCAGAATATCCGATTAACCCTTTTAGCACCGAGCGAAATTATCGTGCTTATGATAAAAATACAGTAACGAATTTGCTAAGATTTCGGAAAAAGCTTATAAAAATCGAAGTAAAAATGATATTTACAAGATTCAAAAGAAGCATGTTACGAAGTAACGGGAGAATAAAGTAATGGCAATTGTATTGAAATATTTGTTGAAGATCGCGCGGATAACGTAAATGTAGAACAGTATGAAAAAGGAAAAAATTAATTCACTTTTTGAAAATGGTATTTGCACGTAAGAAAAATCATCGTTTGATCATAGCTTTACGTAGATCACCTAATGTGAAGTATAGACTACGTTGCAAATAGACCAGAACCATCTCTCTGTTTTTTGTGTCATACGGTGATACGGAATAATGCAAATGGTCCAGCATTGAATCGCAACAATCGCATGAAGTGGGAAACCGAGGCTAAAATGAATATTTGAAAATCGGAATGCACAATAGTCCTGACAATACACATTATGGAATATTGGAATACTGGCCCGAAAATCGGAACAAATCTCAAATAATCTGGACTTCTGCTTACTGTACCGTGTAAATCCTATTGTCATATCTTTCATACCTCCGTTATTTTGGACATATCTGCAATTTTCGATGTCATTCGAGTATTTAATCCGATAATTAAATCAATCTTTAATCTACCAAAGAGATCGTTAATATTTCTTCGATAGGTTAATTTATTATCATTATTGTCATTTCTTTATTATTATTTATTTTCATTTATTTTATTTTTTATTTTAACTTATCAATAATAATAAATATTTTATTTTTTATTTTAACTTATCAATAATAATATTTTATTTTTTATTTTAACTTATCAATAATAATAAATATTTTATTTTTTATTTTAACTTATCAATAATAATAAATCCATTTGTCAACATGACCTTGTCATTTGCACATTTCATAATAACTCGGTCACACGTAATATTTGTCACATATTATACTGTAAAAAAGTGAAATACTCGCAAGTGATCCCAATTCGAGGTTCCTAATCCATATCGTTGAATCACGTGGTCCAATTTCCTTCAATACAATGGACCGAAACAATGCATTTGCGTTACGGTACATAAAATCTAATTGAACAAACACAACAATAGATGCGCAAAGACAAATCATTGCACTTGACAGAATGGATTCGATGCGAGCCACGCTGTAGCCATCGGACTCAGTCTTATACACAGTAGTCTCAGTGGACAGAATATAAAGATCAGGGCTGATATGAGCGATAGCAAATTCATTAGACACGATAAGGACTATAACAAACTCTTTAGACCAGATAAAGATCGTGGCAAATTTCTTATAGCCAATGAAAGCTATGTATAGCGCAGCATAAACCTTGCAGAAACTTTAGCACACGCTTCAACGGAAATAGAGCTTTTATAGCGAATTCATAACGAATCTATCGAAGGTTGAACTCGATCCCGAGAGTATAACGAGTCGGATATAGATTTTGAGTGGTATATAATCATACTGGCGCGGAATTTGACGCGTCTATAAGTGTCTATGAGTCTCGTTAACGTCATAGTGTCAAGCTTAAAATTTGCAGTACTTAAAATTTCAAATGCCTCATGCTTTTGGAGGAGTATTCATAACGATCGTTCATATCAATACCTAAATGTATCGTACCTAAATGTTCGTTTCGCATGTTGAATTGTTTCTTCAATTTGTGACAATTGGAGCTTCCTCTAGATTAATTGGATACGTATTTTTGAAGAAATGTTATTAATAGTATGTCGGACCCTGTCAATTCACGAAACCTGTTTGTGGTCCTGTGATCGTGTCAGTATCATTATCATTTACGTTTCCTGCTATTGTGCATCAATAAAAGATCACACATTTTATTATATCTCGCTGTATTCGTAGAAGAAAGCAGCAAGAGAAAATCTAAAAAATTTTAAATTTTAGTGGAAATTTATAGTTCATTATACAGGTTTTCCTAAAAATGTCTAACAATCTGGAAATGAGGGATACCAGAGGTGATTTCAAGCAACTTTTTCCTTTACAAAAATGTTCTCTGAGGCATCGTTTACGAGTTATTCGCGAAAAACACTGATCAATCAGAGACGAGCGCTCATTGGTCAGTGATTTTCGTTAATAACTCTTAAACAAAACCGCGTATCGAATTTTCGCAGAGGAAAAAGGTTGCTTCAAAAGACCTCAGGAACCTCTCATTTCCCGATTGCGAGTCACTTTTATGACACCCTGTATATTTCTTGGAATCATCATTAGTTTGACGCACGTCGCTCTCAAAGTCTAAAAGAAACACAGTATATCTCGCATAATAATCGACTTAATTACCAAGTACCGTTACTATTTTTGCAGGCATTTCCACTGCCTTTCGACGAAGTACCTCTGTCCAGGTGTGCCAGCGGTAATGTCGACCCTTTTGGCGAACATAAACGCATACTACGCCCATACCAGCGCGAGTTCCGCTGTTTCAGCCAGTGATAGATTCGCCGCCAGTAACTTCGGGGTAAGCACGGGGGCGAACATCGAAGACTGCGTTTATTCATGGGGGTAGCGAAAAAGAGACGGGGAGGTAGAGCGTGGCAGTGAGAGAGACAGATTGAACGAGAGAACAACGGCGAACGCTGTGATTGAGAAATGCTCCTGCAATTTCCCACTAGCCTAAACCATCCATTATCCCCGCACCGGTTCACGTTGGCTGACCAGAGAACTTTAGAGCATACGTGCTCTCCAGCGCCTCTATCAATTTCGTTTTGAAACTCTCCATTAGGATCGTGCTTCTACTGTCCCGGCTCCGTCTCTCCCCCCTTTCCGGCCAAGATTTTTCGAAGCTGGAAATTGGAAACACAAGGGCGGAGGGGAACAAGGCGGTCGCGGGCGCCGTCCAAACTAATTAAGATTTTAATTAAGATTTTTTCGCCTCGATTGTAGTAGGCTGGTCCCGCGAGATGTCCAGCAATTCCCAACAACGAATCCGCAGACGCAATTGGGCGGACTTAATTGCTTAAACAACAATGCCTTATATCAGCCGCTTTTTCGGAGGAACGTTCCAATTCTTGTCCCGTCGTCTATCTAGAAATTTCAATTACGCAACCGTCTTGCGGGAGTGCTTTTAACCATTCGCGCTCGAACTTTTCCCCGGCTTACAGCAACTCAGCTTCCCAAGAATGCGGCAACTTTTATTTTAATAAGCAAGATGGTTGCCGCTCCCTTTGGTTTGTTGTATTACTTAGAATGTGAATATCTTCCGAAGGCTGGCCGCTCGTTTTTTCCTTGAGAGAAGTAATTCGAGTGCAAACGCTTAATGCAGTCATATAAATTTTACGGGGACACTTCTTGAGGAGGACAAATTCTGATACTGTTTCCAACGTTCTTGAATTATGCATGACTTTTGGGGGCGGTTTCCTTCGGAGGAGGTCTACAAAAATAGCTGACTTGGTCATTCGCGAAACAAGCTCCAACGAATTCTAAAAGAAATGAACCCGTGGCTATCGCAAACAACTTTATGAAAGGAGGAGAGCGAGATAAACCTCGAATTCGTTGTTTCCGGAAATGTTATTTCATTCGAATCGATAAACGAGAGAAACAAGAATATTCTCTAGTAATAATACAGGGGACGAAATTTTTATAGGGTCGCTAATATCCTTTAGTAAAAAGTATCCTATTTAAAAAAATTACATTTAAGAAAAGAAAAAAAAGGAAAAGAATATTATCACAGAAACGTTATCCTTGTTGATAACTTTATTGAGTCTGGCTTACTCTTCAGCTTACCACACTTGGCAAATCTGTCTCCAAGGATACGATGTTTCTTCTTCCGTTCGGGCCTCCATTACTTTCCTTGATCCCGGCTGTCCACACTTTCTCCTTTCACGATCACCACCGGGAATAGGAAGTGCTACTCTGGAGCCTAAATAATGTCTTCTTATGCAGCTGCATTATCAACAGAGGTCCGTTGCGTCTTGAAATTAAAATGAGATTACCGCTATGAAGAATTCAAGTCCCGTCCTTTGGCTGGATAAAGCGCCGGCGACACGGTTGTTTGAAAAATTAATACCGAGTTCTAGCTTTTAAACAAAAAGACGTTCATCCTCTTGCATTATATGGGAGCCTTAAGTGCGTAACAAGTATTATTAAATGATATAGCAGAGTCCTAACAGGAGTTATAATTTATTCTTTTATATATTTCTAAATCGAAATAAGCATTGATAAAATTTATTCACGCGTATATAATGATTAACGTCTCAAATTTCATGAATAAAATATTGGCAGAAATTATGAGTCACATCTTGTTTTAAAAACAACATGGAATTTAAGAATATAAGATATATTATTCGCAGATTATTAAAATGGTTGAAGACAAATTTGATTCCCAATAAATTGATTCATGATCTCACGTCGATGATGGAGCAAGCCATCGCTCAAAAATTTTCCATGAGGATAACTAGGATATTACTCTCTCTTTCTCTCTCTTTCTCTCTTTGGCAAGGAAATGGTATCTCGAAAGAAGACGGGCTTGCCGGTCGTCTTAAAGTTTCCATAATTTATGGAAACTCGATACCCAGGCGAAATACATTTTCCTCCGCTCACGACCCATTTCTCCCGTTGCAGAAAGAGAAATTCGTGAAATTACTGGATCAGTTGCACAATTCCCTGCGAATCGACCTGTCGATGTACAGAAACAACTTCCCGGCGTCGAGTCAAGAGAAACTGATGGATCTGAAGAGCACGGTTGACCTGTTGACCAGCATCACGTTCTTCCGGATGAAGGTCCAGGAATTGTCGAGCCCGCCGAGGGCGAGCACCGTGGTCAAGGACTGCGTGAAGGCTTGCCTTCGCTCGACGTACCAGTTCCTCTTCGAGAACTGCTACGACATCTACAACAGAGAGTTCCAGGCGGACCCAGGCGAGTCGAAGAGGGACGCGGAGGACCACGGGCCCCGGCTCGAGACCGTCGACTTCTGGCACAAGCTGATCGCCTTGATCGTCTCGGTGATCGAAGAGGACAAGAACAGCTACGCGCCGGTCCTGAATCAATTCCCACAGGAGTTGAATATTGGTCAACTGTCAGCGGCCACTATGTGGTCATTGTTCGCGGTGGACATGAAGTACGCGCTGGAGGAGCACGAGCAGCACAGGCTCTGCAAGTCCTCGGCCTACATGAACCTTCACTTCAAGGTCAAGTGGTTGTACACCAACTACGTGGAAGATGTGCCGACGCTCAAGGCAGCCGTGCCGGAATACCCGGCGTGGTTCGAGCCGTTCGTGATGCAATGGCTGAACGAAAACGATGACGTCTCATTAGAATATCTCCATGGTGCCTTCAACAGAGACAAGAAGGATGGAGTGAGTATCGTTCAGCTCTTCTTTACTGAAAATTGAGTCTCTCGCGTTTGGCAGTCAGTTGAAGCGTATTCCCAAAATAGATTCAGTAGATCGTCTTCTAAAAGATTAATTATATTAAATAATATTAAAATATAACCTTGTACACAGTTAAGATACCATATAATTAGAACCTCGAACCTGAAAGACCCCTTCAATATAGTTCTGTGTCGAAGCTCTGCTGACGATTAATGTTAATTGCAGTTCCAAAAGAGCAGCGAGCATGCGCTGTTCAGCGTCTCCGTCGTCGACGTCTTCACGCAGTTAACCCAATGCTTCGACGTAGTATCGAAACTAGAATGCCCGGACCCAGAGATTTGGAAGAGGTATATGAAGAGGTTCGCGAAGACCATCGTGAAGGTGTTGATCGCGTACGCTGATATCGTGAAGAACGAGTTCCCGAGTCATATGAAAGAAGAACGAATCGTACGTGATAGGATGATTGGAATCCTTCTAGCGTTATCCTAGCACCCGGTTACTTCGCTAACTAAAACAAACGGTTTTCTTTCAGGCCTGTATCCTGATGAACAACATCCAGCAACTTCGAGTACAATTGGAGAAGATGTTCGAGTCGATGGGCGGCGAGAAGCTGGAAGAAGACGCGGCAAACATTTTGAAGGAGCTCCAACAACAATTAAATGGATCGCTCGACGACCTGGCGATACTGTTCGCGAAGAGTCTGGAGCCGAGGATAACGGCCTCGGTGAAAGAGTTAGGGGACTTGTTACTAGCAATCAAGGGCGGCGGACAAGTGCAATTGTCGCAACCGGCGCAGAGGAACAACGTCGCGGTGGAAGCGGACGAAGTGCTGCGACCGTTGATGGTTCTTCTCGACGGAAGTCTGTCGTTGTACGCTCAATCTTGCGAGAAGACTGTACTGAAGAGGCTGCTCAAAGAACTCTGGAAGATCGTCATGAGAATATTGGAGAAGACGGTCGTGCTGCCGCCCATGTCTGATAAGAGCGTACGTTTCCGATGTTGTCGGTAATGAATAACCTGTTGCGACGTTTATACTCATTCTACGGTCTTGCAGATGATGTTCAAGAATCTGACGGACAACGCCAAGAATCTCGCCGCGAACGCTAAGATAGAGGACATGTCGAAGCTGTTCAAGAACCATATGGTGAGCAAACCGGATATGAAGAATGCTCTCAGCGGTGTGATGGTGAGCGATTTTTTCTTCTTTTACGATCTGAGTTTTGTAAATATTTATATACAAGGATATAAATTAATTGAGAATTTACAATTTACTCATGAGTAAAGATTATATATAAGATTATATAATCTTCTTGACTACGAAGAAGAAACAACAGAGTAAAATACTTTAGGGGATTAAATCAGTATATACAGAGTATATTTAATCACCGATTAACCTTTAATTAATAGTTTTCTGACAGTCGAAGATTCGCAAGTGAGGCTTTTTAACATATTTGACAATAATAATAACAATTTTGTTCGTAAGACAACAAGTTATTTTGACTAACAGAATTTGATAATAAGAATTATAATATATTTTTAATATAAATTTGAATAGAAACTGTAAATTATAATAAATTTGTATATATATTGAAACTTTAGTAGATCTTTAATAGATTGCTATATAAATTTAAATTTTAGCAGATTTTCAATAGAATTTTAAATGGAATTAATATTCACATGAAAATGATTAAGCTTTGTTTAAATATTAATTGCGTTCTGGCACCTAAAATAACAATCACTTGGTTCTGGTCAAACCGTACTCGAACTAGTAATTTTGGTCCTAGTGACATTCATACCCTGGACTGATAATGAAATGTGTCGTGTGTCCAGGATATTTCCAAGGAAGTAGAAAAGAATTTGTCACCGAAACAGTGCGCAGTTCTCGAGGTAGCGCTCGACACGATCAAGCAGTACTTCCATGCAGGTGGAAACGGTTTGAAGAAAACGTTCTTGGAGAAGTCACCGGAGTTGCAGAGCTTGCGGTACGCTCTTAGCTTGTACACGCAAACAACGGACACCCTCATCAAGACTTTCGTAACGTCGCAAGTGAATCAAGGTGAGCCGATTATTAAGTATAAGTTTCTGACCAATAGGGTTTGTCGGTTTTTAAAGAACCGCGTTTAGAAACTGTTTTTTTTTTATGAGTTTGTGAAATTCGGAAATCGATTTCTGAAGTTGAAAAAACTGGGTTTGCGAGCATTTCATAAGTATGCAAAAATTAATATAATAAGATAGACAATAATGTCTGTGAATCGAACTAACAGCTATTAATCTGACCAATTGCAATTCACTGATGATTTTATCATATTCAAATTATATTTTCTAAAAAAAATTAGTAATTGCAACTATTTTGTTACATCTTTCTTCACTTCGATAGAATATATTTTCTTTTATCTTATTTTTCTAGTTCCATAAATATTAGACGAAGTTTAAAATTCTACGGATTTTAATTATTTTGATATTTTTTATACTTATCTATTTCTCCAGAGAGTATATTCTATCTGGCTATACTTGTATAGCTTTATATGTGTACAGGGTGTCTCATCCAACTTGAGCACTTTTTCCAGTTCACTATTAATAACAAGAAAGTAGAATTAAATTCCATCCCTTAAAACGTAGTCATGCCTAACTAAATAAGGCGACAAATTTAAAAAACAAGTATAAACATTTTTCACTGTTTCAATTATAATTTGTGTCGTTAAAAATTCGAAACCCGGTTCGTTCAAAAATTGGTGTTTGTATCAACCCTACCAAACTAGTATTTTTGTGTCTATATTTCTGTCTACATTGGTGGGTTCACGATTACTATAGCAACATATTCTATTTAGGTCACATATGTACCGAAAGAATTTCCGTTCTTTACTGCAGTACATTTCCGAGAGTATTAAATCGAATATCGGGTTTCGTTTCCGCGTAGCAATAAAATACGTCATCGTGACTCTGTCAAAATTAACCACTAATATAATTCTCAACAAAAACTGCCGGCATACACACTCGTTCTACGTATGTGAAAACATTCGCGGACCATTTTACCACACGCATTGATATCACTATCGGACACTCGCGCGAGTTTCGCCGACGCACGTTCACATCTCTGACCAAAAATCCAACCGACGTAACGTGAATTGTCGCGACAGTGCCGCTGAACAATGCGTCAAAGCTACGTCAGCGTCAGCGTTCGATGAGCAGCGAGAGAGGCGGTGACGAAGGGGAAGGAGCCGAGGGTATGGAAAGCCTCGAGGAACCCCTTCGCCAGAACAAGCCCTCTCTTCGCCGAGAGAGTCGACAAGGTACCAGAGTGCACTACTCTTAGAGCAGAAGCCTCGGAACAAATTCTTGGCTGACTTTCGGTCACTTTCGACATCTAGGCGCTCGTTTAGGACGTAGTGGACTGTTCGTTATTGCATTACTCACCGAGGTGTCTCATAGGGACTACAAGTTCTCCTCCATTCTTTTATACTTTTATTGTTACTACCTAATATACATATCATCATTGTTCACATGATAACACGCATTCAGTGTTTCATTTCTTGTTTATTAAATCGCTCGACGCGTTGGCTGCCAGGCAGGACGCTTCCTTCACTGGTGACATGAACCCCATCTTCGCTGATCTTCTGACATCGTTTTTAGTCACCTGCGTACAGCAGTTCCAAACGACTTTGAAAGTCTTTGTGGTTACCAGGAAATCGCTTTAAATCGGTTTGATTACTCTTATGTTAAGAAATTATTTTAATATTAAATTAAATATTTAACATTGGATTAATTATTTAATATCGAATTATTTTAAACTTATTAAAATGTGTCAAAATAGGTGACGTGGAATGATCGATAACTCGTGTGTTTCAATATTTAAATTTTAATTGCAGCAATGTACAATAATGTTTTAATAGTCAGTTAAGAAGGAGTAAATTCAAAAACGTGTGAAAACTTGATGCATACAATTTTGAATGAATCATCATATATTCATCAAAAGCATCGTACACTTGTGACCACGAAGACCTTCATCTTAAAAATGTTTACGTACGGGGATATATAATTTAGAGAAATCTCTTTTTATAATTTTCCTAAAAAGGGAAATAAGTATTTTCAAGCAAAATGTTTATCGAAGATTCTGATTTACGTTTCAATATTTATACCTCGACAAGTTGTTGACTCGATAAGTCATCCAGGACACGAACCCATGTCACCAAGTCCAAACGTGTTGTCCTGAGCATAAAGTTTATGCCATAAACTATGCGTGGTGGCCACCGCGGAGACCCTTTCGATGTTATGACAGCTTGTAAAAGTTTACTGAAACGACATAGCGCGCGAAGCAAATGCTTAGACCCTAATCGGCGCGTTCGAACCCCAGTCGCTCCGCTGCGGCGCGCTGGTAGCATAAGCTAAGCTTCCCGTACACACATCAAACTCAACAGGCTATACGAAGTCACGAACAGACTGCGGATTTTTGTGCAGCTGAAACGCGCTCAAATATTCCACTCAAATATCAAAAGTAGATCAAATTACATAAGACAGTAGCATGTGTTTACTTAAAATAGCCACACAAGTATTTCTTCGGTTACGACAATATATCAAATATTTTATATAATATTGCATCTGCATAAATATGCGAGACATATGTAACAATCGAAACATATATATTATATAAGAATCCACAGTCTAGTGATAAACGATTGCCTATAGTATGCAAAGAGCGACCTTGAACTGCCAGTTGAGTTCGATCTGATTATGGTCGTACTATCGAAAGGGTCGAAAACATGTCCCGAATGTGATCGTCTCGGTGATCGATAGTTGTATTAGGTAGCGCTGCTGCTATCACTACTGCCGCTGCTACTGCTACTATGGAGAACCTTGCCAAAAATCACAGTGCGCATCCTTCAGTCATCTTCTTCAAGGCTTTCATAGACACACGTACACGAACACGGATATGAGTTTTGTTGAACCGATCACTGCCAGTCTAGCGTAACACTGTCCAACGGACCTGCTCCAGCAACCGTGTACGCACTGTACACCGGCCCTATCCCATCTCGGCGAAACGTTCGGTCAAACACGCCTAAACTTTAGACAATCTCGACGCTGTCGATGGCAGCGTACCTGCTGCATCACCACGGGAACCATGTGCACTTGCCACCGAGGACTACAATCGAGATTCACGGCAGACTTGGTCAAGAGTCGCGGGAGCCATCCAATTATCCTAGTTTTGAAATTGCTCTGCATTCCATGGAAGATATAACGACTCGATTATTAATTGCTTTGGAAAAGATCGTTTTGATCGTTAGCTCGTATTGATCCAAGACTGCATCTCCTCCGCTGAGTACTCTATAAGACAACGTTTCATGCATACCGTTAGAGCATGTAATCTGCTCTAGACATAGACACCCAAATAGAGAATCTTAGCATCGAATTTTTCAATTCTAGCATCGGATAGAAACGACCGAAGCTCTACCTTTCTATTTCGTAGCACCTAGACACTCTACGGACCCGGCTCGGCGGACAAGGGATCTAATTATCGTTTATGAAGTTCCAGATACCGCCGGTTCGGACGAAGGTTCCGTGGGCGAAGTCAGCATCCAAGTGGATCTCTTCACGCATCCTGGAACCGGCGAACAGAAGGTCACCGTGAAAGGTATGAATCGTGTCTTTACGAATTACAAGTAGCCTTCTTGTAACACGGTAGATAGGTCCCTGGTTAATGCCACGTTGCGTGAAACCGTGTTATATGAGACCCACAGCCAGTACAAAAAGGGTTCGAAAACAAACATTTTTTTTAATTCCATATAAGCGACTTAATTTTTATTAACCCTAGAACGAACCACACAACATTTTAAAATTATTTGCAAACGCGTAAATAAATACTAAAGCATTGAGGTTTTCCTTATCCTCCTAACTGATACCGTCCTTCATATTTTATATTTTGAAAATAATAAATAATATTTTGATTACTAGGATTTTATTTTGAATCACCTGCAACTCCGCAATGTCACATATGCCAAAATAATACCTGTTATCATCGAATCCTGCGTTTCAGTTGTCGCTGCAAACGATTTGAAGTGGCAGCTCGCCACGGGCATGTTCAGGCCGTATGTTGAAGTGAACCTAATTGGACCGCATCTGACTGGAAAGAAGAGGAAACAGTCGACGAAGTCAAAGAGCAATAACTGGTCACCGCAATTCAACGAGAGCTTCGATTTGTAAGTACAAGATGGGATGATATTTTAATGGCAAAAAGCGTACAGAGTATACACGCCAAATTCATTCATTTGAGGGCAAAATTAGTCTTTTTAAATATTTCTGATAAATGATTTGATAATCATTAATTACGTTTATCAAACGTTCACAATTTGAACGGTCAACCGTCATATCTTAAAATAAAGAGTGATACAAGATGACCTTGGAGCACAAACCCTGTCGTCAAATCTCCAGGCATTTTTCTTATCAAATACGTGACACGTTTATTTCGTTTTCCAGCATGATCGGCAACGAGCAACAACAGCTGGACTTCTACGAACTGCACATCTGCGTGAAGGACTACTGTTTCGCCAGAGAAGACAGACTGGTCGGTGTCGCGGTGATGCAGCTGAAGGACATCGTCGAGGAGGGCTCGTGCGCCTGCTGGCTGTCGCTCGGCAAACGTATACAGATGGACGAGACGGGCTGGACGATCCTGAGGATCCTGTCGCAGAGGAACAACGACGAGATCGCGAAGGAGTTCGTGAAGCTAAAGAGCGACATCAGGCAAGAGACACCGCTGCCAAACCCCACCTGAAGCTCGGACACCCAATGCTAAAGCCGACAGCGAAGCGATGCGTCCTTCGAGTTTGGAAAGAGCTCGGAGGTGTGAAGGAGGAGCATTTGTCCACAGGAGGGAGGACGAGAAGCGTTCGGCCGTCGTTGTCGAGACCATCGAGATCGGGAATCGTCGTTGTCGCGTCGACGAGCAACAACCGGGAGAACAGTAACACGCGAACGAGAACAACAGCGCGGAATACACAGGCATACGCGAAGAGAAACAAACGGATCGCCGATGAGAGGGTAAAGCGGCGGAAACAGCGACTCGATCAGCGGGGGAGACACCTTCCATCCGATATCCCGCGCAGCCAGCTTCCGGTCGAGCGTGTTCTTCTCTCTTTTTTTACGAATCACAGAGCTTTAGTCCCGTCCCTAAATAAAAAACATACAAACAAAAGAATCGATCGTAACGAGAGGACAACACAGATCCTTCTGGAGACTGTTCTCCTAAGATAATATCGTATAAACGCGCTGAATATCAGGTACCGAGTCGAAACGTTCGTCCATTGGGTAAACGCAGGATACAAAGGAGAGGGTACTTTCGACAGCGGTTCAAAGCGACAGGATGAGAGAAAAGAAGCTCAGGATTGGTGAACACGGAAGAACACACCGGACTCTTATTCAATTAAGTGCCGCGAAGGAGGAGAATACGACGCCTCAGGTATCGGAGAGTGTTCCGTATAGACGCGAAACGTGAAAACAGTGCTGCCAGTACGCAATATATTTGGTAATATTCGTAATGTAAGAGAGAGGAGGAGAACGAGAAGAAGAACGTGGAGGTGGAGGAGGAGGAGAAGAAGAAGGAGTAGGGGAGTCGAATTAGGCATAAAAATGCGTCGAACGCGATTATACCTCGACGTCCACGGATCCCAAAGGAAACGTCAACCGCGTCGACGATCGAGATCACGAGGAGAGGAAAAGGATCGTAGGTTTTCGAGGTCCGTGATAGCGGGAACGGTGAGAGACCGACGCAAAAACGGAACGCGAAGCGATATCGGTCGTGTTTCGGATACGGGAGCGGGAAAATCGCGCCGCAGCAACGAGGCGAATGTAAAACGCATACTAATTAAAAATATAGACCCTCGTGCGAGACGACGTTTTAGGCCGTTTGTTCGGGAAGACGAGTTTACTTGTAGATAAACACGTGAGAAACACATTGTTGACGAAGAAGTTTTTTCTAATAACAAGTTTAAACGTAGCATTGCGTACGACCAATAGGCGCGCCGCGACGTCACTCGCGGCGGGCCGTTAGTAATAAATAGGCATTGTAATGTAAAATACGTTCTTATTGTAAGGATTTAACAAGAGATCGTAAGAGTCTGATTGCTGTGGTGAATGGCGAGCGAGGTCCGCTCGAACGCTTCGAGCACGCTCCTCGAATCATCTCCGATCCTGACTCGATCACCTCTGACACGAGATACGAAGCAACAGAGAAACAGAACGAACACACAGCGCTCCACCCGGTTCACCCTCGATTCCCGATCGACGTACAATATTCTGTACATATTTTATCGCGCAGCACAGAACTCGGCGCTCGATCGACGCCAGGGACCGTGTCCTCGAATCATCGACCAAAAACTTTTTCGAAATTAAACTTTATATCGTTGTAGCTCTATAGTACTTAAATATTCATAATAACTTCGACACTCTCCCGACGACCATTGCTTTTTGTGTGAGCCAAATATATACACGAGGAGGTGGAACGCAAGCTTCGATAAAAAAAAATGACGAACGTTAATACTTCTCTGTCTATTCGCTTGATATCTCATCGATATTACTCTTGTATATAGATCGAGGGTCCTCCTTTCGCGGACAGAGTTCATAAGGCCACGATCGAGTCCGCGGCTCTTGTACAGGATCCCAAAAGCCCGGATAAAGAGATTATGGGAGTCGAGGGTGAACACGCAGAACGGTCCCCCGATCCGTCACAGTACGGGCAGTCCAACGCGATTCGACGAGCCCGGCGACGTTCGTCGCTGTCCTTGCTCCGAAGCTTCGACCGGATCTCCAGAGAAAACTATCGAAAATAGAAAAAAGAGGAAACTAATAATAACACAATGATGCACGCGACTTTGAACCTAATGAATTTCATTCACCGGCCCTCGCGGCCCGGCCAGATATACAATTCCAGAGATTACATGATTATATCCAAAAAAGTTTCTACTACGTAGTACGTCTAGATATACTTACGTATTGTGTATAGTGTCTAAACGCTGATCTAGCTGCGAGCGCGGGATTTTCGTTTAGAGAGGAACATCGGGAAAAGGTGAAAGATTCGGTGAGGAAGAGTGTTTTAAAAAAAAAAGGAAGAGAGGGAGAGAAAGCGAGGGAGGGAGGGAGAGAGAGAGAGAGAGAGAGACCCAGGAAAACAGCGTTCGGCCATCTTAGATAGACAAGGTGCTTTCCACATCCGGATGCGTGGATCTACACAGGTCAGGCGCAGGACTTTCGCGTAGTACGATTTCATTTACGCTCGCGTAATTATCCCCGTGTTGTACGACGCGCACACTTTTTCGAAATTCTCTCTAAACACGTAACCCTCGAATATCATGCGTTCCTCTGCGCCCTCATCATGGAATATCGTAGAACAGAATAGAGAGACACCAAAAGGGTTTTTAACTTCTTTCGTTTGTGAAACGCGTCTAGCGCGATACTCCTCGACGCAGTTAGAGAATCCTTAGATCTAAAAGTGCCCAGATCTGTGCCGTTCGAAATTCGTTCGAAACGTGTTCAAGCTCGATCCTCGTCGACTCCCGAGGAACGCCATCGGTCCGCGAGGCGCGAAGATAGAGGTTGAACACGGTTCTCCGAGCTCGGGGCCATTCACGCGTTGCCAAGAGGAAACAACAACAGCCGTCACCGACGTAAACGAATAAGAAAAATGGAACAACCGGGCTGAAAGGGAATGGTAGATGAAAGAAAGAAAGAAAGAAAGATACACGGGTCCGCGATCTCGCCATCATATTCATTTGTAAAAGTGTCTATTTTCTCCGCTGCCTAAGTACATACTAATTACGAAGAGAAAGGGCCGGCGAATTCGGCGCCCAGAACCAAGTCCGTCGACGAAATGGGAACGGCCTTTTATGTTTCACGCTGGTGGCGTCGAATTTCCAGGTCACTCGGCAATTGCGCCTCGTAGACGGGGTTGACCGCCATTTTTTCCTCCTACTCTCCGCTTCGATTAATATCTCGTAAGCTTAATGAAAAAAAAATATCTCGTGTATTCTGTGATAATTACCCCTTAAAGTACACAAACAAAACAATGAACATACATATACGTATACATACACACGTACACGTGTTTCACGTACATTCGCATCACACGAGGGAAGAACATTTACGAGGACATCCACATTTCTTACAGGCTAAAACGTATCAGAACGCATCCGTGACAAAAGAGACAAGACGACTGGATCACACTCGGGGAAAAAACAGAAAGACCTTGTATACGGGGAAAATCGCTCATACAAACCGACACCTAACGCATGTACGTGATCACACTGATCCTAATAGCAACAGTATTTTTCTCTTTTAAAAGACATTTCGATTTCTATTCTCTATACTCGTTAAACGTCCGAAGAGTCTCGTCGGTGTGTGATAAGAGTGAACGACCCGCAAAAACGGTCGTCGCACGATGGTGCGCCGAAATCACGGTGTTCGCGATCCATGGCCGCATGGGGATCTAACGAGGACAGTAATAAGGTTATGCCGATACGAAACGGGGACGCAAAAGTGCATTCGCGGGCAACGAATCACGCGTAGAAGAGGATCTAGGCGAGCCACGAGGGATTTGAGAGAACGACGAAGCGTCCGTCACTGTGTTGAAAGTAAATATTTTCGCCCAAATTCATGCAGAGTCGCATCGGTTCACGCGTGGTCACGCAATCGTACAAAACCAAAAGAACATGGGGGATACCTTGTCGTAGCAAACTTTATCGTTTAACAAGAAAACGTTGCTCGGGACAATATTTTTACATTGAGATTTAACCCTGGACGGGACCCGCGCGTTCTTTACTTTTATTTAAATTCGTTTCACCGTTCGAGAACGTCATTGTACTAAAGAGTATAATTTCGTGCGTTGTTATGTCGTTACGGTGTTGACGTTGATATCGTTATTAGATTGTTACAACGTGGTACGATGCATGTCGTGTGTGTGTGTTCTAGAGGTTTAACGGTAGCGGTAGCTTTTAGTCGTTACGTTCCGCGGTTTCCGGTGTTTTCTCAATTAGAGGGTGGAACGGTCCCCGAAGGGTTAAATACGCCGGCAATGATCATCGTTAGTCTACGTTCGACGAAGCATGCCCACAGATCATTCGAGTACACGTCTGAAACGGTAGACGCATCTTCCTAAAATTGCATATCCATTGGTCTCGTTGCACGAATCGATCCATTGTTCTCCAAAACAGCACCGAATTTACGAAGAACAAGAGCGGGGCGCGTACAATGAAATAGGGTCAAGTGTTGGTTGTTTTTGTTCGACGAGAGCGCGGGCTGTCACCGCGAGCTTTTGCGTCCGGCACGCCGACACGAGCGCAGAACCAAAGAAAGGGTGAAATCCGAGTGTCGAATACTGTACATCGTAGCTGTGTCGGAAAGGGAGCACGAAATCGAAGAAACGATTTAACAAACTAGAAAGGAGAAAGGGAAAGAAACGAACGAGCGATGCGAAAGAGAAAGAGTGAAACAAGGCGAGGTGGAAAAAGAAGGACAAATATATACACAACCGTTGACAATACTATGCTTGAAGAATCGTACGACGCGTATATAATGTACCTAACAAATATATTAAAAGGAAAAAAAATACGACGGAATGTTTGTGTTTCGTAAGTAAAAAAAAAGCATATTAAGAAGTACATTTGTAATCATGCGACGAAGAAACACATTTGCAGCAAAAGAAAAAAAAAGAACAAATAATAACTAAAGGATCGCGTAATTCTGTGCGTACATATGCGGATGACTGCGTGTTTACTAGGTAATTATAAATCGTAACGAGTGAGGAGTACATTTTCGTCGTCCACACGGAAACAGTGTGTGCCACCGTTGTTATCAAAATTTTTCACGCGTAAAAACCAGCGAACGAGGAGTAAACGAGGAGTACATTAACGACACATCGTTGCGCAGCCTCCGAGTATAGGTGAACCTAAAAAGCAATTGTATCCGAGTCAAACACGCACATTCAACACAAAAAAAAGAATAATATCTATGATACCGAATACCCAGGTCTTTATTAATAAATGTTTCACTTTCGTTCGTTCACTCACACAAGGAGCTTATTCTCTGAGCCGCTTGTACGATTGAAACCTCCATCATCGTCATCAAACCCCTCTGCCTACCAAAAACACTGAAACGCCTCTCGTTGATCGATCGACACCCATCATTACCGAGTGTTTCGTCGGATTTTCGGTTCTCTCATTCGTTCTCTGTGATATTTGATTGATCCCCCGACGTTTCTGGCTGGGTTGATCGCAATCTCGATTCGATTAAAATTCATGGTAAAATCCATCTGCATACATAGGCGCGTCCTCGAATTCAATAGGCCCGCAATCAATCGCGTCGCGTCGCCATCATTCGGTAGATTTTGCAATTCATCTTCGCGGATCATCAACCGGTTTCTCTTTTTCTTTTTACGATTCTCCGATACCGGAGATGACGTATCTCTGCCTTTAATTACTTCTCGGCAATCGACCGTCTTCGGAATACATAGGGGGGTAATTTCGTTCCGCGCGACGTGTAGGAGGCTAAACAGGGTTCGATCGATAAGCCGGGAAAACGCGCGCTACGTGACACAGTGTGAGCGAGCGAAGGAGAGAAATAATTAGGTGGCAAAGCCTTTGACGAGCATACTACTACTATCGGCAGCAGTGTCTAACGAACAGGTGTGTGAAGCAACCAGGAGGAGTATATAACGAGAGAATCTCGCGCGAAATGGAGACAGGCAAACGGGGGAAGTCGATCAGAGATTTCTCGTCGTTGAATCATTGTGCCATGTACCATATCATTGTGTCGGAAGGACAACGCTCGAATATCATTACTACCACGAATTACTAGATAGAATCTTAAGTCCGCGACTACGTGTTGCACCAACGTATTTGCCGCATGAACCGAGCACGCGTCGCTTGCCATTCGAGGGTCTCTGCCGTTTGAACGAACGGCAAACGGATGTGTAGAATTTTGATCCTAACGTCGCTAGCATGTTCAACGGAGGTCGGGGTTGAATCCGAGATGAGACGGGGCTGTCTTTGGCCCTCCGCCTAGGTAGTGTTTAGCTCGACGACTCCGTCGGAAATCGGTCTTGGATTTTGGCCAACATCGCGCGACGATTGCAAACTATTTTCTTCGTTTCGCGGTAGGCCTCTGGGGCTGCTCGACTGGCAATCGACACGGAGAAAGGGGAAAACAATACTAATACAGCTACGCAATTGTTGTCGGCATTGTTTTATCATTGTCTCTGCCTTTGTCACGATCGCCGTCATTGTTGTCATTGTAATTAAAGGCATGGGTGTTCTTCGTCGCGCCGGCGTCACACGAAGCATCCGTTTATTGCCGTCGATCACCAGTTCTAGAATTTGTCGTTTCCGTTCCGGTCGTTCGTCTTCTTTTCGCATCCAACAGTTACGCGCACGTGTAAGATATTATTGCATTCGAAACTTGTATCCGCAGACTATATTGCACATACAATTGCACATACTATATATATATGTATATGTATATATATTATATGAATATTATATATATGTATACATACATATTATATATATTATATATATACATATATATACGACGAGTGTACATATAACATGATCATATATACATTTGCGGCCCGATGTTGCCTGGTGTTTTAGCGAATAGAGCGAGATATGCGCAATCCAGGCTAAAAGTCTTTATAATTTGCAGTGGGCTCTGTTTAATGAACAGGGAAACTTAGCGGGAAGGCGAAGCAGCAACGAAAAACACTTTTACTTTTCCTTTACTTTTCCAAGACACGTATTATCGGATCACGATGGTTTCTGCATTCAGTATGTATCCATGTACCCACCTTCGTGTGTCCGTCAGTTATAATAATGCTGCGTGCTGTAATCAATCGTGCCCATTCCATCTTTCATTTTCAGTTCTCGATTAAGTCAGAGAAACTACATGATAGGAAATATTTTGCATCCTTTCCGTTCGCGAAAAATCATGTGAAGCGAAAACATAGCCAGAAAGATATGGCGCTCGTTACGTGGAGAGAATGTTACTCGTCCTCCTTTTGTAATCGTTAACGAATTTCAGCATCCGACGACGCCGTTACTCGTTGTATGTCGCGGTGACACGATGATGGCGTGACGACACTCCTTTTGGCTAAAACATGATACCCTCCCAATCCACCAAAGAAATGTACGCGGCACGCTTTGCTTAGTACACTGAAAAGAAAGAAAGATAATGTAAAATTGATCCATTCATGTACCCATGTACGCGCGACCATCGTGTCCCCGCGAAATCTAGATAAATAACCGAACGACGGTAACGCAATTATCTCGACGAGGTATATAAAATATACATTCTGATGTGAAAACAATTTCGGTTTGCATTGGTTCATTATCCGTTGTCCGTTCGCACAGTTTTCTCGTTCCTCATTTGCGTAAATGTACCATATCCAAAGGGTGCTCTTAAATGGACAGCGGAACAAAAAGCGTATGCGATATAAGATGGTAAATATTAAGAGATAAAGAAAGGATGGCTTTCTTATTGGAATGGGCTGCCTCAGGGGAAGGTGATCCAGGGACTCTAATAAATCATCAAAACCTATCAGCCCAAGATTACTTTATTTACATGTCCTCTTGTCCTGTACCTACAATCATAAGTTGTTATGTTATTCGATTGACAATAATTTGACTGTGCCATTGCGAATGCATAGATATCCAGAACATTATATGTCATCCACTGGTGGGCAAAACCAATAAAACTTTGTTGATCAATACTAACGGAAGCCAAAATTTTGTAATGAAATGTAGTTTAACTGTTGAAAACTGATGCTGAAAACAATGAGAAAAATAAATGACATTGTGCCCGATACTGCTAAAGGAAATTTGGGAACAAACTAATTTGGATATACACGAAAGTAATTCATATATACTTAGTACTTTGGTTATAACTTCTTGTAACATTTTTATACGACGCATGTTAGTATATTATAATTTCACCAACATGTACAAGAGTGTACTTCTTACATACATATAGATATATACAATTTAATTTATCCACATTTTAACTAAATATGACATTAATCCCTCGAAGAAAGATATTTCTGTCAATGGTATGCAAAATTTTACTCTTTGTCCGTTTGCAATGCCTGGTCCATATAAAACTGCAATAAATATAAAATCAGTTAATTTTAATACTGAAAAATGTTCTAGAATATGTTCTTCCTTTTTAGGTTATACGTAATTTTCATTATGTACAAAATTAACAAGTTAACAACTATGTTAAAAGTAAATATTGTACAAGATATGTATATAGAATTACTACATTTGACACGATCAAAATAATTTCAGAATATACCTTCATTCTTTCATCTACTGTCTTCTGGTAGAGTGGTGTGAAGCTCCAAGAAGCATATCTCTCTGGATCCGTGAGAGCCCTATACCAAAATGCCACATAAAGACATACAGCGATGGGAATTTCATGTCGATTAAGGACCATTATGCCCGATTTATGTTGTAAGTTTCTCGAAACAATGAGAGCAGTAATACAAATACAGATTACATACAGATCACTGATCGTCGCAGACTTTATAAAATATCTTGTTACAGTAATGGGTTCTATTCCTGCACATCTCTAGGCCGCAGCTCGATCCGTTAGGGAGGGTTAACGTAGAAATTTTCTTTGCTCTGATTAGTTGGCAATTTACTAGTGAGATAGTGCTACCCTCGCAGTCAAAGAAAAGGAGGGAAAATAACGAGTCAACAAGAGAGGATGAAATCAGCACAACTACATGTGGAGCAAGTCACACCGACGAACGATATAACTTGTCTCACTCTACTGTGCTTGTGGTTTTACTTTTTTCGTATTATTATGTTTCTCTCCATCGTATCTCGTTCTCTTTCTAAAGTACTTGCGCAAACCTGGATGCGCAGTAAAATGGTGGGGATGTGCGAGCCAGCTTAGGGAGCACGAAAAGACCCATTACTGCATCACACGTTACTAGAATCAGTGTTACCAAATCAATAAAAAGTACTAATGTCATCGTTCTTACATAGTCGTATATGTAATAGGCTAATTTTAAGACAAGGTACATACTTCAGAAAAGACTGTAGATTTTATTCAGAAGCTCTGAAAGCTGTTTCCTGTTGAAAATACGGTTTCTTCTGCCGTTTTTCTTAAGTCAATACATGAAGCACATGAAACTATTTTCTATTTTCCTGCCTCAGTAGTGAATTGTCAGCCAATCAGAGCAAAGAAAATATTTATGTCAACTCTTGCTAACAAATCAAGCTGCGATTTGAAGATGTGCAGAAGTAGGATCCACTACTGTACATATAACGCTTTTGTAGCTAAATTCACGCGGTTGTGCAACATAGTCCTCTAGATTCGCATGTCGTAATAATGTTCACGTTCATGATTCGTTCTCTTTTAGGAATATTTAAATCTATAAAATAATAGAAGATTTTTAACTAATACATACTCAAAGAAAATATACACAGTAAGAAAATCTTGCAGAAAAGGGATCACAATTCTTTTCACTAATCTCAGGTAATACATAATACATATTTATAATTATACGACAGTTCATAATCAGTTAATGGTTAACGAATACTTGTAAGTTTACAACAAGTAAGAACAAATAAAGAAATTGAAGAACTGCAATTACAACTGCATACAGTAACACATGCGTAGCTCCAAAATGTACTCATGTAAATATGATTCATAGAAACTAGAATTTGCAGACGTTTATTGTAGGAGGTATAATATTTTTTAGTGTGTACGTATTATGATTAATACAAGTACGTACAATTAATTAATATTCTTAATCTGTAAAAGAAATTGTATTGTAAAAATGTACATTCAGATGGCAGCAGTAGTACACAAGAAAGCGTACGGTACAGGAAAACAATGTCAGTCGATCGTTGACTGCGACCGCAGGAGGACAGTACGGTCGACAGTCGCACGCTATTTCAACGCGTCACGGGATTGGTCGACTCTTCTCCCGTAAGCCCCGCCTACCAGGTGGTCGTTCGAAAGTGTAGTTGTGTAGTTCCTTACGGCAAAACGACAGGCGCTGTGCTCTCTCCAATCGCGAGAAAAATCTGAAATGAAACGTGTCGGCGCGCTAATATGTGACGGTTGAGAGGAACCGAGGACCAGGAACGTGCGAGAGGGTGGTTTACGCGCGGGTGCTACCACTTTCGAAGCGTGACGAGAAGAACGAACCGCGTGAAGAAGTGACAAAGGTGGAGAGCGTGAATTCAAAAGAAAAGGAAAATATACGTCGAAGAAAAACCCGAGGAGACGCGTGTGTGCCAGAGCTACGGGGCCAGTGTGAGAGAATCCTCTGTTTCGGGGGGGGGTTCTATGTCTTTTTCTCTCTTCTCTGTCTCTCTACCTTCTTTGTTTCTCTTCCCTTCTGTATTTCTCTCCGTCGTTTTACACGTTTTGTTCCACGGGTGGAAATACCGTCGCGACAAGTGTTATCACGTCGACGTAGCATGAGCTGTTTCGTATCGCATGGTTGAAAAGTAAAGGTAACGGAAAGGAGAAAAAAAGTGCTTCGTTTAACCAACAAGGACGTCGTCAGCTGTGTGCGCTTTTACGAGGGGGACGTGTGCGAGAGAGAACCCGCTGCTGAGAGACAGAGAAATGGCGGCGCTGGTGGCAGGTGTCCAGTATGGTTTGTCGTCGCATAGTAATTTTGACGAAAACAAGTCCCTGATCTTCGTGAAGCTCACCGATTCGGCACAACGTGCGATCGACGACTTCCTGAAGAATCGGGTAAGTGAATCCTAATGGAATTTCCAAACGTTTTGTCTTGCTCACTTTTCCTTATGTATAGGCTAGAATCGTGAGCTTGTGGCTCGCCGCGTGTGTATAGGCGTGTACGTACGCGCCTCTACACGTCGCCACGAAATGGTGAGCGAGCGCACGCGCGCTCCTTCTCGTGTGCATGTCGGCCTCTCTGTGTGCGTACATGTGTCGTAATGTCGTGCCAAGGAAAGAGACACCCGATCGTCAACTTGCTCGCCATATTTCGCGTGGAATTTCGTTAGTCGCGTAGGCATCCATTCGAATTATTTCGACCGCACGCCTGAAACTACCACGAACGTTATTATTCGCGACCGACGACATAAAAGTGTTACGTCGTTGTCGAAACCAGCACGAAAATGATCGTAGATGGAACGCATACGGGGCCACGTTGGCTCGTTAGCAGCTGGTTAGTGGCCGCACACTTTTTCTCCGTTACCGTGGCACGGCTAACAGAAAAATTGAACGCGGTTCAATCCGAAATGATCGCAAGTGCCCTTTTCGCGAACTTGACTCGCTCGACTGCATCGCTTCGGTGTATCCGTATGGTTTGACAACGACATTACGTAATAAGAGGACTGACAAGGCAGTTAGCTTGTTAGTTCGACTTACAGACCGCTCTGGAATCGAATCGAATCGAAAACGCCTGGCTTTCCCCCGTGCCGATACGAATAATTCGATATCCATGGCATAAATTCCTCTCAGAAACGGGCATACTTCTCACATTTGCGTTCCATGGAAATACATGAATCATCCTCCGCTAGCTTTTAGAATCGTATATTTCTGTAGTCTGTTTTCCGAACTGCCAGCCCACACTTTTCTTTCCATTATTCTCCGATGTAGTCGTTATTTAAAGATGTTTGGCGCAGTTCATCGCCATAAACCCCTCGGAATCATGTAGTGGTTATGTTTCATCACCATTGCAGAGTGGTCCAGAAAGCTGTAATTTGTGGCCAAAATTGAAAATGTTTTTATAGACTTGATCTCAATACAAATCTAACTTTTAACATATAATTTGATCGTTTATTGTAAATCGTTAAATGAAACACAAAGTTACAATTCAATACCAAGCTTCTCTTAAACAAATTGTTGTCTTATCGCAGAAGTCAATGATAGCATTTATATCGATACGGTACTACCTGAAAAGAAAATGGAAAAAAACCAGTTCTTGTAGAATTGTACTGTAGAATTTTAAATAAAAAATAATAGATTATATATACAAAATTATTACCTACACAACTCTATTTCTACGTTATTCAAATTTAAATGTACATATTTTTGTTAAAAATTTTAAACATCTGATTGTGAATTCATTAAAGAATATCGTCGTTGCAAAGTTGACGTTGGAAAATTAAATTTTGGCCACATATTATCGCTTTTTGGAACCGGCATGGCTGTAGATGCTGAATAAATTATGGAATAAACTGTTTTGACAACTGTTTAAAATATTCAAAACACAGTCTCCAAACATTACTTTGAAAATTGTGTGCACGATTTCTGATTCGAAACAATCTGCTGGCATTGCTTAGTAAGCACGGACTCGATAGCCGGACCTTTGTCTAGAAAATCGACGCGATCGACGATCGCCGGATTCTTGCACCACCTGGTGTATCCTAACCTCTCGGACGAGATTCGAAAGTAGTCGTCGAAGGGGCGTGCCTTTCGTCAAAATATCGGCTCTAAAACCGAACGCGCAGCGCATGCAACGCTTCGTCGCCGCATGTGTCGTCCAGAAACGCGTGCACGAAACAATTTCGCATAAAAACGCGCAAACAAAAAGTCGAGCAGCACCGAGAGAGCGAGAGAGAAACAGAGAACACGAAATCTCTCGGCGAAGGAAAAAAAATGTGGAAATATCTGCACACGAGTTTCGCATGGGTCACCGCTTATCGTCCGCCTTTTTTCCCCTCTGCCCGTGTCCGAGAACGTGCTCGCGACATCGGCTCAATTCGTGAAGTTTCAAAAATAACCGACGCCGCTTCGTCCAGTCCAGGAAATTTCACGACCGACCCGTGGTTGTCAAACTCGAACTACGAAATTTCCCTTTCTATACAGCGGGCTTTCAAGCGATTCATTCATTGGCTGAACGACCTTGTTATCTCGTTAACCAGGGATTTCCAAGTTTCCGAAAACAATTATCTCAAACTGCTGTATATATATATCGGTTCCGAGTTCTTATTGAAAGAGTAATAAAAATCCGACAAGATTTCCAAGTTTCCGAAAACAATTATCTCAAACTGCTGTATATATATCGGTTCCGAGTTCTTATTGAAAGAATAATAAAAATCCGACAAGATTTTACAACTGTCATAGGCTATGTCACGTTGTAAAGAAATTTTTGCGTTACCATAAAATGCTCTGATTGTAAGCACATAAAATGGAAATAGTGTAAGTCATAAAAACTACCTTGAAGAACCCTCGGAGGGTTAAAATGGTTCGAGTACAGTGGGTTAATAAACTAGACTACAATTTTGCAAATTAACGCATTATTATAGTATCCAAATTATTCATGCCGTTGAATGTCATAGTAGCACTAGGAACATAAACACGAAGCGCAGGAAAATTGCATTTAAGTTGCACCGCGGTAGATCTTGCTAAGAACACTCGTGACATTTTTTGCGAAGGTTACGATTGCGTCACCATGTATATTTAGCACTATTTATACGAACGTAATATTCATAGCGATCAATTACACGCGTTTCAATTAGTTAAGAGTATCACCTAGCAAGCTCGTCGGGATCAATGAAACCCATTGCAGAGAAACACTTGGAACTTCTGAAAATTTTCGGAAATCGTCAAGGATGTGGGGCAAAATGCCTGTGAAAATACAAATATAGCAGCGAGAGACTCGATACGGATTCGCTTGCACCGAGAGAATCATGCAGCGAACGATTCGAGCGAACCGGTGGCTCCGATTATAAAATTACATAATCCCGGTGACTCGGCCGAAAGAAATTGGCATAGATACGTGTTCCTCTTCGGGGGTTGCAGCAAGGATAGAGATAGGATGGGCCGTTATTGAGATAATCTTTTAATCGACGCAAACGACACATTATCTAATTTTACAATTAGAATAACCTACCGTTCATGATTCGTCGTGTAGAGACAACAATGTCGCCTGTTGCCGGGTACAATGTCCATCGAGCAGAAGAGTGTCCATTTGCAAGCAGCACTCTGATCCACCAGAAATCAGCTATTCGCGGTTAGATCGTTGTCAAAACTCCGCTTGGAACTCTACCTTTATCTCGCCGAGTAAGTGGACGGTGGATCGAGAAAATGGTCGCGGTGTATTTCGTTTGTATTCAGCGACAACCGAGCCGTTAATCGAGTCAAGGTTTTGCCTGGCAAGCGCGAACGGCTAAACAACTCCCGTCGCTGCGTGGAATCTTCGAAATTGCGCTCGGAATGCAGCAAAGCGTTTTATTCGTTCCACGCCGGGAAGCAGAGTTGCATTATACCTCGCCGTCTAGCTCTTGCAATTTAGTCCGCGATCGAGAGGGTGGGGAGCGTAATAGTGCGCAAAGGTTGCGTGTGAAAATAATTCGCTGACCGATAATCACTCTTTAATTAACCGATCGATCGGCGGCCGTCCAAAATATTCGGGAAACGACGCTGCGGCGACAGGTATCGTCCAAGACAGCGAGTCGGCTTTTTTGTTTCACTCGCGAATGCGTCAGAACATCGTCGACCCGCAATTCGTTCTCGGAAAACGAAACCGCGATTGTCACTGTTGTAGGAAATCTGGCACGTAGGCGGTGATCATGGGCAATTCATTGTTCGAATTAATTGCGTGGGCGAGATGAATCAATTGTTTCAACGAAAGCTGGGATACACGGTTCGGACGAGCAAGGACATTAGTCGAGAGAATTACATTTACTCGGATGCAGATATTGTCGATCCTCTCTTACGACACGATACTTAGGGAAAGCAGTTTCGCTGTGATACGGTGTGAGAATTGCTTCAGTCCTTTTACAACACGGTATTCTAATAACACGACCTTTTTTCTGGCGCAGCTCATGTTATTCGTGGCAGAAATGTTTCCATCGCGTCACGGTATTTGATGTCTTAACAGGCTGTTCATCTTGTAGATATAGCAATGTGTAGCTTGTCCTTACTGGAAACCAATTCAGTAGACGGTTTTTCGTTCACAATAGAGATATATAAAGCGTGCATTTACAGTCGGAAACGATCGGTAAATGGCACCGAATCACATTTAACCGAAGCTATATAGAGTACTTCAGGTAAAAGGTTTCGATGTCATAAATAACCCGGCACCAATGGCGAACTGTTAATTGCTCCCGTGCAACGTGAGTCCAATATTTAAGCATTCCTGTAACTACAGGTATACAATTACTACAAACGAAAACTTTCTCGTTATTGCTACTATTTAGAAAACGGAATAAGTGGTTAATAATTCTCTAATTGTGCTAGGAAGAAATTAGATATTCGTCCGAGGGTTGTGTTCGCCGGTTCGTTATAATATAACAGAAGTTTATAGCAGATATAAAATATTTTGCCAGTTCTGTGTTGCACTAGAAGAACCAAATTAAAGCTGTATTCTGCTTGAGCGTTGCCCCTTGTGACAGAAAGGACAATGTAATGGAAGGCATTGAGGTAGTAAAAGCGGGTAAAATTTGCCTGGGTAACGTAGATCCTCGTCTCCGGTAGGGGCGGGCAAGAAGGACCCTTATGATTCGCCGTAATACCTTCGAAACATCGTAATCTGGGATTTTTATTGGCAGGTATCTGCAGAGCGGTCAGTTTAATGAGGAGTCATTGTACTCAGACCTTCGGAAATCCCATGAAAGCGTAGACAATGTGCAAGTAGTTCGCCTCTATTTATTACACAGTCTTGAAAATTATGGTACTCCTTCTTTCAATGGAACAGATTGTGACCGACCTCTATAATCTCTTCTTACACCTTTTGAACCAGTTGGACTCTATGACGGTAGGACCGTTGTATTCAAAAACTCTAATGACCGTAATATTCGAAGCTTAGTCATTTAAAATATTTTACATAAATGTTTCTTCAGGAAACCTTAACGCGTCGTATATCAAGCGCAGAAATTTCCACGCTATCAGGGTCATTTAATTAATGAAACCGAAACAAGAAAGTTATAATTTACCATAGGAAATAGTAGTTTAACTCTTTTGCAGTCTAAAAATCCTAGTAGCATTATATTTCAATGAAACTGAATTCCAAAACTTAAAAATTCTGTCACCCTTATGTGGAACTCGCGTGTCAATTGACGTAGAATTGTAGAATGACGGATCCTAAAGGAGTTGCTAAAAACTACCGAAGGAAGGAAATGGTCACTCGATTCGAAACACAAGGTTTAAAATTACTAATTTTTTATTACCATTCAGCGACTAGACCAAGCGAGGAAAGCTTCGAACTTGCCGAGCAGGAAAAGTTTAAGTATCCGACGTTTATGACGAATTCGTCGCAGTCAGATAAGACAGAGACGTACCTGTCTGTCGCACTTGTTCGCATGCAGACGTCCATGACGATGGAGTCTTGAGATTCAAGGTCGGCATCGTCGTTAACACACGGCCCCTGGCCTGAATTACTTGATGGACGTAAAACTGCGCCGCCACGGCATCTCCCGGCCCTCTTTCCCCATTTTTTTTCCACCGTCTCAGCCCATTGCGTGTTTTCCCCGTTTGCATTCGATACAATGCCTTCGGCGCATAGGCGCGCGACACTGCGCTCCGCAGTATTGTGCAACTGCACCGGGGACAAGGAGATTCGAATGCGCTCGCACGTACGCGGGACGCGACCGTTTCGTCGCCGATCCGCGGGCAAATCTTTCCTCCTTGTTCGAGTTAGCACCTTCTAGCTCCGAATGGTCTTCCAATTTGCCGGGGAAACTTTCTCCTAATATTTAAGGGTTTTCAGACTTTGGTATACAGTAGTTACAGCTGAAAAGTGGTTGGGGGTCTTTCCACGTTTGCACCATTAGAACTTGAAAGAAAATTAGGGTCTTTTCACTTTTCTATACTTATTTTAATTTGAAGGGAAAGTCGGTGTCTTCGGACTATTGTAAAATATTTAAAACTTTAAAGAGGGTTAGGGTAATAAAATAATAAATTTAATGTGGAGAGAGTTAAGGGGTTCAGGCTTTACAGATAATAGGTAATTAACAGATGTGGGAGATCACGGACAGTACTTGCATTGACACTAGCATCATTGTCATTGACTTTGCGTTTATCTGCCAATGGTAGGCATTCCGCACGATTTGCAGGTAAACGTGGTGTCAACGATGGTGAAACGAGTGTCGTAAACATTCACAAAAACATAGTCGGTAATTTGTTACCAACCCAAAACTTATAGAGTTTCTAAACTCTTTTTTACAATGGAATCTACGAGGAATAATACATTTATCTCGCGTCTATATTCATCACAATGCTTAAAAATTGACTACAGCGGAATAGAATTTTATGTTGGGCGACAAGAAGGGAATAACATTCATATTCAATAAGGTGTATTCGAGACTTTCATTATGAAACTTGCTCGTTATTATACAGGTAGGGGTTGAAGCACAATACTTGTTCCACAGCAATTCATTGTAACCATACTTGGTTTCGTTCAATCCTTCTGCATATATTTTCTTCGGCATCTTTTTTAAATCTAGTTCCTCGAGATCAATACTGAATTCAATATGAATAGGTAACGATTAGGGGAGCGGTGAAACTTCTTGTATCGACTAGACGAGTCCCTTTAGTTAACCTAGAGTAATAACGGAATTCATTTTTGTCAATATGCAAGTCTCTTATTTTACAAGCTAAATGCATAAATAGTATGCAAAAATATTCGGTTTTGGGTGAAACGTTCACTGTGCCAAAATGAACCTGATCATTGTATGATTTGCAATTAAAAATGATTATTCTATACAAAAACGTACATGTACGGTAGAGGTAATTTTTATTTGGGAAATGGGCAAGGAGAGTTACTCAGATTAACTCTTTTCACCCGGAATAATTAATCCTTTTAAAAAATATATGAAACAATAGAATTAATATATTACATAATACATTAATATAATATATTAATAATGTTTATTAAATAAATATAATAAATATATATAAAGAAGGGAAACTCTTTCGTTACAATAAGTTTAAAAAGATTTACTAGCAATGGGAAGAAAGAAAAGAAGAAATGGAAAGATAAGTATACTAATAACAATGAATATAAATGAAATGGTAATGAAAAGGGAAAAAATCAATAATTCATAATAATAAGAACAGTATTGCTGTAGACTTAACAAAACTCGTTAATCTTTAAAGTGTGATAATTATCAACAGGGCCATTCGACTGCAAGGATTGAATTGAAGGAAACTGTTATCGAGCCGCGTGCGGAGCAAGAATATGATTACAGAAGAGTTCACGGTCACTAAACATCTTGGGAGAGCAGCGAGACTATTCTCCCGAGGACGGAGAGAAGGAACACGGATTAAGTAACGTGCGCGTTCCTTTAAAATGCAACGAGAGATTCACACACAGGCCTTCCGGGGCCTCGACTCTCCCAGAGGCCAGTTCGGCCCCGGGTACGTGGCATAGCCCATAGCCCCGTAAGAAAAGAGGCGTGGGGCCCCCTTCGAGTAGCACAGCTGTTCCTCGAAACTTGAATAACGATCCGGGGGAACGGGCCGTGGCCGGCGACGGTTGAAAATTTTACAAACCGAGAATATGTATTGCCTTCGAGCGTGATTCGAGTTAAGCTCGTTCCGGAATGGTCTAGCCGCCGATGTCGAGCTATTGGAGGCGGCAATTTCGTTGACTTAACCGGTACGGCTTATTGCACTGTTAGGAAACCGTGTCTTCAGGCTCTAGCTTAGGTAGTCGAAGAAAGTGGTCTAAACGTCAAATATTTGCTAAGGGAAGAGTGTGCACGCAGCGCTGTAACTAGACTGCGGGTTTTTATGGACCCAAATGCGCCTTTCTATTTCTGGTCGTAGCTATTATTCGGGACACGTTTTCTATTATTTTTTGGACTAGTCGTTCCTGTAAATATTATTAGACAGAAGACTTCGGCTTTTGCGCTGGGATTTTCCTTATCGGAGGACTGTTTGGAAAATAATTTCGACCTTTCTTGTTTAGAGTAAATATTCTTTGACCATGTATTGTTTTTATAACTTTCTTCTATACAATTTTAGTCGAAATATATCACGAATAAAATTTATATTCGAATAATACTCGGTTCAGCATTTCGAGCGTCATATTATTATATATTTCATTTGGTGCATTACTTAGAGGGATAAAAGTGATCTGATAAAATTTTAACTATTTATGAGGCTCCAAATACGACAGCAAGGTCTAAGAAATGCAAATGGAATGGTTATTTTATAAATTTGTTTTATGAATCGGGGTAGACGTGCTTGCTAACAGCCCGGGTTCGTTGCAATTTACCTGGTATCGTAAAGGAAACGCCCGTTACCTTTTACGGGTTAAATAACAATCGATACGATCATGACTGATAAGAGGCCGCCGTCTCTTCAAACATATGGCTCGTAAAACATGTTGCAGCCACACGTGGGGTGCCCGTGGCATCATTATTCACGGAAAGGTACAACCCGAATACTCGTTACACGATAATACCGTTTCGCCGGTAGATCCTTGATTCGCTTTGTTCACCGTCTATCAACCTGCCTTGATTCCTCCTCGGCTTCTTATTGGCGTCGAGAGATACAGGCCCGAGCCGGTAACAACGTTCCTGTATTTTTAACGAGCGCAACATTTAGAAAGCGCCGGTTTCGTCCGTTACGGGCCTCCATTCACGATCAAAGGCGTACACCTTTCGGGACAAGATTTCAAGATCTCGGCCTCTCGCTATTTTTGAGCCGCAATTATTGTAACTCCAATTTTGAGTGGCGGGTTTTTCGCGTTCGCGCAACCTTCGCCGGCGTTCGAAATAGAAATCGTTCTTTCCTTGAAACGAGTTTCTCCTTCTCCCGCATATTTACGTCGCTGCGAGTGTTTTAACCTCTGCGCGGAAATCGGGTCTATTCGACACAAAATATTATTATTATTCATTAATTAAACGGGCTAAATATCCTTTAGGTTACAGAATATATTTGTTATTATTTTATTTTGCTATTAAAGCATTACCTTGCAAGTCTGACACGTGACCGCAAACATGTGATATTCGGTCAATTTTACGCAAATTATTCATTCGCGATACTATTCTTCATTGAATATTTAAGTTTATTGCTGTCTTTTCGAATATAAAATTTCATTCGGACTTTAGACGGTCTATTGTATTCGTTTGCAGCATTAATTACGTTTTTGTAGAAGCGATTCGAGATGTTTTTGGTATCGATTTGATCAGCCCCGCTCGCAATTCTTCGACTTCTCTGTTCCCCGGCGATCCATTCCAGCGTGTCCCTCTGTTTGACGAGCCATTATCAGGCCGATTAGATAATGAGATCCAGGAGCGTCGTATGTATATAAAGCGTGAAACCTAATGATCCCGGGCGTAAAACGCGTTCCGGAAATGTAATTACGACCGCCGGTGTCGCTCCAACGCGCGGACTCGCATTTCTTTGTAATCGCGGTACAACGCTGGTTCTCTCGTTACACGTCCTGTGCTCGCGTTCGAGCGACATGTAACGAGGGTGTTAACGCGGTTAAAATGTACCTGTTCAAACCTGTCTGTTATTTACAAATTAACGGAACCTTAAATCGACTGCGCGTCTCTATCTCGTTGAATTCACCGTCAATTAGTATCCTTTTTTCCTAAATAAAATCGATATTTTATAACCGGTGTTAATAAAAATTGAATAAAAAAGAAAATTTTATTTACTTTTTCTGTAAATATTTGAAGATTAATTCTTGGAAAATGAAAATTTAAACGATTCGAATCAGAGAATTGAATTCTATCGCTTATAATTGGGCAATTTTTTGTTCATCCATCTTCATCGTCCTCGGAAGTACTTTCGATTAAAACTATTTACAATTTCAGCCGATTCTGTTTAAATAATTCATGGGTTTAGCGTTTCGAGACGTTTTCAAGTGAAACGCGATCCCGAATATTATGTGAATCCTAAATCTCGGATAATACGGCAGCAGTTAATCATGTTTTCCCAGGATTACCCGTGCTTATTACAAATCGTCGAGTCGAAATACACGGGGTTTGTCCGCAGCGCCATAAATTATGTACGGTGAAAGTGGCCAGTGAAATACAGCAGAGGGAGCGCAAATTTTGGGAGGTAAACTGCTGACGGGTTCGAAAGTGGCCGCGGCTGAGCAGATGTCTCATCTTCATACCTTAATCGAAATAAATCGTGCCGAGTGACCTGGTCAGAATTTCTTCTCCTCGCTCTTCGTACCCGTCGACGTCGATTTCCCTCGATCGAACCCGATGGATGTTCCTTCTGTTCCCGTACATTAATCGGCCATAATACGGGCATGACCTATCTAGTGTTGTAAATTCGAGAAAGAAACGTGTGTCGTCGGTCACGCGTTTCGATGCGAGCGAACTAAATTTATGTGCACTCAAAATGAAATAACACGTGGAAAATAGAGGCTGCGTCACGTGGTTACGTAATTCGATGAAATTAATGTATGGAAATCCGAGCGGCGTTAAGTCTCGTCGATTCGGCGACAAAGGAACAGAAAACAGTGTGAAATAATATCAGAGTTTATAGTAATGTAAACAGTCTTTCTGTAATTTTTAGAAAGGTTCGGCGAAGTATTATAATTTGTTTAAATTGTTCTGTCCCACCACTATGTCGTTTTCTTTATACCGATTCCTTGAATAGGATTCTCAACTAGGCTATACTGTATAATGACATCAGAAGCTAAGATGTTCGGTTTCTTTGTTTTCTATCTTGTAATCGTATTACTTTCGTGTTTATTGTGATACCATTATTATTGCTATGCTAAATAAATTAAATTAAATAATTCCTCCCTGCTGCAATACTAATTTACAAACAGTTAACATTTCGCCTTCGTTACACCGAGCTCTGCACGTTTAACCGAATAGCGAATTACACAATAAAGTGAAAAGCTGTGATTCCTGTACTGGAGGTAAAAACGTATAAACGATAGAAATTACGGAGGTTAACAGATGCGCGCGTAGAACGATCTACATAGTATCTAGTTTACGAGCTTTTTAGTTACTGTACAAAAGCAGTGGATACAAACGAAACTTCGAATTTCACTCGCCGACACGTGTAATTTGCGAATGGCTTCCGATGCTGTTATAATAAATCTGATGCTCCATTAAAGGGGCGCAGCGCGGTGTTTCTTGAATAAAATAGGCTCTTAGGTAACTCTTTTAATGAGCCTATTCTATTCCGTTTCTAACCAGCGGAATTCTGCATGATATTTAATTATTCCCCGGAAACGTGGAAGAAAGTGCGCAGGATTGCGCACGGACAGACTTCGTACAGGTTTTCACGCAGCAAAAATCGCTGTTATTCTATCGTTAATAGAAAGCGAACTTCCATGTGGTTTTGTGGTTGGAGTTATAATATCGTTGGAAAAGGAATCTCGGAACGACAAGCGAAAAAAGGAACGCTCTCGGAGCTCGATTTCTGTATGGAAACGAGCAGAACAGATCGAGCGAAATCGCGTTAAAGCTTGTCGCGTTATTAGAGAACGATTTTGTAAGAAAGAACGAGCGAGCGGGTCGATGCTTCCGCTGCAGTTTTTGGCAACGACCGGTCCGTCTCGCGTTCGGAGAAACAATTTTTTCGGCACAGCAGCGCGCCGCGTTTTCACCGGCAATGAATTTCGATGAGAGCGGAGAAATCGGGGGTTCGATGCCACGAGAGCGAAATTCACACGGCAGACGGTGCAGCCGAATTGAAAGAGTATCGTACAGAGATCGCAAATACTATTTGCGGAACGGCTAATTAAAATCTTATAAATATTTTAAAATTCCTCGTCATCTTCTGACTCGGTCTATTTTGTTTCGGTATTCTTAGACTCACTTATGCCGATTCGCAAATTATCAAACATTCTTGATTGAATTCAGGTTCCGTTTTCCTTTGAAGCAATTCTTTGATAAAATTATACAGACTTTTGTGTTCGCATTCTCCGTATTTAACAAAATCTTTTTAGAACTTCCGCTTGTTAGCAACACGATTTTCATCTCTAAAGCGTTTTCGCCTATTTCACCTATTGATTTTTACCATTTTTATAAAGACGACTGACTAAATGACGACCGTCTATCCTAGTGTGTTTATATTAAAATAATTTTATCAGGTTTAACAGAACTCAAGTGAAACTTCCGCACGGAAGACAACATTGCATTGCAGTTTCATAATTTCGCGTCACTCCTTTCATTCGGCGAATGTGCACCGTTTCGACGGGAAATTTGCTTATGGAATTGTTAGTTTTCAGTGTTTATTCGGAGACGAAAATGCTGATGAAACAGCGCGTGCGAATTCCGGTTGGAATTCGCGGAAGGATTCAATAATCGGAATGAAAGCCGCGAACTTCGAGCTCGTCGAATAAGTATATAGATACGGTAACAGATTTCACCGACGGGAATTCGATAGAGACGTTTGGAAAATATGGAATAAGTTGGTGGAAGGTTTCCGGATACTTCCGTTTCGTCTCTCGTTTCAGCGACCCGACTTTTATTCCGTTCGCAAGCCATGCGCGAAAAACGGGGGGCGTCAATTTCTATCGGAGCTGGTTGCGGTTCAATGCATTTTCCTTGTTTCGCGTCGAGACGTCTCTGAACCAGTTCGGAAAAATTACGCGAGCCGCGCGTTACACGTTTTTTTACTCCGTTTTTGCAACGGTTCACTATCAGAAGTGGTACGGCGCAAGAATGCGAAATAAATTTTCATGAACCCCTTGTTCGCTTGCGATAATTGAGTTATTATCTTTCTGTGCAATGAGCTTTGGATCTGTTTCTTCGCCGACGTTACTTCGGTCGTATTATTACATCGCTGTAAACGCCGCGGACTTACAATTTGTATAAATAGGATTTTAACGACGTTGCGCGTTGAATTGTATATCAAAATTTCAACTGATGCGCCATTTTGAGAGTTAGTTGAATTGTCTGTTGAATTGTCTAGTTGACACAGTTGGTACAGTTTTCATCCAAGCGATTTTAGCAAAGCGAAATTAGATCCTTTTAACCGACTTAGTTTTACGGTAAATGTAGAAAATCCACAGTCTGTAATGAATAATCTAGAACATAATGGTACGAGTAAAGTAGCGGCACAAGCTCGACAAATAATATTCCGAGAGTGCATTAATAGGAGATAAAAATGGTTTCCGCAGATAAGTATTTTTTCGAATGGAGTTAGTATTACGCTCGATTACCGTTTCATCGAAGCCCCGGGCAACATTACGTTGCCCGCGCGAGCATCGTCGAATAAATTCAGACGAAGGGATTAAATTATCCTCGGAATGCGTCTATTTACACGCGAGACACGGTACCATTGTATCAGTCGCAACTCCCGAGACTATAAATTCCCGGTAGCCGCCGCGTAAAAGCGTCGTGAAAAAGGTGCAAGCGCCTCGCGGCGAAGAATGCAGCCGCGGAACTTCTTCCTGTGGAAAAGGTACGCGCGGCTTTTATATCTCCGGACGATTTTCTTAAAAAGCTTTTTCTTATTACCTCCGCCGCGAACGGTATGTTTTTAACATGAGTGTTGACCGAAACGAAACGTCGCTCTTTTACTCGGGGTAAATAAACTTTCGTCGGAATGGCGATCGTAACATTCGAATCATGCGATATTAAATTGTCCTGGTAAATGTTAAAGACCTATCGGCGAATATAACCTTTCAATTTTATCTATCATACTTCTTTATAATACATCTATGCTTGAATAATAAAATTTATCAAGGAATTCCTCGCAGAAAAATTCGAATAATTTTGATAATTATTTTAATTCGTTTTCAGAAAAAGAAACACCATGTTCATTACAATTTTCCGCGTACTGGTAACATTAAATATCAATACATTTTTTTTAGGTATTCTCTCGTTGAGTCAGCTTGAATTATTTGTCAGATCAGAGAATCGTAATTCACCGGATCGCGTGTTTTTCGGTTTTTGGATTACTCGGGAACGCGACTATTCGTTCATAGTTAATATTCGACGCTTGTGAGGTGAACGTGTTCAGAAACGAACAACGTAGTCGTCGGAGCCACTCGAAAACGTGAGTTTAATTAGGGCCTGATTAAACAGACCGGGGTGGTTAAAAATATGTCGCGCGAGTCGCTCCATGAGCCGTCTCCGATCCCCACGAATTTCCAAGCGAGAGTGGATCAAGTAGAACCAATTAAGGGCACACCAGGCCGCGTAACAAGGTCTTCAATCAACGCAACCCGTTTCCGGTCGAATCGTTATTTCCGATTCGGTTCGGTTCGCCAGGCTTTCATTTTCCGCCTTTCGTCGGTTTTCTTCTTGACGTCGCGTCGGTCCGATTCCCGCGATTCCAGGCCAATGATTATTCTACACGCTCAGGTGGATCGGTCAGGCATCGTCGACACGTACGAGGGTCAGTCGACAACTAAGCTTCCCCCTCCTCTTGCGCTTCTTTCGAAAGAGATACTCATCGTTACTATGTGTTAGCTGTGTTGAAGCAGCGGCATGGCTACTAAGAGTGTTGCGAGTTTCAACTCGATTGCATCAGTGGATCGGTTATTGCAGCTTCGCAAACATAGAGTGTTGTAGAACAACTGCAAATTAGTTGATTTTCGTAGACGAGTAGTGCATAGAGGACGAAATTGCTCGAAGCCGCAAAATAATCATTGAACGATGCAAAGCTTTAACAAGTTAGCTGTTGCAACCTCTTTGAAACGTTTACAAGTTACTGTAATTATTCTACAGCGGACTTTTATGGAAAATGAAAATTCTCAGCACTGTAAGACCTAGGAGCTACGTGCACATTGATTTCTTTTCTCAGCCGCTCAAACGAACTAAAATGAATACAGCAGCATTTTTAAATCTTGTAATGTCAGAATTATATAATAACTACAATATAGCTTCGTTACATATAATTATATATATAATTAAGCTATATTATAGTTATTATATAATCTTGACATTATAAGAATTTTAAAATGCTGCTGTATCCATTTCAGTTCGTTGAAGCTATATTATAGTTATTATATAATTTTATATATAATATATTATAAATAAATAAATATATATATATATATATATATATATATATATATATATACATACATCTATTTTCTATTCTATTCTATTATTGCATATTCGTTGGACCGTGTCCTTGCATGCGCGATCGTTCGTTTCCACCTCCACCGTTCGTGAAAATGAAGCGCGTGCTCGCACGAAATTCGAGATCGTCGGCGCGTCGGCGGCGACCATGCGCTTCCTTCCGCCCTATTATCTCCGTTCTCGCCTGCTTTTCACCGGTCGCCTCCATCTGGCGAGGTTTGATGGGATCGTAACGCGATTGAAACTCCATCGAGGAAGCGTCCTTGCAGCTGCGCCGAACAGGGAACGCGCCGCGAGATTACCGAGTCCTCGAGGCCACGAGACGCGAATTTCCGTGTAATGGAAACCGATATAATGGCTTCCGGGAGCGGTTTAACGTGGACGGCGGTCGCGATTGTTGAGATTCGCTCGTACAACAAGGAATGTTCGCGAACCGTCGGACTTTAATTTTCACCGAACCATACAGGCCAGCGGAACGACCACAACAATAAATAACGCGCGTGGATCTTTTTAGCGCGAGATTTGCACAATTTTCCAGATGAACACGGCGATATTGTCAGCACATATGGAAATCGGCGAAGTTTGCAACCGTACGCTGTCAATACCGAATTAGTTTATTTCGCATATAATCCGTGGTAAAATGAAACGGTAAGTTAAGTCGGAAATAGAATGGGCCTTGAGCGTGCACAATTTCACCAAATAGTGTAAATATATCTATGCAAATGCTGTGTACCGTTTAAACGGAAATGGATCGTCATAAATTTTCATTTCCTTGCTTACGATGCTGTGTTAACGATAAAGGTATGCTAAACATGTAAATCAATTCGTTATTGTTCAAGAAAATATCGAAGTCGTTTCATGCGAACGATACCGCGCCGAGATTTCAAAGTATCATGCTTAGTATAGGGCAAAGTTGCGGAGACGCTGGAAAGATAAAAGTAGAATAGGGCAGTGTAAATTCATCACCTGGCAACGAGCAGAGAAGAAACGGGGCGCGGTGACCACAGGAGAATGGACCTCCGGACGGAATTGATAGCACCGTCAATTAGGACAATCTGTCCAGCATACCCGAGATTTAGGCTCGCCGAACCATATGGTCAGTTCGATTCCCTTCCGGGTTACACGCGCGCGGAGGAAGCCGCGGCGGTCGAACAGGATAGAACGGATAATTTGCTAAGGATATGGTAGCTATGCCAATAAGCGAAAGTGCCGCGGGGATACGGGGGCGGGGGCAGGAACGGAAATCAGGCGAATCGATTGTAGGAAGCGTGGAGGACAGCCGATCGAAAGCCGCGATCCACGGGAGAGTTATGTCGGTTGGATGTCTCTCGATCGGCTGAAAAAAAGTCGGGTGAAGGGAGAATGTCATTAATACCGCGATAGGCCGCGTCGTTCGTGTGCGTCTCGCGCAGTTCATTCGGCGAGCAAATGCTTTCTCCGAGGAAGGCCTGCGAGAACGTCCTTTCTCTCTAAGGACGTCGGCCGCTGGGAGGAGAGACCGTCTCAAGGCCGTTCGCGCAGGAACACTCTAGATCGTCGATCGAACTCGCAGGATAGACGTTAACGAATATCAACGGCGAATCGAGAAAATTCTGAGCCGGAACGTTTGATAGAGATATGTAGTAATTCGCCGTCTGCGCGTTTCCAAAAAGATTAACTGCATAATCGATAGTAATATTTTATCATTTACAGCAGCTCTAGCTTTTGCGAGTGCTTATTTTCTAGCCGTCTTGAATTATCCGATTATTACTGTATAAGTAATGTTATAACAATCTTTATTAAAATAGTATTTATATTATAATCTTTTGTTCGCTACACCGTCCATTCGTTATAGGATATACTGATTGATATTATTACTAAACCAGGTAGAGAAGAGCCAACTCGGAAAATGATTTGAGACGAAGGTCTTATGAAAGGAAAGAGAACTTCGCTTGATTGCTACGACAGTAGTTAATAAACCATGTAGCAATTTCTGCACAGATTTCGTAATTACGTGAGACCATGTAAGGTCAGAACAGTATGCTTTAACTGAGTTGCATCGTAAATGCAAGTGCAACTGCAGAAAGAATAATATCGCGTAGCAACTCTGACTTCATGAGAATCGAAGAGCAAAGTTAATTAGAAATGTTAAAAAGATAAGATTGCAACTGCCTATAAATAATCTGAAGAATTACTTCGATAAGATTCGGACGTAACTTGAGCTTCTGTGCGCTGATATATGTCTCTACGTGTAGACGATATGAAATCTAAAACGACGATCCCGATGAAGGACGCCGTCGAAATTTCGATGCGTGAGAAACGGTCGAACGGGTTCGGAGAAAGATGACGGTTTCAAGTTGAAAATGTTCCGCCGCAGTCTACGACTCCATCATTACACCTCGGGCGAGTCGAGTCACTGTTGTTAATGATCTCGAATGAGAATCTTCGTATAAATTGCTCGATGCATCGCTCGGATCTTTGCGCACGTATCAGCGAACACAACTGATTGTAAATCAGACAGATAAAAATGTTTAACGAAGCCGGCCACGGTTTTTTATCTGATTCCTGTTTTTATCCGCTAGCCTTTAAAATAGCCGAATTTGCATAGGACTCCACGATTTATCATGCTTGCATTCAGTCTTTATGTCCAGATTTTAGCCATCGGTATTCGTTAGCGACGAAACTTCTCGCTTTCTTTTTGAGGATGCCTCTTGATCGCGCCGATCGTAAAATCAAAACGACGGGAACAACAGAAAGATCTTCCAAGCGGACTCGAAACGCGCGAGAAATAATCGACGGTAATTTTAGCGATCCCTTTTACGTGTTCCAATTCTATCTAATTGCAAAGCTGCTTACGGGTTCTATACAATTCCGTCGCGACTACATAAAAGGAGTAGCAATTATTACGACAAAGTAATTGATGAAATGGAAAAAGCGGCATCGGCGGGTTTCTCGCTTTCGATAAAGTCATGCGACCGGTAGGAGCTATGACAAAGGGGGGTGGGTGGGAGGCTAGAAATCACAGAGAAGATCCAAACAGAGAGGCGTCCATCGGCCGGCGCGGCGTGACGATTAACACGGTCAATTAGCACGCGTTTGAACGCGACGTTATTTATCGAGCTATCATTATCGGGTAAAGCGATGGTCGTTAGACTCTCCCTCCTCGGTTGCTCGGTCTTCATCATAAGAAACATAATTATCGAGCCGTTTTCATGTAACACTAGCTAGCTGGAGTTACGTGGCTCGAGCGCAAGCCGCCGGTAATTGCCGAGCCGCTCCCGCTGCAACGAGGAAGGAGTTGTTTAAAAAGGGATTCGGTGGCTAATCGTTGCCTGAGATATTTCTCTCTCTCTCTCCTCTCTCTCTTCTTCTGTTCTCTACAAGCCGATCCGCGCCGGAGATTTTCCCGTTAGAAACGCACGCGGTGAAATAGTTTCGCCACCCATCCTCTTCCAATTATTTATCGCGCCTAACAGTTTGAAACCTGACCATTGACGGCGCGAGGATGTCGGCAGCGATATTGATTAGGTTTTAATGTTCAGTCTGCGCGTCGTACCTGCGAAAGCGTTTAATCTATAATATTTGTAAAAAGTTTGATCTTCCGTGATTTTTATACGGTTTATAATTATGCTGCGGGTTTTATGCATTTGCGGCAAAGATGTGAAAAAGATTGCAACTCGACTCCAGATGTTTGTAACAGATGCAGACGGTTTTTACTTAGCATAAAGATCCGCAGTCTATTTATAGTATGAATATGATGCTAGTACAAGTAAAAGGGTTAATCGTCTCGATTGAAAAACAAATATGTCCAGACACTGAATCGTTTCGATATTTTAATAGGATGAAAAGAAGAATAACTTCGTTCCACATTCTGATGCTATTTAATATCCAAATATTTCTGGTAGCAATTACAGCTTTGCGTCTTGCCAAAAGATTCGGATGCGTCCAGTAATTAAAGAATCTTGGAGGAGTACATGACGAGAGAATTTTTCGTTGATTATACCTCGTCCGTCTTCGGAGCATTCTTGGCGAGATCGCAGTAATGATGTGTCAGTGTATCGAGCCGTAACCATGGATGCTGGTATTTCCCGGAGAGCTAATTGACGGTGTCTTTTCGATAGGTTTTTAATTAGCGGTCAGCGGATGTTTGCATCGAGATGTTTTTTGTTGCGCACTTACGTACAGAGAGAATCGGATCTAGAATGAATTGATTTGGTCTATCGATCGTTAAATCTGTATAAAATGATAATTTCATTAAATCGTATTGCGGATGGCATTCTTATGAATACCGAAGCTCACGGTCTGGATAATTACGGGTTTTGTAACTATTAATGGTTACCCGGGGTCGTACAGTGCCAATTAACACATCGGCGGCCGGAAACGAGAAATCACGGTCTCGATGCGCGTTCATGATTTCTTAATTATTTTTTCAGATAACGGTAATTTGTTTGCTTTCTAATATTATCGACCTTGTTTCTACGGTCGATATTCCCGGTTCGGCTTCCGAGTTCGGAGGGTAATTGAGTGGTGAATCAATTGCCGTGAAAGTTTCTTTCTGTTTTCGAATTTCTGCTTTCGTAACGGGCCCGAAGAGTTCGTTAAGTAAGAAATTCCCGAGTAACTGTATCGAACGTGTCCAGTGATTGCAAACGAGTCAAATTACTTCGACAGTAAAAGGAAGTTTAATTGAAACATAATTCTTTCTCGTTACCCTGGAATGCAGTTTTACAGATCGAAAGGGTTTCCAATTACATCTTCATCCAATGGAATGACTCATAATCCTTATCTACTGCAGGATGACACAGTGTTAGCACTGTGGCTGCCGCGCCAGTCAAAGATTGACAAACTTAAGTAAAGCGCCCTTTGTTAGGATCTACGAGGCGTAGAAGTGGGCCCTGAAAATGATTGCTGTAATCAGATTCGTATTCTTTACTCTTGTACTAACTGTTTTATAAAATTATCGAACTTTATGTGTTTGATTATGCACAAAATTTCATTTCACACGATTATCTTGCTATATGAAAAATACTTAAAAAAAAATGCCACTTAACATGCACTATACTGCGCAGGGTTGACCAGGAAAATAAGCGGCAAACCTAATAGCATAGCGAACGCGTTAAATCGTACAAAAATGACAAGCAAAGTGTTCATTCGACGTACACGTTTGCCGCGGTGTTACATCGAAGTTTCAGAAGCATGGTAACGAATGGAACAGTGGATGCGATCGAGTTAAAGGGATTTCATACCCCCGCGCGTCGGGATTGTGGCGGGGTTGCCAATTTTCGAAAAAGTGATTAAAGAGGCAACGTCGCTGGGCTCTCGAAACGCCCCAGACGCGGTAATACAATTTCGCGCGTAACCCCTGATTAGTATCGACTTTGCATCGCCTTTGGTAATTTATTTAGGAGACGTAGCAGCCCCTTGCCACCATCGTGTACTGACTCCTCGTATTCAGATTATCGATCACCTCGTTCTACCTCTAATTGCCTGAACGAACATGTCGGAGCACATAATGTCATTCATAATATCAACGTGAAATCAAAACGAGAATTCGCTTATAATATTCAACATTCGGAATAAATATTACATTTGGAGAACATGCTTACAATAAGTCTGGCATTTTGCTAAGATGTACAGAAAAGTTTACGTAGAAATAGACTGTAAATTTTGTATCTTTTTGACAAAATTAAATAAGTCGAGTTTGGTACGTTAATAACATCGAAATAAACTCTGTCGAATCATCGAGGAAAGGAAGAAAGAAATTTGTATTTGTTCTTGACTAAAACGAGCCGCCAGAAGATTGAGCGATTATCGTCATTAAAGAAAGGCATTGGCCGCGTACAAGTTAGTCCGGCGCATGGAGCAAGTTTCTGTGTCTCTCTGTGCCATGCATCGAAAAGAATTCCGATGGGTGGCTTCCTCATTCGCAGCTTCGTTTCTTGCGATCGGACGCGGAACACCAAGCAGCCCCGATCAATCTTCGCTGCTTCCGGCTTTCGATGGAAACGGGACGGGCACGCTCGAAGAAATTTCTTTGAGATGATTTACGCGTTAAGGCCGCGGAGTCCCAGAGGAAAGTCACGGTTTCTGTCGTTGCCTCTAATACGAGCGCCGCGCGTTTCGCCGCTGACCATTCACTTAACATTTTTCCATCGCGGAAGAAAGTTCTTCGTCGCCACGTTCAACCTCGATGCGATAACAAGAAAAGATTCGGCCGCGGACGCGACATTGCATTATGTACTGCCGCGGATTTTCTGATAAATTGCTCGAACGCCTCCGAACAGACTGGTAACATTTACTTTAAGCTTATCGCCGCCTCGTGCTTTTACATTACCGTTCCCAGAATGTTCGGCTCGAATACCACCGTTTTCAGTGGAATTTTCCATGATTCGGCGCGCTCTGTCAGCTTATTGAAAATAACGCGTTAAAACAATAATCTTTCTTCATCGTTGGATCCTGTCGTCACACTTTCGAACATTCCATGAACTGAGACTGTTTTCTGGTTAACATTAAACCTGCCGAGCATTAAAAGCGAATAATCTGTGTTGCTTTCTAAGAAAAACGCGACTGAATTTATTTAAACTTATCGCTCTTTCTGTTATAAATTAGACCGCGGATTTTATGCATTTATCTAAACAGTTAAACCATTAAAAGAATTTTAAAATATTGTGTGAGCTCGTTAAAATGATTAAAGAACGAGATAGATGAGAGATCTTAATCTGTTTAGACAATTTTTATTTTGATTAGAGGTCCGCAGCCTAATTATAACGTTTCCCCGAATTAAGGAATTCATTCAATCATTTCCTGTCAGAGACTCTTATAATAACTTTAGCAATTTTAAAATAGAAAATGTTAGGCCAGCCATTTCGACGCGCCCAGCAGTGTTAAAAGTCATCTGTCGCTGGTTGTGATCGATACAATAGTCTTTTGAAGCAAATAGTTTTTCCAGTATTCGCAGCCTTCGTAGTTCCACTAAACTTGTCGAACACATGGTCTTTTTGAACAAAGACGGTTCAGAATTTTAGCAAGACGTTCGCATTTAATATGGAAAACGAATCTGAGCAGCATTGTATTATAATTATCGACGGGGAAGACTTCGGTTCAACTGGATGGAATGAAAGTCGAAAGTTCTTACTCGGACGAGGTGTAAGGTAGACCAATCACGTAATATATTTCCGTGTCACCTGAGGCTGCTGAAGCGCCCGTACCATTTTTGCATCACTGACAACTCCGCGTTTCAGGTATTAACAGGAAACGAGTATCCCGTGAATGAAAAAGTAACGTCCGTGTTCGCATAGCATTTTTCATCGCATATCAGACGCTTGCAAACGTTTGCAATCGTGTTTATTCTGTTGTCGAATTACGATCTAAAATCGCCCGTTTCATTAACCGGCAATAACCGTTGAGACGAGTCTTTAAGTGGCACTAATCCAAACTTTCGCCGTGCAAAAATGAATTTCTTGATAAACAGGCGATTCAATAACGAGTGGCCGAGCCATTCGAAACCGATAAAACGGACTGATGTAGCGTCCGAGTTATTTCAAGTTCATTTCTGTGTATCAGCTGACGGTATCTTCGGGATATTAATCTCGCGGGACAATAATAGATTTCCCGGTGTCAGGAATCGCATCGTCCTCGACACCGCCGCGGCGGCAATAAACTTTTTCCTCCTCGTTTTTCCGCGCGATACCGCGCTGATCGTTAGGAGCTCAGCTCGCGCGTTATCCGGGGAATTCCTGGCCGATTTATGGGCCGGATTACAAGATGCTGCTGTAAGCAACGTATGCAAGTAAAGTCTGTGTAGATTTGGTTTCGCGCAGCGTAAAGGAAGCCCCGAGGAACGCCGCACCGTGGAGTATTTGCTCCATTTCGGTGGCTACAATTATTTTTCTCACTTAACGCGTCCAAAATGTACCTACTCGCTTATTTATAGTATTTAAACTCGAAAAAGATAATTATAATCAAATAAAAATTATTCATACACTATTGAAAATACTATTTCTATTATCTAATGGATTCAAAACGTATCTATTTATTTATTTATGGCATTTTAACATACTGGATATAATTCTGATTTATATCCACTATGACTTTAATTATTAACAAATCATATCTTAGTTAGTCTTTTGGGCCTAACGGTCCACTGTTCACCGATTGAATTCGTGTTTCTACCATTGCTCTAGGAAGCGTGTTGCCATTCATGCACTTTGCCGCGAGTGCATTCTGGCCCCCTCGAATAACGATCGTGGCTCGATCGGTGCCTTGTGCCATTTCACGAAGAATTCCGTGTCGGGTCGAAGATCGAGACGCCTTTCGATTATTCCTCGGTCGAGCGACAAAAGTGTGGAGGATCCAGTACTGTCGAAACCTAGATCGTTGCGACACCCTGTACCAGGCGTTAGAATCGGATAGTGACCGACTGTATATGTCTCTTGGGAACCTTCACCGTCGCTCTGATAATCGATACTTATTTTAAGCGTCGTCTATCTACCTAGAAATTTCATGGAACCGGTTTGCCGCCGCTTGAAATTCAGTCGAAATGTAATTTCGATGCTACATTTTATTTTACGTAGTTGGACACCGGTGTACGGAAAGTGTAATATTTATGGTACGGTTCCTGTCGTATAAAAATGAGACACCTAATTGAGGGAAGTCGATAACGTTCAATGGCTTTCTATCCGGTGCTCTTAACACTTTATCTAATAGCAGCTTTTTAAAAGATATCATCAAATCGGAGTTCAACGTTGCTTAAAAACATTCTCCTAAAGCTACATTCATCTCGTCCCTAATCCGCCGAATTATTCGAATCATTATTCTTTGTTTCCCATTTTATTGCCATATATTTTGTATTCATTATCATTGTTATTCTTTTATTTCTCTTTTTTCTCTTTTTATTGCTCGCAAATCTTGTTACAATTTGTGTAACGAAGGATAATAAAGTAATTTCAAAACAACTTGTTACTTGTTAATAATGATAATAATAATAATAGTAATATTTATATGTTATTGTTATTATAATGTGAAAAGTTGTTTAAGACAGAGGTCCTCTAAGACGGAATTCGTCATTGAAAGGCTTATTAATGGTTTTCAAGTAAATAAACTGTTAGTAGTGTAAATAACGTTTTCTTTCGCCCTCGTTCTCATAAATTAGACCACGCCCTATCAGCTCGTGTTATACTGTATTAGCGACGATTAATTGTGCACTAGATGTTAAACGGTTCTTGCAACAGTTTGTGCTTCGATATCGCAAACGCTCAGGATACTTCAGCGGAGTCGATTACAAATGCTAAATCGCCTGAAAGTTTCATACATATGCGTTCCGGAGCCGCGATAGAAAGGACACAACGTGAATCATGCTTTCTTACATCCAGAGAGGATCATCATCAGCGTTCGCAACGCAAGCATAGCGATGGATCTCCGGTAATCGTCGCCTGGCTATCGGCATTCTAGCTCGGTTGATATCGCCGTTATAAAAAATTCATTCCGCATCCATTAGCCTAAGTCAGGAGCTCCATTATCGCGCGTTCCGCTGCGTGTAACGGTGTTAAAAATTACTCGGCTCTGTTCAGGGTCATAAATCCATTTCATCGTCGTTAGAACCAGGATCGAATTTTGTGCGGCGGATCCAACGACCTTCGAAAATATCTCGGGGTGGGGGCAACCTTGAATTCAACGTCTTCGGATTCCATTTACGGGAAATCGAGCCGGCCAGATCGATCGGACATTGAAAATTCCGGTATCCGAGGAATTCGTCGCTTTAGACTTCGCATTTATGCAAATATCGTGACAAATTTTATTTGTGGATAGCGGTAATTTTAGCGGTCGCAGTGTTTATTTCAGTTTTTAGTCATTCCATTAATGCATTTTCTTTTTTTATCAATTTATGCAAACGTCAACACAATTTCTGTGGACCAGAGTTGTGCAGAATTACATTTGAATTACTAAAGGATTTATAATTACAAAGTAATTCGATTACATTGTAATTCGTAAGTCAAGTCTCCAGACGATTAAATAACAATGTAATTCGTAATTGCAATTGGAGTACAATGATAAGATACTAAGCAATTAAATTATATTAATTACGAATTACCATGTAATCGAATTGAAATTACGAATTAAAAAATAATAAATTAATAGATAATTGCAAAGGAAAACACGCGAGGACAAAAAAATGAGTATACGAAAGAAAAGCATAAAACAGTATCTCATTGCTTTAATATTCTGGTCTTTAATTTGACGAACTATATTTGAATTGCATCGTATTTCAACTGCGCTGCGTTTCATTCGCATTGTATTCGAATTGCACTCGCGATTAAAATAATTATCATTTGAATTAACTGAAACGTTTGAATTATGTAATCGAATTACCACGTGACTGAAATACAGTAATTAAATTGTGAAATTGAATTACAATGAGGCATTATTTTCCAAAAACTTCTATCATTGTTCCTATTATCGGTAGAGAAAAGATGGTTATGAAACAAGCGAATTTACGGTAGGAAACGAACGATATCTCCAAAATGGAAACGGAGATAGGAGTTCAATAAAGCAATACTTTGAGGTGAATTATTGCATTAGTATACGACAAAGAATCGTTACGCGAGACAATAAACAGGTTTTGATAGCGCAAAGATACGGAGAAAAGATGTTGCGGTAGATAAAGGAAAGGGAACACTAACTTATCGGTGTGGAAACGATGAAATCAATCCATGCGGGTCGAATGTTTCGCAATAATCGCTGGAACATTTCTAATTATTGCTAAACATTGGGTGTTGCGGCCGTAGACCGAGGAAGTCAGAGGTTTATTGTGGATCGGTGCCAATTTTCTAATCTTGTATCAGCTCGTTTCGAAGCTCCCAACCTCGATTTCGCTCGATAAACCAGTGTTTTCTTGGAATAACTGATTTCCAATCGGCAGCGGTGCTGGAGTGAAATTGCAGGCGCCAACACACACGCGACAACCAAATCGACTAGGCATCCGGGAAACTATGACGATTAAAAGTTGATTCTCACTGTCCGTTAAGAAGCCGGTTGCCAGACATTCCTCTCGAGTGTGCAGCAACCAGTTGCCTTAACAGATAACGAGAATCTTAATTTCTCAACGGGGACGCTTTATCAACAGCTATTGGGCCACCTAGATTTCTTCTTTCTGTACTTGCTGCATTGTTCGTAGCAGCAAATAGTCCATCAATTACTCGTTACGATCTTGCGGCGCATTCTCTTTGATAACTCAACCTTTCTTCGTTTTACGTATTCGGTAATTTACCAGAGTAGTATCCTCATATGTATGAACTTGGCGGAGGTCGAGTTGGTTTGCATAATCAGTTCGTACATATAATAGTTCCATCGATGACTATCACTATTTGTTCATTAGATCAATTATGACTATTTTAAATCTCTTTGAAAAGTTTGTAAATACGGTGCTTTCATAAAATATATAGTTGAAGTTAAAAACGTTAAGTTAAAACAGTTTCTTTTTATCTTTTTTGTCGCTACGGGTAATAGTAAAATTAAAAAATGTAATTTAGTATCTGTACAGAATACTAGTTCCTTTAACATTAAAGAAATATTCAAGTCGTTTAGACCAGTTTTATAAAGTTATTACGTTTTAAAAGGTGGTTGAATGCTTTCTGCCCGGGAGTAGTAGAAAATCAAGTTCGTATAAGCGGATTCAATTCAGGATAGAGTTCTGTTAATTATTATTATTACTGCTTATTAAAATTAGTTCGGAATTAAATCGGAGTTCTATCGTATTTATGGCTGTTCGATCACGTTTTTTCGTGAACGTTGTCTGACAATTCCTCTGTACTCGCAAATCCAACAGCGACGAATTATCAGCAGAACGAGCCTAATTCGAGGAACGCTTATCCGCTTAAAATTAACGGAAGCGATTAGCAGCACCGTGGCTCTCGCACTTTCTGCACTTGGGAAAATGTGAGCTCAACTTTCAGGCCTAGATTAGATAAGAGCGAACGACTATCGGCGCTTTGTATCTTGCGAGTGACTCCACTCAAGTCTAATCGGTCTAGGTACTCTAATTGATAAGGATGAGCTGCGAATGGGGGAAGCACGTAACGTTTCAGTGATTCCTGCCACTTGTGTCTATATTGCTTCTATTTTAATCAGCAATTCGAGAACACGGAATCTGATAAAGAAGACGCCAGGTAAAAAGGGCCAGACGAAATTCAGGTATACTGCTATTTTTAAGATTCTCTTTAAATGGAAGACAATTATTTTTATTATAATTGATACCACCCTGTATCAATCAAGCTCGCCACTTATTGGTCACGGTTTTTCGTTAATAACTTGTTAGCGATTCCTCGAAGAAAATTTTTGTAAAGGATGAAATTACTTGAAATGAGTTCAGAAACATCTCGTTTCTGCGAGCGACTTTTGAGACAACCTGTACATCGGTTTCGGTAGATCTTTGCTGGAATAATGCCGGTATAGAGACTCTGCTTTACAGAAAGCATCGAAGGTTCTATCGTAGTCTGATTTTTCTGCGGTTTATCGATGATCTCGGAGGTTTAATTAGACTCGCTACTCTTGTCCCTTTCTGGATCGTTTCACCGGCGCAAGACGTTCACTCCGAGAGATCAATCTAGATATTTACACTCTCCGGCTGGTCTTCATGAAAGTTGCATATTCAGGTGGAAGTTGCAGGCGCGGCAATCGCTGCTACATCTTTAGCATGCAGCTACTTGCAGTTTCACCGGGATTGTTCCCGTAATTGTCTCGACAAATATGGAATTTCGAAAACACTCGGAGCTTGGACGATTAAAGCTGTTCTCGGAGCGATGGCCGAGCTAATCGACTGAATCAATATCCTCTCCTCGCTTAGATTGCATCAGCTAATGAAAGGCCACGCTCGCGCTAAATAAATTGACGCCCGTTCACGAAATATGAAATGCGGCCAGCCGACGCGACGGTTCTAATTTTTGTGAAACCTTGCGGCATTGTGGAACACTTGCGCGGGTCTACTCTCACGGCTTTCAGCAGGAAAGATTCTATCGAAAATAAGTAGACTGCGGATTTTAACGCACGTCTGATGAAAATGGAGAGGTGAAGTACAAAAACGATCAACAGAATTCAAGCATGCGCTGCTGTGTACGTTACTTTCAATGTATTAAAATCATCGTTGGAAGAGCTTGTCGTAATTCATGCAGAAGATTTACATTCTGCATGAAGAAGTGCAGTCTATAAATAATAAACATAGTCGCTTGAACTAATGATATTTACATTTGACAAGTAAACAGTACAGTCTTAAATGAAAGACGTTCAATGTTTCGAATAAGATTTTTAAATAAAAATCTGTAATTTTCATAACTTTCTCAATTCAAACTTCTTAAATATAAACCTTTCAAAAATTGCGACACAGGTAAAAGAAATCATTTAATTAGTCGAAGAGTTGGGACGTCACTCTTCGATGGGCTCAGTAATCGATGCATTTATCCTACATTCGTCGTACGATTCGGGAAGAAGGTAATCCAGCATTGCGAGTAAACACCTGTTCGATTATCCGAACGTTTATGGCCGCATGATCCGTTTAAATAGGTTCCACTGTGACGACAATTTCGTTTCGTCGACTGTAAACCCGGATGAGGTCTGAGGAGGATCGATGCCGAGCAAATAAGTTCATCAAACGAGCAAACTGCTTTGTCCTCTGGCCCCTTGCCTCGGTTCCTCTATCTAATTTGCAACGCTCCTTTCACTCTGCTCTCTCGAGCCGCTCTCAGATACCGATCGCGGATACGTGTACACGTAGGGTAAATCGTTAAAATGTTAAATGCGGTGTTCGCGATTGCGAAACGTCGTCGCGCGGCATGACGAATTACAGGGTGCCTGCTCGCAAGGCGACATTTCTAGTCTCTCGCCTACGCGTATCGGAGAGCGCCGCCGTCTTTTTTCTTCCTTTGCTTCTTTTCCCTGTCGATCGTCTCTCCCCGTTCTGCTTGTCTACCAGTTGCTACAGCTGTCGTCGGCCGGCGATTGTTCGCGCGACGTTGAAACTTCGCGCCGCTAATTTATTCCAGCGGGAACTAAATAGAATTTTGTTTTCTTTGCCGCGAGTTTAGAGCAGCGCCGAGCAGAAACTTCGACGGAGATAAATACGTTTGTTTCGCTGGCATTAGTGAATCTTCTCTAAAGACCCACACACATCAAGGAATACTTCGTGCAACTGATTTATTTGCGTTTATTTGCGTATTTTGTTTCCTTTGCTAAAAGATTAGGGTCGCGTTGAGCAGGTTTCAACGAAGATAAACATGCGCGTTTCTCTACATAACGATTTAAAGATAATAATGTCAACGTCTTTCGTGGTTTTTGAAGGGAATTACAATTTTTTCGATCAAGTTTGTGGTCAACTGAATGCGGATATTGACGGAAGGAACAAAAACGGAGGAATTAAATCGTATGAAAAATATCGAATTTTTCGATATAGCAGCGGACGAGTATGTTATTGCAGGTTACTTATTCGATTTATCAAACTCAATCTTTTTTATCAACATCCGGTGATTGCGTTTGCGCGAAGTGATTATTTACATTATCTACACAATTCCTCGATTATCTAAAAATTAATTTTATTAGAGAAATGGTTAAAGAACGAATCGCTGTATGATAAGTTTCTGTGTTGTTCATTAAATTATTCTAAGTTTGTAGCATGTTCTGGGCGGTAATCAACGCGTTAAATATATGGTTCGGGGCATAGGAAAATGGAAAACGTGTTTGCCCGCCGATAAAATTATCACGGAGGTCTCTATGTAAGCATAAATAGCAGCACGGTATTTGTAGGTTTACCGAAATCGCGATATCTTTGGTTTATGGCCGGAAGTGATATTAATTTTATCTTCGGTCGACGGCCCCCGAAAGTCTTCTTTTCTCCCGATAGACTTCTGCTAATTGCAATTAGGAATTCGTTGAGTCACGAAGACGTTTAACAATATGCATCACAACTAGACTGCAGATATTTATGCTTTAAGACATATGTAAATTTGTAAATTTGATAAAAACCTGTATGCTGATAAAAATTTACAGCATTAACATTTTATATTGACCGTACAAACTGTTGCACCCTTTCCAACTCGTTATAATTATTAAAAAATGATACGAATGTTTATGTGATTTTTATATCTTGCAATTCATGCGAGCAACGTTGTTGCACGAAAATTCGCGGTCTCGCAAGTCTGTCGATAAAAAACTGTGCTACAGGCTTCGCCTAGTTATCAGATACGAAACGGCAAAATACACAACTCGGTATCTGGCAAAGGGGGTCAGTCGTGAATTTTTAAATTGTAAATGTTGCCGGTTAATTACGGTACACCGCAAACAAAATTTGTAAAAAGAGAAACACTGTTATCTAGTCCCTATCGTGACCGATTCACGGCGCTTATGCGAGGAGGCTTATCTTGCCCCCCACTTATGTCGGCGATGGTATCGGTGTCACCGGCGGGATAAACAATTTCGCGAGAAAACGTGAGGAGAGTTTTGTCTACGGGAGATCTTGATCGTCGCCCTGTATCTTGCTCGGCGCACACGCGGTAAATATTGAATATCGTTCTCAAGCTCTCGTCGGGCCGAGCTAAGGAAAATTCCAGCCGTCGTCAAAGAAACCTGGAAATTATCACTTTCCGCCAGAACTAAAGAGAAAGGACAAGTGTACACTATCATTTAAAAGTTACAAGCATTGTATTTACCGCTGCGAGGCAAAACCGCGCAGCCGTCGCCGGGAAGTTTCCGATCACTTTTCCTTTCTTTCCCCCCCAATGATACGGTTCTACACTAAAATTGTCAGGTAGGCAAACTCCGCCCTAATGAAAGGGTTAGATGTCTAACTCCGGACATTTGTTTTTCACCCTCGCGTTGCGGTCGAGTCGAGTGTGCGGCCGCCATTTAAATTCGATTATGCAAATTCTTTTATCGACTGGGAACATGCTAACAACGAAATAAGGCAATTTTTATGCGAGACTATTTTTTGGCAACGGTTTAAGCAATTTTCTGTCGTAGGATATGTAGAGGAAGTTCCTTTGGTACAGGACGCTTGAGGTTTTCCTTAGATAAATACAAAACGTAGTATAATAGTGTGACAATTTTATTTCCTCAATTTATACATTTTATTACACGTTTCTGTACTTGTTCCTTCGTCTTTTTTTTTTTAAATGGAAAATATAATATTTTAACAATAAATCTACCATGTCGGTCAAATGACCGTTCTTACGTTCTGTTTTAAAGTTGCGGAAGTTATGGAGACTCTTTTTTAAGAAACGATTAAGTAAATACCTTTATCCAAGCTTACGTTATAGTAAGAGTGGTAAAGAATGTGGATAAACATAGTCTTATCAGACTTGTTATGCATTACACGTTAGTCACTTTTATAGCGCGATAGGTTAAGTGTTAAGCAAAGCATTACTTTCGTCAAATCGACATCATTAAGCTGTTATAAGTAATTTGAAATTTCGCCGTCTTCGTCATTATGTAAGCTTGAATCTTTATTTAACGCATTGACTGCCAGTCATGAGATAACAAGGATTTATTTCGACCGTCACAGGAGGTTCATGACGAGTCCAAACAACAAGCTGCTGACTTTGAAGTTCTACAGTATGGTGGAGGGTTAAAGGTTGAAGACCGCGGTGTAAACATCTAATTAGAAAGTAGCGAGCAGGGTTCAGTTTTGCTTATCAGTGCTAGCGGACGTTAAGTTCGTCATAGGAGGACGTTTGCTGACCTAACCGGGAGCAAAGTGGTCGAATCACGGTCGACAAGCCGCACTCGTGTCCGATGTCTGTCTGCAGCTGTACCGACGTCGTCTACGTCGTCGGTCCCGTGGAAACCGCAGCAACCGGCGAGCGTCTCTGTCCACGAATCGATAACGCGCCTCCTCCATTATCGTCGTCGCAGCCGACGTCTCCGCGTTATCTTCGCCTGACGGGTGTTCGAGGTCGTTCGTCCTGCCGCCGCGGAAAAGCTCTCGGCTCGCGCACACGGGCGACCGTCACAATGAATCGAGCAGATAAACGCAATTACGCGGGTCCCGCTTGACCTTGTTTACTCCTGCGAGCCTCGCGAAACGCCGCCGTCAAGACGGAAACCGCTGGACCCGTCGCCGCGCGCTTCAGACTTTTAATTTTACAGCCGTTGGCTCTTATCGGACGTTACTGTTTCACACATCGTTTGTCGGCTAGGTCGTCGTTTTACTTGGTGATTACGTTACCATGTCCCGTCGGAGGTGACACACGTCCGATACGGTGAAGTTGCAATGTCACGTCGCAGTTGACGTACGTCCATTAACCCGCAGCCAAGCGCGAGGGTAAACGAGATCTTAATTGCGAAAGCGTCGGAGAATGCGCAAACTAGTTTCGGAATGTATTCTTCTTTCGAAATTGTTGTCAGTTAATTGCGAACGATTCTCATAGAAACGAGTGCGGTCATCGCTGAATTATTGCTCACTGAAATTGAAAGAGATCAAAGCAGTTTGTTAATAAAGATCCGCAGTCTATTGATAACTTTCATGCTATGACATACGTATATTATAAATATAAAATATATAACATATTTCTACTGAATTTTTAAGTACCTCTCAATCGAAGATCGCCTCGGTGAAATTCGAAAACGATGCAAAAGCATAGATATCGACATTATATTCAGAAAAAGCAGCCATAATGGCTCTTACGTGAGCATCGATGCTTCGAAAAAGCGGGCGGCCGACATCCCAGGGTCGATAAACCGAGTACAAAGGATATAGGTCTCGAAGTAACTGGGTTCCTTGTCAATCGGCAGAGAAATAATCGTTTTTTTCTAAAGGACACTGAGGCTTTACGCAACAGCACGCGTCCGCTCCGCCGTCCGAGCTGTCGCAACAAAAATCATCGAGTCGTTGCAGAAGAAATTGCCCGGAGAAACACGGGTAACTGAACTGACGAACGTTTCAACTTTCGCGGTTTAATCGAACCTCAAGCGTAATCAATGCTGTCTCTCCACCGGGCCTGACTCAACCGGCGACTGTTACGCAAATGCATCGATCTCTGTTTAAATCGAATTAACTGAGAAGCGATTCTATTCGACGTCGTGCCTCTCGCAAACTCCGAGCAAACGTTGAAAATTTGAATTTCTTGGAAAAACGCGTGCAATCATTTCATTGTACGGAATTGATTGCAACCTGGTAACAGGAATTCGAAGGGAACCTCTTTTGCTCCGATCAATTTTCGTCTTGAATTTCATTGTTTCTGCAGCAATGCATTTTTTTGGAATTTATTTAGGATTTCTTTTTAGAGATTACATCGTGGACTGTTTTATCGTCGCTTTTAAGGCACCTTTATATCTCGTGTTTCAACAATCAATAACGAAATGGGGAGTCTAGTTATCATCTTGTTCTTTTTCCTCGCGACACGAGTACTAACCTCGTTTGAGTAATGGCTATATAAACTCTCGTATCGTGTCAACGTGTAACCTACGAGTGACTTAGTATATTTTTTTAAGGAACGTCGAATGGCATTGACCAATATGGATGAACATTTATGCCCTCTATGCACTGTTCCAACCATTATTTAAAAACAATACAGCCATGTCTATCATTTTCTTAGTATCGAAAACAGTTTTGGACATACTTAAAATGTCTGCTTTTGACCTAAATTAATTATTATAATTAATTTAACCTAAATATATTTAGAACGGAACTATTTTCGCATGTACACGAAGTCTATTTTCACACATCTTTCCCTAGAACGGATTTACCATGTAAAAACAGAATTCGGTGTATTATTATTATTATGCAGATGTATTCAAATTAAAGGCAAAGGTTGAATCTCGCGATAAAATTGAGGCGAGCGATGAACGAGGGTTAATGAAAGTCGAGCAGCCGTCGTCGGCAAAGGTGGTCTAGCCATTTCAGCGTCGTAACGGTGTTCCAATTCTGATCCGCTCGGCGAGCTCGACAGAAAAGAGTTCTCGAAGCGGCGGGATAGGGTCGAACAATGGTAGTGTGGAGCCAGCAGACAAGTTCCCCATTGAATCTTCCACGGCGCATCCGTCACGATAGTTTAACCCGAGCGACGAAAGTGTGGCGTCGTCTCGGTCGAACGACCGTAATCGTGCCACGCCGCGACGGTTCTCGATTTCTGTTCCGTCGGAGGCATATTATAAAGGTTGACACGTGGCGCTCTTCGTTCTACGGCGTCTGGAAAGTTTAGGCGAAATTAGGGAGCCGAGTGGGAACGGTTGAGCGGAGGCTCGTTTTGCATGCGGAATAAAAGACAGCACCGTAGACACCGGAACCCCGAACTAGTTCCGCTCGCACGAATTCCCAGAGAATTATTTAAATGGCCACTTAAAACGAGAGGCCGCGGCGCCGAGCGCGAAATATTATTACGGGCCGAGGATTCGGTGTGGGAACGTGGACGTAAGACCGGCCGAATAACTGTAGTCCCGAGCTAAATGCTCGATATCCCTTGTAATTTCATGTAAGCCGCACCGTTATGTTCTGTTTCGTAATACGACCGTTAACGATTCTACCTAATGAAATTCCACGCCGTCCAAGTGGACGTCAAAGCCGCGATGGCCGAAAGCGGGTCGCCCCTGCGAATTTCGCCGAAATTCAGATTTCGGACCCTTTCATCTCCACTTGTTAGAGACGCACAGTTTCCGGCAACGATAATATATGAACACCTTATACAACGAAACGAGCCAATCTTTCATTTGAGATGCAAATGACGATTGCTAAAAAGAGTATGCGACACCTTTCGTTTCTAAGTTGCTTAGAAGATTTGCTGCGGACATAGAAAAGTATTTGACAGAGAAAGTTTGTCCGGAAAATATTGGAAGAGTTTTGCGAAAAAGCAATTACCATACGCGTTAGTGCTCAGAGCAAAGACAAAAGATTAGACAAGTATCTTCAGATAAATTATAAAATAAAGTACGATCTCCGGTTTATTTTTAATTAGCCAGAAGTTCTAGATAGGCGAATCTCGCCGACGAGAAATTATCGGTGTGCTTTCTTGCCAGTTGATTTTTCCAATCAGAATTCATCATTTCCATTATATGAGTTTCCGCAACAGTTTTCCCATTTGAATATTGGAGTAAACATTACTCGGGAGTTTTTAGCAACCGCAGAAAAACAAACACAACGTGCTCCCGTTTATTCATGCCCGATCCTACCACCCTCCCCGAATTGCCGACTCGGATGAATATTGAACGACCCCGTCGCTCTTTTATCGAAATTTTTTTGGGTCGTAGACGCTGGGGCGCATCCTGATGCCCTGAAATGTGATGACCTGCGGCACTCCTATGAAGTTCTTTATATGAATTATCGTGCAATAAACTTCTCCTTCTTGGACGCGCCGCTGATAACAATTACGCGATCGTCGTGTCGCTTAGGGCAACCGGTATCTCGGGAAGTATGCGTAGAAATATTTTACTGTGTTTTATCACGTTTTTGTTATTGCATTGCGAATCGTTACATAAACCGTAATGATGCACGGCGTGCTATTAGACGGATTGGTATTAGTAAATATAATTCGAATGGTTGCATAAGCTGGTTTCTTTTCCACTTTTTATAGTGATGCATATATAGATGTAAATGTAACGTTCGTCTTCGCTGTGCAACGCGGAGAAAATGCGTGTTTGGTGATCCCATTATGTCGAATATTCACGGCGAAATAATATATAATTTGCACTTCGTAAATCGTACAGATAGCATCGGACGAGACGTTCATCGCAACCTTTTTTCTGCCATTACATCGCGCTGAATTTAGATTGCAGATTTAATTTACGTAAGTTGCACGGTTTCTCATTAATTGTAAGGAATCAAGTTACGTATTACGATTTAGTTCGCTAAAGGAATATTTCAAATGTTATTGAGCAACTGAATTTCAAAGGCGGCTGACCACCGTCCTCTTTTTCTATTTAAGATTGTATGATCGTAGCAATAATGAGTTATTAGAAACGAAACAACGTTAAAAAGGTATTTAAACAGTTTGCAAATCTTGTTCACTATAACTTCAATTACTTTGATTTTTATTTGATAACAATAATGTATTAATCAGTTCTGTTACGATTGAAATCTGAGTCCAGACTTCTATAAATATATTATTCAGTCACAATAAATTATATTATTATGTTAGTGGGGTTTTAATACCATAAATAAAGAAATAAACTGAACTGAATGGAATCATAAAATTTTCCAGATACTGAATTGTTAAAAAATCTATAATACCATCTATTAAATCCAGCAAACCGTGTATGGTATTGGTTTTTATGTCGACAAGTTAGATAAGATAACACAGTCAATATCTGCGATTATTTAACGTCTTTCTAAATGTAGTAGAGTTACGAAAAAACCTGTCCTCAGGTGCTCGAACGACGCCTCAATAAATATGCATTCCGTAAAATGTGTTTTATATCCCGACGAAATCGCTGCAAAAACTTAATAATCCAAGATAAAATTGTTCCAACTGAAACACTGCCGACTGCCACGCCTTCCGCTTGTAGCAACAATGTTATTACAAGCTCTTGAACGATAATAAATTACGGCGAAGTGTGTGAGAGGGATCGTGCTCTGCAACAATGTGCTGCTTGTTTGCTGCTTCGCTTCTGATTAGCTTTATCGGGTAAATTAACATCGTCGAGGAATTATCGAGCCACAGAATTTGTTTCCATGCGGGATTGTTTTCCATCGAATATGATTTTTATTATCGTTCGCAGACGCTCTTTCCTCGTTGTTGCGTTTACGTTGATTTTTTTCCTCCACGAATCGGACAAATAACGCAAGCGTTAACGCTTAACAAAATTGTAACAAACAACGCACGTCATCAGACGTTATTTCCGATTAACGGATTCGAATATTCTAACAATAACTTGGGAAGAGATGCGAAGACGAGATGAAATCTATCCTTGAGTTTCGGTTCACTATCCCAGGAAGTAAACATCGTGGATTAATTACAGATTAATCACAGATCGGGTGATCGATTATCGAAGAAGTTTATCAGCAGCGTTGATCCAATGGATCTACATATGTTACGATCAGATTATTAACGAAACTGCGAAGAACTTTTCTGTAGATGGCGCTGTGGTCTTCTCGGACACAAAATCCAAATTCTTTTTCTAAGTAATTCGCTGTTTGCAGACTTCAACAATTATCGAAATATAACTCCCCTGTGGTAAGTCCCGACAACCGCGGTCCAAGGATAGATGAACGATAAGCAACAAATTGTAGCAGTTTACGATCATCCCACGAGGCAATTATCTCCTTCGCAAGCTATCAAATTTCTCCAAAAAAAGCCGCAGTAAACACGCATCAGAGTCAGCCCTCCTTCTCTTTAACACCTCCGGAATTTCTCCGTGGAAGCAAAAAATAAAAGTCGCGCGGAAAGTCCTTCGAGCGTCCTTTCGCGAGCTCGCAGTTTTCAAACCTCCGCCCATAAACGCGGCTTTATGCAAACATATTCAGCGATTACTTCTTCAGGCAGTTCAGTTAAAGACCGGCGAATAAACGTTGCCGTTCGACGATCGTCACAAAGGAGCGATTGAATTTCCTTCGCCTTATCGCGAACAATGGCCGCGATTCTCGCGTGCAATCGGAGAATCTGATGTACGGAACAAACGTATACAGTGTTTAATCATTGTTACGGCAGAGAGGCCAGTAAAAATGATTCTAGATCTGCGCGCTTTGAAATTGAGATATTTTATTATTTTCATTGACAAAGATAATACTAGCTATGTTATATTTTGAAGATTCTATTGGATCGCGATGACTTTTTAAAATTAAGATAAAATTTCTATCTGAAATATTTGAGATAACTCTGTTGAGAAATATTTCTTCTTTCAAAATTTTTGCCATGCTAATACAAAATAATCGTCGCAATTGAAATTCTTTTATAACTGAATTAAGATGTCAATGCATACTGAAAGCAGAAAGAGGAATAATTCAGTAGTTAACAGTTTACTGGATAATATTATATTCACAAAAGTGTACAGTTAAAGTACAAGTTAAATTAGGGGTCGAATTATAGTTAAATTATACTTAAATTCGAGCCCTATAGGTACATTTAGCTACATTATAGCTACATTTAGCCTCGCAGTCTAATGGAGCGATTCCTGCAAGACCTGCCGTTCTCACCAGGTTCTAGCATTCTTTCTGCACTTGGTACCCACGATTTCGTAACACCGTGTACATGCAATACAGGAGTTTTTGATCAAAGGACTCCCCGATCCCTGGCCGAGATAGAGGGGGCAGACCACTCTGCACATGACATCTCGAAAGCGACTCGCCGAATGCTCGCCGCCACCCCATGTGAATTGTCGGGGCCAAGGCGGTATAATGCGCCCGTATAAGGCAGGTGGTACTCGCCGCATAAACACGAACGAACGGCGCACACGGCCAAACAACGCAGGTAGTTCCAGCGTCCGCGTGCGCTGACAGAGGTCCTTCGTCGAGCTTATGGTTCGTCGGAGTCGACGAGGACACCCGAGCGTTGCCTCGAAATCCTCGACTCGGAAAACCGAGACACCCTTCTGTACCTACGCCCCTCCATTCACCTTCATCCCTACCTTTGCCGACGCCACCCTTGAGAAGGTAACGCCGGGATAATGGATCCCCGCTGTCCGGTTCTCGCTCGGTCGTCTCTGTCCTCTTGCCTCCTCCATTCCTACCTGGTTTTCCTGCCTTTGGGTTTCTCGCCAAGTTGTCCGCTGGAAAGGACACACCCCGCCATTGTTGCGCGCCATCGACCGAGCCCAGAACACCCATCTAATCGTTCGATTCGGTTCGGTTCCCTGCTATCGGAGCTGGCTGAAAATATTTCAACCAGCAAATGCTAATATTTGGAAATTCTTGGTTCTCTGAACTGTGTTGCGTATGTTCCGTTTGAAATAGTAATTTATTTTTCTGTTAACGTATAAACGACCGCTCAGGCACTCGCTTTCAAAAATATCACACCCCGCCGAATTACTAAATTTATTTCAAAAACTACCTTTGTAATGTATTACTTACTTAGGTTCATAATTACGTGGATTTTCAATTTCCCATATGTATTTGTTTTTCATTTCCAAACGAGAATGTCGCCGGTCTCAGAGTAAGCCTACGGAAGATAATATGCGGTTATTTAAGTGTTATGGGAATCTTCCATGTGAAGTGCCTGCTTCCTTTAACTTTGGGAATATTTTGCAAAGAAACTATTACACCTTTTGCAATTAAATTTACGTGGTTTATCTCTACGTATTTCAATAACATTTTACAATCTTTTTAGAAAAAAGAAATTAGAGGCACTGCCATATTCTCGAACAGTGTCGCTTTTAAAAATGGACGTCTCGCAGTGTCTGCTTGACTGAAATTAAAAAACGTAAACGTTTCTTAATCAGTATAAAATTGGCTATAGAACAAACGAAAAATGTCGTCAATCACAAAATTGGCGAGACTTTGAAATTCGACCAAGCTTACGAAAAAAATGATACGCTTAATGTATCTACGTATTTAATTATCTGCCGATAATTAGAGACGCTTCTACTATTTAAAATACCGATTAGACACATCCGTTCTCTAACAGCAGAACTATCAATTCTAAGAATTAGTTCTTAAACATTCTTCTTCGTGGAATCGAGAAGCGATTAAAAATTTTGTAATATAGCAGCTGGAAGTTGATTAGTTTGATAAGAATTCATAGTTGAATGATAACTTGCTGGCATAAAGCAATGTTGCAAATACAATTAAACCGATAAGTCGTAAAGGATTGCTCGATGAGTCCCGATAAGAATATTGTAGGAGCAGTTTAAATTCTACCGTGCAAGTCGAACCAAGAACTCCGATCGGGATGTTTGTAATAACTGCAGTAGCGGATCCATAGTCCTGACCTTTTGATCGTTTCTATTTATGGTGTAATGCAGACGAATGGTCGCGACGAGTTCTATTGTTTTGAATTCAATAGTTCTTTGCGATGTTACGTAAAGCGTTTCGGTGCAAGGTGAGGCAGAAATTTTAAAATGCATCAGGGTCTATCGGTACTTCAATAATACCGAATCTCGTTTTTATGCTGGTAATCCTGATTTTAAAGTTTTGTTTGCATATTTCAAAGCGTTACTGTTATTATTATTATTATATTAATATCGTTATTATTATCATAAATGGTAGATGCGTGCGTGCCAGAAATAAAAATGTGCACACACCAATCATTCTTTTCTCGATGGTTGAATTTTGATTAAATCAAATAACCATAAATATTCGAATTTGTCAAGATTGTTACTGTTTCAAACAGTTCAATTATTCTACAGTATGCCCAATTCCTTCTATTTTCATTTAAACTAAATATATATATATATATTTAAATGAATATATCTATATTCATTTAAACTAAAAATATATTTCTCCTCTTAACTTTTAATTAGATAATTAAAAACAATGTAAAAGTTCTTTAATTATTTGTATCATTCTCTCAATGCTTCAAATATTTTTCGTCCAGTCATAAGCCTTGCCCAAAGGAAATTCGCCAGACCCGTTCCTGACTCAGTTGCACTGCGGACTTATTAATTAAGAAATTATGCAGGAGGCCTGGAAGTAGTCTAAGTTGACAGAGAGTATCTCGAACGAATTTTCTCCGACGCGGTAAGCGACCGCAAAACGAGGAAAGAGTGTTTCCCGAAGTTCAGCAAAGCCTCGAAAGTCGGGGTAGAAGAAGCCACTCGACAAAAGAAACTTGTGTCTTTCGCAGTCGCGCGTTCTCTATTTGTCTTGATCCTTGAAGCGCGTTGGACGCTTCAACAAAGACGGAAGTTTACATGGAAAGCGAGGAGGCTTGCTCGCATGGAAACTCGCCAAGTAGACACTGTCCACTGTCCACTGTCCATATTAACAATATCATATAGTAGCAGAGTGCATTCGAGTTCCATAATTTCTAATTTACGCGCGGAATATGTGTCTGCGTGACTAATGCGTCGTATATTTAAACGACCGGACAACGCGCTAATAATTGTAACCATTCTAATGCCATTTTTTCATATTTACCGCGATGGAGTCCGCAAATTTGCCGCGTATCTCTTCTGCGTTATCTTAATCGAACTGTCAATTATGGTTAATTGATTACGATTATTGTTGGATGATTACGGTTATAGTTTAAAAAATTAGTAAGCGCATTTTAAACGTTTAAAAAATTTTTAAATTTGACGAGTTAGTAGAGGTGTACAATAATTGTTCAGTGATTAGATTAACGTGTATCAACGACTACTTGTTTAAAGTGATGATCCGTTCAGGGATTAAAGAAAATTGAACGCGCTGCTTTAGACGTGCTATCGAAAAGTTTCAATTCTTTCATCGCATTAAAATACAACGTGCAGTGTTCCATTACTTTCTAATACATAAATATTAAGCACACCGCGAGCTGAAAACAACCTAATTCTGCTTTCTATCTATTTGAAACTTCATTATCCGAAAGTCTGGACTTCGATTTTATTTTATACCGCCTAACGATGTTCATTAACACTTTTAATGCCGCGTCCACCATGTGCGATTAACGCAATTCCTTTGTCATACTTGACGATGAATTTTGATTACAATCTACTAGATGAACGAAATTTTATTACTCTTTTCTATTCCTGTGTCTTCCGAGTCGTAAAAGTAACTAACGTATATTGCTTTGCAACGGAGATAAGATTTATTTATTTAGGCATTTCGCAATTTTCATTAAAATGCGTGCTAGAATGATGAAATTCTTTGTATTATTTCCTACGAAAGTATCTGTAACATTCTAGCTAACAAAAAATCTGACCGGCTCGGTTCAACAAGTTCTTCCGATTTTGTGTCGAATTTCTTTATTTCCGCAGAGTAGACCAATAGTTCGAACAGTCGAAGATCCATTGGTCTAAACTTATTTTCCAAGCGCATTCGATCGCCGTTTAGCGAGCGCAGGGATAGAAACTAGACGGCCGACCGCCAGGAGGATTAGATAGTTGGAAATATCAGAGCCTCGTTGAAAAAAGGAAAGGAAACCCAAGAAGGTCGTTTCGTTTTGTTCACGGTAGCATGCCGCTGACCGATCATTTTCCCGAGCTTCCTCGTCCGGAACACCTTTCTTCGCTTTTCAACGGTCAAATAGGTGAACTTTCGGATCGGTGCTCAAGTAGCAAGCTGCACGAGCCAGGAAAGCAGCATTGTGGATTTCCGCCGAAAGTCGAGAACAATGAGCTTCGTTAAGGTAGACATGTTTCCACTTTCCAGGCTCGGTGCTTGCCTTTTCTGTCCCCCTTCTCCATTTCTGGGGTTTTCCCTTCCATCAGCGTTCGACGGGTGCCTATGAATACGAGACGAAGAAAGAGAGAGAGAGAGAGGGGGGGGGGGGGGGAGGGCGAAAGAGTAATGTCGTCAACGAAACAGAAAATAAAATCGTTCCAGCCGGGGATATTGCCCGAGTCAATCACGTGTCGCGTTTTATTGTCTTCGAGCGATTATACGTTGCCGAATCGCGGCGTTAGAACAAGTTTTCAAAGGCGCCAACCAACTCGGGACACTTAATTAACGACCGTCGAAATTGATACGTGTTGTAGTATCTTAATCGAGCATATTTTCCACCACCTTGGTTTCCTTTTCTAGGCATCGCCACGCTCCGCTGTAGTATATTAAACTATTATTCGTTTCCTGACGAGGGTTTTTATTACATTACATTTTTATTACTTTGCAATTCGCGCCATAATTTTCAGCCGAAAAAAATCTTAATGGTTCTATTGGTCCTAAACATATTAATTGTACCAGTGTTTTATAACGCGAACTTGTTTCTTGTCAAGTACTATAACTTTTATGTAATAACGGTGCATGTACGCTTCGTGCTATTGCGAAACTTGGTTCAGAAAATTATTGTTTCTATATTAATTTCACTATTTCGAACGTAGGTGATTTCCTCGATACATAAGTTATTTATTCGGGTGGAAAGTGTCCACGTAGAAAATGATTTTCCGCTGGAAAATGCTGTTATATTAATCTATGCATGAACCGGCAACGCGTGCGGTGTGTAATGCGTAATACTGAATTCGAAATGAGTCTTGACACGGAAAAAAAAGACAGCGGAACTGTAAAAGAAGAGCCACACGTGCGAGGTTAGATAAATAAAAGATGATAACTTGTGGAGGCCTGCCCTAATGTGATAGAACAGACAGGGTATAATTATTCCAACGCGGTTCATTGTGTACCTACAGAAACGTGGCAATTATTTCAATTTTTGAAATCTTGAGAGTTACGTAAGGGACATTTCCATAAATGACGCAGACATTTTTATTAATTTAAAAAAGATTGTTTAAGCTGCATTATCGTGGTTTCAGGCTTTTATGATTCAAAAACGTATTCATACTTATGACGTATGAGGAAAGTAAAGCAAATGACTCATGTCGACTTTCGTACACTCTTAGTATGAGTCTATGCACTTTTGTGCACACAAGTTCGTGCACTTTTACTATGCAATTGAGGAGACATATTTATATATATTTTTTCTATTTATATATATATTTTATACTTATATATATTTTTGAGAATTTATCAATTTATTTCGACTCCATTTTGTATTCCGACATTTTATAATTTGAAAATAATGCAAATATCTTTTCAATATTATACTGAGAACGCATGGACATTGAAGTATGTTACTTGCCAGATTTTCCTTTCTGTCGAAACTGGTTCGAAGTGTGCAGACTAAAATCGGATGCGAAAAGTCTGAATAGAAAGGAAGAACAGCTCCGAACGAAAATGGCTTGTAACATTTCGCATTCGCGGATCGATTCAGACGCTCCTCGCAGCGTACACCGATCGTCGTTATGCATAAAGTAAGGAGGAGGGACAATCCTTTCGCCATACATTTCGCCCGACTTAGAAATCGATCGAAACCGATCGGCCGAGCGCGATTTTTCACGCGGCGCCGAACGAGTCTGTTTGACATTTAGCCGCGCGTTGCGTGGTCGTTGATTGAATTTTGTCATTGTGAGCGTTAAGAATTTGTCCTGACATATTCTATTCGCGGACGATTACGCTCGATGAGAAACGTGAACCTTTATTTCGTGATCCGCCTCGCCACGATCCAGAACGATTCTCTAATATCATTGTTCGCTGAATTACATAATAGCAAACTTTATCGAAAAACTGCTTTATTCGCAAATGCACCGCGTATCTACAGCAAAAGCGAATAGATGGAGCAGAGAACAATGAAAATATTTTAGATTGATTTACAAATGTAATGAGATTGATTCATAAATTCGAAGAAATTGATTGATAAGTAAACAAATAATCGTAATTCAATATGTCACCAATATGTCGATGTCCGTCCTGAAATGGTTAATAAATTGGTTCGATAGAACGAATCACGAAGGCAGGAAACCGCGTTAAGATCCAATAATTGCGAAACCGTTGAAAGATTTAGTTTCGATTTAGAAACAATTAATCTGCGCCTCGTAGCCCCGTTTGTGGAACACGGGCAGCGTGCTTATCGCGGCCACGCCTAATCGCTCTGATTACGACACCGGCGGCGTCCTGGATCCTTTAAGTCCCCTCTGCCGGGTTTTCAATGAGCGAACACCGCGTTCGCGCCGCGTCGCCTTCAACGCCGTCTAAAAAAAAAAGAAAAGAACAAAGAGAGAAAAATGCTTAAACGCGCTCGAAAATAAACGCGTTTGCTCGGGATTAAAATTCTCCGGAGAGCTTTGCCGGGGGATCCACGCGCGAGTAAAAGTAGTTTTCCCCACGAATGCTCTGCGCATGTTCGCCTCCTCGGAGCGCTGCAATCGTCTCATTGATATGCATGGGATTACGATGGAATCCATTCGATGAATGTTTATACGAGGCCGCGTTCTCGCAGATTAATTCGCGAGAATTAGGATCGGAGACGAACTTATTTCCCGAGGAAACGTTCCGATTCGACGAGTTAACGACGACCGGAAAAGTCGCGAAGAAATCAGGACAAATCGTTTCACGCGTTCGTTGCTGAATTATCATCTGAAAAAATCGTAGCGAATTAATGTAATACCTAAATTATGTACAATTTAACGCACTGATTACTTGTTTAATCTCGCCAGTGTTGACCGAACTGAAAAACTCGCGGAAATAGAAGAAATTTCTACTTTTTGTGATATCTTTATGACTTTATATAATACTCGTATTATATAAATGCCATTTAGATAATATTTATTATCCTCGTATCAATATTAAAAATTATATAAAAACGAGCTAAATATTTAAATAGTTAATCCATTTGGATCATGTAAATCTTTAGAAATTTTCTTTTGCACGAGGTGGCATTAACAATTAATTTTCAGAAATGGGAGAACTCTGTTATTCACGTATGATAAGAGTAGAATAAACAAAATTTGTTATCAAAGTTTCGCTTGCTCGATAGAATCTATTAAAAAATAATTTTCTAAGTTAAAACAGCACCAGTTTCTTGTAAGAGATTGAAACGCGAGCAGCATAAGTTTTATATTGACGATTACCAGCGTAGCGTTATCAAATAAACGCGGTCGTTTTATCAGCGTTTTAAACCATGGCAACGAGTCGTAAATATGTTTGTATAATCACGGAAGATGTTGCTTGTAGCATCAATCGGATCAGTTCGGAAGATTAGAGATTGTAAAAATAGTGCAGAAACCTCAGCAGGAGTTACACACGTAATCCTCCCACTTAGTTGCACACTAGCTTACTAATCAGGATTGTAGCGATTGATATAAATACGAGACGATTGCGTCATTGATAGTAGTTACCGTTCTCCCTCCCGAATTTGCAGTCTCATCTCGGGGAAATAAACGACGAATCATGCGGTACGCTCGCGAGCGACTCCTCGAGTGCAAATCAGGTACTGCCGGCAGATTTTACGGACTTATGTTCCGCGATCATGCCGATAGTCAACGTCTGCGGAGTTCAACGAAAATTCTCATCGATCAGCGTCGACGACGTGGCGATCGATCATTTTAAAGATGATCCGCGTGTAACGACATTATCGGATGTTTTTTTGCTCGTTTATCATCGACCAGTTTTATACAAATTTGACCATCGGAAAGCTTGCAACAGGTCATTTAACATGTTCACTGTCGCGTTCCTCATGATCGATATAATTTCTTTCGGAATCGATTTTTACTACGCAGATTTTACTCGATTCTGAAAAGGCTCGAACGGTTTCACGAAACAAACTACTGCGATTTCATGGATATTTTTAGACGCGTTGCGTAATTGCTCGTTTCAATTAGTTTTTGCCGCGGGTTCACAGGGAAGAATCTGTACAAGCATATTAATATCAAATTATTAGAAAACAAAAATAATGAAGACGGAAATCAGAGTAAAGTAACGCGAAATGAGAGAACCGTGTTATTAAATCTACACCTAATACGCTTCAGCTGCTTCCGGTTTCTTCGACTGTGTCGAATCATCTGTTTTTATTTCATGAAAGAAGAGCCAGCGCCACGTTGTTCAGTAAAATAGACCTATGACCGTTCAATAGAGTATCGGGGGAGTATCCTATATCTTCGAATGCTAGGGTGGGATTCAACGCACCACTATTGACGCTACTTGGATCAGCCAGGGCGTTAACCCTTGGAAGACTAATCTTCGAGACCTAGCAACACATCCACGTATACCGAAATTTGTTTCCTATTTTTCCCGCAAGAAATCGAATTCCTAAAATTCAAAAAATAATCTGATTAATGATTAACAATTACGACTCCTTAGTTATAATTAATTTATAATAACTGGTCATAAGACATTTTAAATAATAAATTAGTTATTGTAATTTATAATAAGTTAGTTATTCTAATTTATAATAAGTTACTTATTCTAATTTATAATAAGTTAGTTATTCTAATTTATAATAAGTTAGTTATTCTAATTTATAATAAGTTAGTTATTATAATTTATAATAACTTAGTTATTCTAATTTATAATAACTTCGTTACTATAATTTATAATAAGTTAGTTATTAGAAATTAGTATAAATTAATTATAATAATTACGAGTTATAATCATTAAACGTCGATCAGATTCATTTTTCTCAACTCTGCCGAAGACTCGAAACTCGCAGCTATCGAAAAGGTACGCATTTGGTGGTCGAGCACAATCGAACGAGTATCGAATCGGCGCTCGAACCTCGACGAATCGTCGAGCACACGCTCGTGCTCCCGATGGCTATAGATGGCCGCTCGAACCGACGATTCATGATCGGCGGGGCCCTCGGTACATTCCATCGAGCGACAGGTGTTGAGACCGCGTCGTTTGCATTGGGAATGGCTCCGGGCGATCTTGGTTAACACTTTGGGATTCGGCTGCGTCATTCGACTGTCGCGACGATTTCTACGTCTGTTCGACGACGCTGTTCTAACGTGGCGTCACACGTTGGAGACTTGGCAGCCGAATCGACGGGGATTTACCTATCGATCAATCAACGTCGATTTCGCAGTTACAGGGAACGCGTGTATCTCTGATTGGACATTCGTATTTGTTAAATCGTAAATTATCAACTTGAGTTCTGTGTACACATAGTCGTTTCTTTTATAAGGGGCTTCCTTTTCTCTGTGTCAACTTACCTGACCCTCGATTATGCAATATTGCTTATCGACTATTAACTGTTGAATTTAACATACTTTAGTCTATTCGAGTTCCTTTGGTTTGTACCGGTGTTGGACGTAAAATAGTATAATTAATAACTGACGAATATAACTCGCTAGTTATTATAATTGTGTATTATTATAATAACTAGTTGTAATTGTTAAAGTTAAATTTTTGCCTAAATTTAGTTTGTATGTTAAAGAAAGTAAACCGATTAAATTCTCATTTTTACTGAATTATACTGCACCAGTGACTAACATAAGCGTCGATATGCTGATCATGCAATACTGACGACATATGAGTTTGACTACGAACAGACGGGAATTAAAATATATTCATAACTATTAAAGTGTCTTGAATATTTGCAAAACGAAATAAAACGAGCAAACACAAAAATATAAATACTTATTAGATAGCATATACAACGTCGCTTAGTTTAAGCAGCCGACTAGTTAGAAATGAACGTAAATTCTAATTCTTGTTTATCGCAATCGAGCTAGAGAATTTTTATTTTGCATAAAGATCCGGCGAATGGTCGCGATAAAGCCGGATCGAATCTGTTCGGCCAGAACGATCCTCCGCGACTACCCGGATCCATGAATCGGTCGATCGGCGATAGGAGGCGTTTCCCGCAGCAATAGGTGCGCGCGAGCACGCACACGCCCACACAGGGACGCGGCGAGGCGCGGGTGCGTAGCCAGGTTGGAGAACACAACACGCGCGTCACAAGAACGAAGCCAGAACGGCTGCGAGTTCGCCGGCCGAGAGAAAGTGAACCAGTTGGCGGCGTTGTCGAATTTCTCGCAGCGGTCTGTCTGGTAACCGCACGGTCACCTGGCCTACCTGTTGCGAGCCGGCAACCACGCTCGCGCGCTACCGATTAATTGAGCCGAGCGGCGATTTTCGGTGGACCGTTTCTTCCCTCGAGCGCCGAGCCGGCCAGCCTCGGGTCCCCTCGTCGCTTCGTGTCGTGTCGTACGCAATGGGATTCGATTCGGAGCGTGGGCGACGCGAAGCCGGCTCGATGGAAGACAAATGTTCGATCGAGGCAAGTCCGTGGGAAAGCTGATGGACGGATCTGTCCGTGGCACGCGCAAGCCGACTCGCCTCGGATAGGGGCTCGAAAACGTCCTGCTGGGCAACGTGATCCAGTTATTGAAACCGATTTTCCTTGTCCTCCTTCGAATACTCTGACACACCGGCGAACGGATAACGGGCTCGGAAAATACTAGAATTGTTAGACCTCTGTCGAAGTCTGCCTCGTTCCACATTTTTATTTTATACTCGAGTGGATCGGAATCCAAGTTACGTAACACACAATTTCGAAAATGTTGACTAATGTCTTGACCAGTTGGCTGTTGCAATCTCGTTGAAAAGTGTGCAAGTTACCGTAATTATGCTGCATATCAAGATAATTTAGAGTCAAGTTAATTTATGGCAACTTTTGTAACTTATTTCTTCGACGAGTGTATTCGTCAGAATCAGCTAACTGATTAAGAAGGCTATATACTTTGTTTATTAAATGATATATTTTATAAAAGCGTCGAATTTATACAAAATACTGTCAACTGATTTTAACGAATATACTCGTCGAAGAAATAAGTTATGAAAGTTACTATAAACTATAACTCTATATTATTTATATACTATATATTTATGTACTATAATTTATATATTATAATTTATGTTCTATAAATTTGGTTAGTAAGCATGACTGTTATTAGTAAAATGACCGTATAAATCTACCAATTATATGTATTAGACAATAATAGATCAGATTGCGTAATATTTTTCCAGTTGCGAAGCAATTTCTTGTCTCCATTTTTGTCCTATTTTCTAAGAAAATCGTTCTGACGAAAATAAAACGTGAACCGCGGTGTTTAAAAGATCGTATGCAGAGTAGTCCACGGTTCAGCAAACTGGTTAGAAAAGCGGATCCAACGGGAGTACAGTTTCCCTCGGTATCGTCGTAGTTTCGTGCGCGTATCCTTTGTCGAATCGGTCTTGTACCGCGGCGCAAGCCTACGACGTTGTCCGTGCGTTTAATCACTCAATTATGGCGGCGCTTTCTTGTCCGGCCGCCACGCGGTGACATTATAAATCCCGCGTTCCTTTTCCGAGAATTAGACGCGCCGTTGGAAACGGTAAATCCGTTACGTACCCGCGACGCAAACGGAGTTAACGAGCCGAACGCTCCTGCGTTTTCTTTTTTTCTCTCCTCTGCTTCCCTCCCCCGCGACCGCCTTTCTCGTCGAATCAGCTCGAAGCTGCGTTCTTTCCGCGTGGCGCGCGCGAATATTGCGAAACCCAGTTGTTGTGTTTCGCGTGTTTTCAGCGGCGCGCCTCTCGGAACGGGCTCCGATTAGAATTTCGTGGACGGACGCGATACGATGCAAAATGCATGAACATAACTCGCTTATGCAACCGGGCACGTCGGGCTTCGGCCATTCGCGTTCGCGTGTTTCCTCCGATCGGAAACGCTATGGTATAGTTTTCTCGATGGTACACGTCGAAACCTTGAACGATATATGTAATAGAAGATCATCTTCTATTACATATATCGTATCTTTCTTCTTTCTTTCGATTTTGCATTACACAATTTCATTTGGTTACTTTAGTTTATCTTATTGTTATTGTCTTTATCATTATAGGTACAATCACATTTATTTGTGTGTTTAGAATATAAAAATACTTCATTATATGAATATATTAAATTTGTTTAGATGTTAGATATAATATACATATATATTGGTAGTATAAAAATATATATGTAGGTAATAAACTAAAATCTATTTCTATATTCCCAATTCGTGCGTAGATGATTGGGTCGGGCAACTTCAGTTTTTATAGCGTTTTGGGTTTAACGACGCAGAGGTTTAGTTTCGTACTACAGTTGAGACATCAAGGTTACTAGGGTACAGAAATTACGGTACCCGTAAATTACGGATCACGAATAATCCGCAAATTCTTTCAGCGTTCCGATCGCCGAGCTCGTTTTCCCAATGCGGGCGTTCATTCCCTGAAAATCCTCGAACGACAGCATAATGGCTCGGAGGTGACCGTGCCGAGCCACGCCTCTGCGACAATTTCTTTTCACCCGAACACAAAACAAGAGTTCCATTAGCGCGAGGACTGAGCAAAGCTTCTTTCCGCCGCGCCGGCTGTCGAGCGATTCGGCTCGTTGCTTTCATTCGCAGAATGGAGTGGTCGAGAACGGGGCAGGGGATCGGAGGGGTCACCACCCGCAGACTAAATTCATTTCGGTCAGCCGTGCGCCTCGTATAAAGAGATGCAACAATAGTGTACGCTCGGCCCGAGGACAACGAGGAAGCCCCAGGTCAGCGCGAACATTCTCAAAGAGGTCCTCGCAAGCCTTCGACCACCCTTTTCCGACCGAGGACCCCATCGCCAGGTCAATAACTGTGCGCCCCTTGGCAGCGCCTTTTCTTTCTCCACCTACCCTCTCCGTACAGGCTGCTGCAAGAATCGGCGTACTTTCGGGCATTTACCCTGAAAACGCGATTAAAAACATTGTCCCACTGAAATCCTAAATTTGTGTTCAAGTTTTTCACGTTTCACAATTATGTGCAGTTATGTACATTGAATAAGTTGCAGAATTTATTCTTCAAGAATATTTAGGAACAAGAATATAAGCGTAAAATGCATATATGTTCTGTAAATAAAATGTTGTATGCCAAGTAAAACTATATACATGCACGTATGAGAACGTAGAAACGTTTTACCTAATTAGCTTGCATGCATGCGCGTGTAACATTTAAACAATCACACCGGTGAGCGAGACGCGCTACGGGAGCAAGGAGGCGTGGCCCTCGAGATCGTCGCGCTGCGTACACATAATTCCGAGCCCTACTTAAAGCGTTAAATTTATGGTTTCATGTCACATTAGCCAGGATTTATGTCAGTCGTCCAACTCAACCCCCTAAAAACTCGACAGTCACGGCCAGATTTGTTTCCCCAATAAGGTTCCGATTAGTGCACCGTTGGAGCTCCGGATTAGTGTCAGCGGAAGTCGTTTGCATTGCTCCGGTTCATCACTGCGAGGGATTCGCTCATAAGACCAATCTGATATCACTAATCCGAGATTTACAGTACCTAGTATCTCGTGAAATAAGAGTTGTGTCATCGACGTCCGGGTGACACGGCGTTCGAGGTAACGGACAAATGGCAACGGTCGACCGTGATCATTAGAACACCCTATATCTCTCGGCCGGTTCGATCAGGACTTTATCGCCTCCTACACTGTGGGTTTCTCTGGTTACCCTCTTTTCTCTGTCGAAATTGAATCTCCGGCAGCGCGCGCCACGGTATTAGCAATAAATTATCGTGTCTCCTCGAGACGTCCACCTAACTTATCGACCGAGCGAACCGTGCACCCTCCTTTCGAGCCGGGCAGATATCGCGTTCCTGCTGGTACACACCGTGGCTAATTGATCCTAATCCGTCATTCCGATAAATTATTCAGGATCGTTGGTGATCCCGTCCCAGGACGGGGATCCGCGATAGAGGAAATCGGGGGAAATTGAGCGAGCCGGAAACGACACGTCGACCGAGAACGGGTCGAACGAATAATTCGTCTTCTAGCAGCGGAACCGACGGGGGCGGGTTACACCTGTTGAATTTCGTTTTTAGAACCTCTCGATTCATGGCCGATTGATAAATTATTCGACGGTGCCGTGGAGACGTGGGATGCGTGCATAATTTAACAGCGGATCGCCATTGATCGGGGTAGACGTGCTTCACCCGGTCCTTTTCATGCTGCAGCCCGGAGGGGGAGAGTTGCCTCAGTGATTCAACGATGTTTGCCTACCAAATTCTTCTGCGCTATTACTTGAATCCGATAGTGCATACACTGTTTCTGCGCAGGATCATTTTTATCAGTCGGAAGTGACATTCTAACAATCTTCTCTCACATTTTGCCATAAATGCAGAAGACAGTCTGCATAAATATGTAGAACTGAAAATTAGAATAAGTGATAAAGTATAATAAAGTATAATACGTTTCCTTACACTTGAAAATTCTACGCGCAAAATAAATCTGAAGATCCGTAATCTAACGATTATATGATGCCTGTAGACGGTTGAACAACAAATGTTCGCCAAACAATTATCCTAATGAATAATCCGCTAGTACGCATCGACCGATTAAATCGTCATTATACGAACACGGACATGAAAGATTATGGCATCGGCAATTGGAATGGATTTCCTTGGTGCATGTTGGTCTAGGTTCGCATAAGATTATCTCCGCCGAGCTAATAAACACCAACAAAACAAGAAGATTAAGATAGTCCCTCCAGCGCAGTCCAGTTCGTCATCTTCGTATTCTGCGATGCGAAGGATTTCATCATAAACCGGTGAAGTCGAGAGATGTTCAGATATTCATGTGCATACAAAAATACAACCTACCGAGATCTACAAAACGCATTTTTTAAATTTTCGTTGCAGGTTCTGATAAGAAAGTTAAAAAGCAAATATATTTTCTTTTCTTTTGTCACTCTGAGCAGTGGCAAAATTTAAAAAAGCATTATAGTTACGGTCTAGTAGACTAGTCCCTCTATCATCCAAAAAGAATCAAGTCGTTTAGTCCAATTCTAAAAAAATTATTGCAGTTTGAATACTATCCGAATATTAACAGAAGTCACTGTAAACTGCAGAAACGCGAATCGCTATCACTTTTCAATCGTTAATCTCCATTCGCGCGTAATTTTGCAGAGCAGCCACCACGCGGATCTTCCAACATGAAATACAATATTTCAACAACAGCGATCGCTGAAACGCATATTCTTTGTCCCTTTGTTTCGAAAACTTCTGTCGTGGACGAGAATTTCCAAATCGATCGATTCTTTGAAAAATAAAGCACTACAAATGATTAAAAAGATTACCACAATTTCAACAATACCTATGCATTGTTCTATTCCTGTGAATCCAATTGCTGGATTATTCATGCTGGAAGGAAATGAAATTCTCTATCAAGAATAACTACTAGATACCGCTACAATGATCTTTATCATCGATGACGCAAACCAGCCAATGACAAGGATGATTGATCTGTGCCAGTGAGTCAAACTTACCAACTACCAGACAATGTTTCGAGCAAATACAAAGAAATCGTTTGCGCAGGACAGCCCCTATCTTGCCTATTCAATCGGTCTACCATTATAATTCAACGATCATTACCGTTGTATCCGAACCATTTGCAGTGCAAACAGTAAATTCCAACAGCCCTATCCATACACCAAGCTGGCCCTATGAACAACTTTCCTCGTTACGGCTCTCCCGGCTTAAGAGCTTGACCTGGAGTTAGGGGAAATTCTAGGTACCTCGCGATGACCACGGTCGGCCGCGAAACGAAATCACTGCTCCGCGAAGGGGAAAGCTAAATAATGCGAGGCTCAGAGCCAACCTCCGGCCATAAATTACCATTTGTCTTGCGTTCGGAAATTTTTACCTGGCCAGGGTTTCCAGCGCAATAGAGAGAGGAAACATACACACTGAGCCTGGCACCTTTGAAAACAGACGCCATAAATGTCACGAAAATTTTGCACACATCTGTGGGACACGTGGCGACCTTGTGCAGCAAATGTTTTTAAACGCATACGCCCAGTTTTATTTAAAAAGACACGGAAATTGTGAAAACTGTTTTGTCGTTCGACGAGTTACAAAGTTAATAGTTAACTATGGTACAAATCGGTAAAGGTTTAATCTAGCACTGCAACCGAGTTGCTCTTCCCTTATCCAAAGGCTGGGCTCCAGTACGGATAACCGAGGTTTCACTGTAAATTCCAGTTCCGACTCTGAAATTTGAAAGTGGAACGTTTTCGTCGGGCAAACACGCCTCATTGTGGTCGCCGTACACCTGCCAGCGATTCTTTCGCAACCGCCGTTTCGCAAGAATTCTAATGGCGAAAAAATGTTCGTTTTTGCGCGGCTACGACCAACCGAATCGTAATTTCAACTCGGTGCTCCTTCTCGAACGGCAGAATTAACCGTCCAGGGAACCGTAGAATCTCTGCCGTGTTCTCCGCCGAGCGATTGCGTAACGAATAATTAAAAACAATTCGTTGGTGCATCTTCGCGATACGAATTCCCTCTAATTCCACTCTACGAGCAATTAATAATCGAGTATCGGTGATGATACGAGCAAGCTTAACGGGAGAATGAACTTGCGCTGTTATCTCTCCGATGCTCTGCTTCCCGCGTGCACTTCCTTCCTGTGATTCGTGTTACTGGATCGTAATCGTTCTTCGGCCGATAAGAAGGCATCGGTGAAAGCGCGCTGGCGTGTTCCGATCAAATCTGACGGTATCGCGAAAACGTGCAGCGACTATAAATTTCATAAATTTTAGGGAAATCACCGCATCGCAGAATCTTTCTCAATCTTCCGTGAGCAATTTGTTACATGGGAGTTATATCCGAGCTATTATATTTTTCTAAATCTTTATTTTGCATAAATATTTCTATTTGGCAGTAGGAACACCGAGCCTTAAACATTGTTTTATAATATATACTGCAATAAAGAAGCGTAGCCAAAAAATTCTAGAAATATTTTTATCATACCAGGAACTGTAAAAGAAGAAATCAGAAACATTTTGATTTGGTGTTGATGGAACGTAGGAAATTATATCTATAAGTAAGGCTGGAACGAGTTAATTTGTCAAGAAGTCAGTCAATTCGATGACACAAATCTTACACCGAACGAAACTTCGGATTACTTCGTTCAACGCCAGCGTTATCATCACGGTCGACCGAACATGTAAAATTCGAATTCGACGCGCACGTAGTCGAGAATAGCTGTTGAACGCTTATCAACGTGTAAAGATATCGCGTGTAATCGCGTCGGATCGAGTCACGCATCGCCGTTGCGTCGGTAATACATTCATTTATGTGTCCTATCCGTTTACCATATTCCGCGTTGCTATTTTTCTCCGGACCGTGTTTTTATTTCTCGGCCGTTGAAACTTCGTCGCGGAGTCCGCTAGATCGAGCGCGATCCGAGCGGTCCACGGGTGTGAATGTTTCACGTCGAGAGCATTTAATGGTCCAGACCATGGGTCGCCTTTTGCGTCATTAATTTATTTGGTCATTCCGCGTCTGCTCCCTCGTCGCGATCCTCCGGGTCCCTGTTCGGTCGGCTGTTCATGTTTTCTGTCTTGCTGGGAGCCTTGGATCCTGTTAAATCGCGACGCCCGACTGGAACGCCGAGGCGTTCGGACGTCGATGCGTGTGCTTAGACCGCATATACACGGTGTCCGTTTTATCGAAAATATCTCGGAAAGCGTGGCAGATAGCGGAAAAATATTCTTACTAAAGTGATTCGATTTGTCGAGACAGATTGCATGGTTTTAGTAGCTTTTGCGTGGGTGTAGCGGTGGTCGAGTTTTCGAGGTCAAATTAATTTTTTTTAATGGAACAGTATGTTTTTTTATTTGTAGTCTCCTAGCAAAGACAAATTCGGCGATGTATCATTTGTTATCATTCCATGCTCGGATAGGCAGAGATAACTGTCCATTTTGACGTCACGTTGGATAAAAGATGATCATTCGGAATGGCGATAGGACAGAATAGACAGAAAAGTGATATGTAAAGGATAAGAGGCAGTCTGATAAAAACTGTTTCATTTGCTAAGCAATGATTCTAAATAAATGGTTGTACTCCAGACATCTACGTATTGTTCTTATTACTTCTTTGAAATAGAATAACTTATGAGGAAATAATGATGGATTGTACATTATCAAGGTCTCAATTAAACGTTAAATACGTTCTGCGAAACTACTATTCCTAAAATACCTATTTATACCTGTTTCATATTTACAGAATCGAATTTGTTCTCCGAAAGTTAAGCATTCTCGCGTATGCGAAAGGAAATTATCTAGTCTATTATCTTAGTCTGACGATACGTGCATTTTCACGACCACCATGGCGGAGCGTCCGACCGGAGAAGATTTAATAGCGATACGGCGGCGTTAGTTTTGAAGGACACCGATCGAGAATGTTAGAGATTCGTGCTGCAACGGCAGATGCAATGTTCGCCGTATCTGCGCGTGTTCGATCGTTTTCACACGTCTTGCACGTTTATGAAGTGTTGCAATAGGAATCCCAGATAAGTAATTGACGCTTGGATCCCGTTCTCATGGACAGGCCTGGGCATATTTGAAATGACGTTGCTTGAAATTTCAAATAACGATTTCATAATTATTTGTGACAATTGTGAAACGCTTCTTGGAATTATTCTATGATCTAATATCAGCTGTGATCTAATTGCTAGCTATGATTGTGGTTTATTCTGTCATCCCGCTGACATTTCAGCAAGACAAAAGGACCTATGTTAAACAATGATCCAATAACGAGACATATTTTTCTGAGGATTGCTTTCTTTCGATGTTCTTTTCTTCAATATTAAGTGTTACCCGATAGAAATCTCTTAGATAAACTTTTTGAGGGCAAATTTCGTTGAAAGCAAATTCCTGTAAAGTTTTTTTCAAGTGAAATAGTTTAAACAAATCGATGCGTAGGTTTCATAAAGTAAAATTTTCGTTGCATATTACTTTGAAGATTATTCCTTTTATCATATTTGAAATAAACGAAATAATTAGTGATTTGAAATTACTATATTATTTCAAATGAATGTTGCAGTTAGCAGGAGCTACATTCTTTGTTTAATAATTTTAATCATTCGAAAATCGTACATCGATATCATTAAATCTTTTGAAACGTTCTAGTATTTCCAGTTACAGGAGTTACACGCATAAAATCCGCAGGCTGGTAATAAAAATCAACACGGTTCGTAGAAGCAAGTGTTTGAATTGTCTTTGAAATAGCAAAGAACCGCAAACACGGTGTAAGAAGATTTTCTAGGAAAGAGAATTTCATTGTTACTCGGAAATCGACGCATCGATCGACCGCTGATCGAGTGGGCGGTGCTCAATGATTTCTAGACACAGGTTACTCGTGACCGACTATTAGATCGCAGACGATCCGCGGTAGTGAAAGGGTCAATTTTCTCTGTCTTGGCAATGATCGCCGGAAGCGCAATCGATCATCAGTGATATCATCGATCGTAGCACATCTCGTTTTTACGGGCCTCGTTCGTCGTGCTCCGTGATCAAAGGCATACGAAGCTTTTACCGGCGACTTTCCCTTTTCAAACGATCGCGTCCGCGTATTGCGCTCGCGCGTGCACACGAAATCGCGTTACCAGCAACGAAACTCCGAGAAACATATTACGTAGCGAGATCGCGCGCGTTCGATTTCTCGAGCCGCAAAAATCGGGCACGTATCAGGGAAAACTCATCTTTCCGAGACATGTTCGCGATCGACACCGAGAGCTTGATTTATCGCGGCAAACCCACCGGAAGCGGAGTGGATCGCGATAAACTGCGCGTTCAAACACTTCGAATTACGTCGATCGTGGTTTCTAAAAGATCATCGCTCCGATAATTGCTTCTTTCACTGTTTTCGTCGATTTTCGTCTGTTCCAAGAGCCCGCTGCTCGGAACAGTTACGCAAGACGCCGGCAATCCAATGTCTCAAATACGACCCTGCAAGAAGCTAAGTGCGTTACGTGCAGAAAAAAAGCATGTCGCAACAGGGTATAATATTTTTCACGGTGAATTAGAAAGCCCGCAACCTTTCAATCTAGTGTTGATTAATGATGTTCGCGTCGTGGATCGATCTATCATGAATTCGTGATCTCGCGGCCGTAAATCAGTAATGACGCGCGCCGAGAATTGCTTTTTTGACAATAACAAACAATAGAATAGCTAGCCGACACGTCTTCCTAGTAAGCGGATAAGCTGTAAAATATTTCATGCGCTTGCAAAAGAAGGCTAGCTAACATTTTCCCTGAGAACTCGTAATCTAGTCATTTGCATCTTATCGTACTAACACTCACAAATAATTTTGCTAAACAGCGCTTGACAGTGGTATCAACCTCTTAATTTCCATTTCGTTGACTGCAAGAAAGGATTAGCTTAGCTAGATTCCCCGCTGGATTAGCAGCGAAAGCGTTAAACGGCGGACACCGTTTTATTCTCTATTTGCAAATTGAAACGGTCGGAATGTTCGTTTGATTGTCCGTGTTGTTTGTTATCGATTCGAGGCCGAGGAGTTTCACGAGACCAGCGGCTGCGCGACCGTTCCGTTATCTCGAAGCTTATCACCGAATTGTATGCACGTGTTGATACGCGGGTCGATAGGGCAACTGCGAGAAGACTGGCGCGAGCACTCGCGTGTGGAAAGCGCGAGAGCGTTTTCTTTTTCTCGGCTGAATGAGACCTGAATTTTCTGCCGGCTAGAGAGTGCCAACGCATGTTATGCAAATACGCGGTCACTCGACGATTTCTTCTCGTTAACTCGGTATCGTTAACGAGCCTTTTCTCTGGGCCGATTCGAAAACTTGGAAACACAAGAATTTGTTCGCCGTCGAACCGGACAAATCGCTGGGGAACTTCGTTGTACGGGGAAATGCATGGAAAGATCGTGGTACGATACACAGTGTCCCAAAAGTCACTCGCAATCGGGAGATGAGGTCATTTGAAGTAACTTTTTCCTTTGTGAAAATTCAATACGCGGCTTTGTTTACGAGATATTAACGAAAAACTTTGACCAATGAGAGACGAGCTCGGCTGGTGCGAGGAAATCAGCGGAATTAGTCGCCGGTCATTGGTCAGTGTTTTTCATTAATAACTCGTTAATGATACCTCAGAGAAAATTATTGTAAAGGAAAAAATCATTTCAAATGACCTCAGGAACCCCTCATCTCCCGATTGCGAGTGACTTTTTGGACACCCGATAGACAGATCAGTTCATGCAAATTTCAATCTACAGAAATTAGAGCGAGAAATGAAATAAAATTTAATAAAGAATATTTCTCGAGCGTACTCGTCATGAAGAACACTTTTTGTTACGACAAGTATACTCGTCAGCAAGAAAACCTGGTTAAGATACGAAGAAAATCAACCATACAGTATAATTACAGTAACTTACACACTTCCCAAAGAAATTGCAACAGCTGAATGGTTGAATGATGTCGGATAAATCCATGGAGCACTAAAATTGAATCGGCGTGTGCTATATTATAAGAACGACAAGAACGATTTTATTTAGACATCTCGCTATATTTTTCTCATAATATACCCTACAATTAAAACATCTGTTCAATAATTTCCTATAAAAGAATCTTTACAACTTCGATAATCTTGGAATAAAAGACGCGAAACCGGTCGAAACGACCGCCGTGGTAGGTTTAGTGTTAAGCATTTATAAAACTCACGTCCATTTGTATCCGTCTACTGAAAGCAGCGTAAAAGCAAGTATACCCTAATGGCTTCTGTGTAAAACGCGGACTAATAAATAAAACTCATTACCCAAACTTCCGTTCAACGATGCGGGACAATTAGCTCGCGTATGTAATTACGAAGTGATTTCTATTTTTATCATTTTAGATGAATGGCCAGAAATTATATTGTCATTAGTAGTTTTTAGTTCACGGATTCGTTTAGCCCATTTTCATCGTGTAGCCGAGGCCGAGTTGATTAGATCCCCAGTTTAATGTCCTTCAGCGGTTCTCATTTTTGCCGGTGCTGCATTAAATCGGCTCAAAAGAGTCGCGTGTAATATTAATGCTTGTAATATTAATGCGCGTAATGCGAAATCGAGTTTCTCATGTAACAATTTCTACGACAAGTGGATTCCGGTGAAATTTATTTGGAACTTGTTGTTTCTGTTGCAGGATAAAACCAGCCAGAAGCCTACTATACAGTTCCTAGGAAACGAAGGGGTAAGTGGAAATCACTTTCTATCGTTTACACATTCACGCCGAAGACGCCTCCGCGACATGTACAGGCTTTCGTGCGTTTAATTGTTAATAGCCGACCGCGATGCACCGAAGACCATACCGGCCGGGCGATAACCAGCTCGTTTCTGATTAGTGACGCAAATTAGGAACGGGCGCATAATTGTTCCTTCCTGCGATAACGAAATACACGCGTCGTTCCTGTTCTCACGTAAACGGAAAAAATTTCCGGGAACTACGAGATCCTTAATGCGGTTAAAAACGTTATCGTCAGTTTGTTGTATGTTCTACCATCGTTTTTAGCATTGTAAATTAGGATGTCCGGTGTCTTTCAACATTTTCCTTCGTTTCACGAGACCGGCTAGTAATGTTGTACCGCGTCCATTGTTTCCTGTAGATTATTCTTTAATTGTAATTCACCCTCATTTATAACATCGAGACACTGGTTGCCGTTTGCCGACAAGGTAGTCTTGACATCGTACACGTCTGTCCGCGCAGTCGACCTAGATGCAATTGCGTGAATTCCGGGGAACTTGTATATCGGTGAATTAATTAACTGATACGTGAAAAAGGAAGTAGTTGACAAGTTAAATTATTCCAGCTTGCTTTTCCGACAGGGAAATCTGAAATACGTAGGTCATAGGTGAACGTCAGGTGCTGTCAGTTCTCTTGTCATATTTCTTCGCTGGTCCAGTAGAAAACGGGATCGCTGGTTGTGGAGGGAATAACATTTAGCACTAAAAATATCGTGCCGGTAAATGACTGATTTCTCATTTCTTATTTTAAAATTCTCGGAGTTTTAATGTCTGTTTCACAAGAAATCATTCAATCAATATCTTAATCCAAGTATACGTATGAAACAACACGCGTCAATAAGAATTATCAGACTGTGAATTTTTATATAGAATAAAAATTGTCTGCATTCGTTGCAAGAAACAAGAATAGCTTTAATGATCTCTATATATTTTTAGTAACTTTGACACGTCGAATCTGGCATATTAGTATCCAGGAAATATTTATATCTGCCTTAAATTGCAGCTACATGTTTTTCCCATAAATGCAACAAAGCTGCAGTCTAACAATTGACGCTCGGTAAATTTAGGGTTAAGATTGCAATCTAAAATTAGATCTCATGTTTTGGGCATAAAAGTTTTATCAGTTTTACTCTTTATTTTCGAAAAACGAATCGTATTATTTTAACAAAAATTCTACTTGTACCTTTTAAATCAACCTAAACATCGTACGAAAGATGCCAGCTAATCGTTCAAGTATCACGGAAGCAACGGTACCAGCACAATTTGCGCATCTTGAAAATCCACCGGAGTGTATTTAACTAAATTCCAGCTAAACGAAGGAAATCTTGCGCAAGAACCTCGATCCACGTTCAAGCGTGAATCGTTCCGAGAAATTTGAAAATTCAGAAAATCCCTCGATCACGCACGCTTCGGGATAAAAAGATCGGCCTCGCAGCTGAACGTCACGTGGATCCGTGTCGCTCGCGTTTTCCGTGAACTGCCGTTTAGCACGTGTGACGTCGGCGAAGACAGAAGCAGGCGCCGTTCTCGGAAGTTTTCTGTCGCGATTTGTTGCGGGATGCCATCACGATTTGTTATGGAAACCTCGTTACTCGTCCTGCGCGCAACTCGAAAGTGTAAACTGCGAAGCTTCCGTGTGTGATGCAACGCAGCCTCGTACGTTCCGTGCTCGGGCAACGCTATCGCGGCCAGGAATCGATAAAAATCGTTTTGGCAATTGCGAATACGATCTAATGACCCGTTTGCATCGATGTTTGAATTCATTGCGACCACTGAAATACCCGACACTATCGAGAGAAAAATGCGTTTGCTTCAGCTACTCTCGGCTCGAAGAAAATCTTTTATTTTTGAATTAAATTATTATTATTATTACTATTTATTAACGAGCTTTGTAAGCCCTTCTATAGCATAGATTTGCCATACATTGACTGATATAAACTTTGAGAGGCTATACATGTTGGAGGACGTAATTGGTATAAGAGTATTAAGGATTAGTGCACGGTGCAGAGATGTATAATGATCTAAGAGGTGAAATATTAAAGAGATATGAATGGTCCTTTAATGCGTTTCCAGTTTTAGTCATTCCAGTTATACAATTTTGAAACCCTAGTGAGGTGCTATTTCTATTAATATGAAAGAGTCCGACGTTACGTAGTGACTTATTAAGCGGTACTCTCGGCTTAAAAAGTTCTAATTCTAGAACTAATTTGCTGTAGGAATGGAAATATTTCTTGAACGATTCCGAGCTATTATCCTTTTGTCGCGTCAATTTGAGACATTGTTCCGCGCATTGTGTCGTAACTTGCGAACGATACGAGTAACTTTATTACAATTTTGTTTCATTTTCGACGATAGTTTCGGTATTTCAGTATTTATTTTTGTCATTGATTTTATCCACCTGCAAGGAATAAATTACGCTAGGATAGTGAAGAACGTACGTTGATTAATGAAGAATGTGTTATTTAAGAAATCGTCGGTAGCTGAAGTGTTAACCTAAACTCTTATCTTCTGTCGCACCTGCGTAACCTCGATTCGCTTAGATTATGCTATAGAAACGATCGTAGTCGCTTACGCGATTCAAGTACAGCTACAAATTTTGTTCCAGCGTTGAATCCTCTCAAGCCAAACACGAGAAAAACAAATTTAATTATCCTTCTTGGGTAATATGCACGCGCGCGATGTCTGTTTCTCGTGGCAAAGAAATTGCAGCCGGTCATACGTGACCAGGTTAAAAACAGAGTTGGGCAAAAAGTAATCTGATTAATGACTAACCATTATGGTAAACATGAAGCCATGTTTAGGATTAATGATCGCGATTACTAGATAATCAAGTGGTCGTGATTAATGAGTAACTTAAGTAATCAAGCAGCCGTGATTGATGAATAACTTAAGTAATCAAGTAGTCGTGATTAATGAATAACTTAAGTAATCAAAGCAAATGATTACTTTTTCTAAATTATGATTAAATGGGAAACTTGGTATTACGGCAGTTAATAACAATTCCGAATAGTTATCAGAAAAACTGCGTGCAACAGATGACTTGCATAAATTCGCCAGTCGTCCTTGATTACAGATTACTAATTACTGATTACAAATTACTTTTCCTAATCAATTACGAAAACGATCATAAAATAATTAATTACAGGACCAGCTCTTGTTCAAAATCCGTATCTTGACCAATCGCGTTGTACAAACTTTCCTTTTCCGCAAGGAAGGTGAAAAAACGTCGTTGATCTCGCGACTTGAGTAATCCTGATCCATCGCTGCGGTGAACCTATTAGCCGAAGCCTGTCGCCGGATCTGCCGAGTAGGTTAAAGGTCGCAGATAGAGGGCAAGCGTCCCGAAGAAGACGCGTCGGGAAAAGGATCGAGAGTGAGAGGTGGCGACCCGTCATCGGAGCACACGATCGCGATCGATCGGATACAGGTTCGCGCGGCCGGTCTCGTGTTACACGCGCGAAAGAGATCTTTTCGCGTCGGGATCGAGGGATCGGCGGCGATACTGCGCCTGCTCGTAGACGTGGCGTAGCACGGCGCCGCGTAACCGAAGGTTTCTACTACGGTGAAGGCGATCGAGGTCGTTCGAGCAAGGTTATACACCATTTTCTCCCGTTCGTCGGTTCGCCCGCTCGCGAGCACTCGTCTGAGATACCGTCGCTCGAATCGAATCGAAGCGAATTGAAACGCGAACGGTGGTCCTTGACAATTCCGCGACAGCGTAGACGCCGCCGATTTTTCGAGGGTCAGCCACGGGGATCAGGTTTTATGGCTGTTGTACCCAAGGATTGAAAAGGTTCCGGAAATTACCGTTTGAAACTGTTATACGTCGGTTCTGACTGCAGCAGTTATCTTTATAACTGAGATATATATGCATCTATGATGAAAGTGGTTAGGTGAAATTTTGAAATTTAAAACGACGAGAATAGTAACACGGCCGCGACAGAAACCTAAAGAATCGCATTAAATTAAAATATTTTATTCAATTAAATTACAATTGCAAAGCAAAGTTGTACATGACATCGATCAACCCCTGATTGCACCTGAATGTTTTCAGTTCATTGTGAAGACTGCTTGTCCTCGAGCTTCGTTGCGACGCGCTGTTTCGAAAGAGTCTCCTTTCTTCTTGCATTCTCAAGCTTCCCGACGTTATCTCGACGAGCCAGATCTATCGCAATCTTTCTCGAACTTGGAAATCGATTTATCAATATAGACAGCTTGGGGAAACCTTCAAAGGAAATTGATTCTAGCTGGGAGATAAGAGACGCTTTGTCTTTCATTGTTCCCCGTTCGTTTCCGTTATTCGCAACGTTTCACGGGTTCTAACCGTGTCGCAACTCTCATCTTTCTCGTTAGTCACGATTTACATCCCCTCCAAAATTATTTGGACACTTGCTTATTTGTTTCGTTTCATTTCATTTCATTTCATCCATTTATTCATGGGAAGGTCGGTTTAGTACATATAATGGATTTCAGGAATTTTAACAATTTCCTGTCGACTTTACTAATTTATTCAACGTTCTATAAGTGTCATAATAATTTTGAAGGGTTGCGTTCTTGCGATTCAACGTTATCGAAGCTGATTCTATATACTGTATAATTTTATGTTAATCGATCTATTTTTGGCCATGTAAATTGGTAATCTTCTAACCAGTTCCGACCAGTTCCTAATCACGCAGAATGTCAAACCGTTATGACACGTATTTCTTTTCACGTGAAACCGGATTAACTTTCGGAGTTCCGACGGAGTTACTTTCATTTCCATTACTTCATATCACTTCAGTGCGTGAATCTTTGCTGCGAATTAATATTTCCAAGTCTAAAGATCCTTCTTTTTTTAGAATTTTTGTTAGATTCAACGACATTCGTTCGACAATTCTTATTTTGCAATTATGAACATTATAAAGACACCGCAAACCATTCAATAAATTTATTCATCCCAATATACACTAATATAAAAATTGTAAAAAAGTCTAGATAAATTCAATACTGTAATTTGTATAAGGCAACACAGACGAATCGTTTTTAACGCCCGGTACAGTTACTGTTAACCAAAAAGGATTTTTATAATATACAATCATAGTGAAGTGAATGTGTTCGACGAGCGTCTCAAAGAGACACGAATACTTTTTCATCTAAGAAATAATAAAAGAATCTCTACATTCGCAGACGTCTAGATCTGATTACGAGTTTACCCGACTAACGATGGTATACGTGATCATAAAACATTGCTGTTTTTAAACGATTATCTGATGAACGCAGATCTTGATGCACAAAGATAATTGCCTGCATCAATTGCGCCACGTAGAAAGTTCTTTCTTTCTTCAATCATCTCCATACATCGAATTCCTTTAATCTTTCTACTATTTCAAGTTCATTAATTATACAAATCGACGGTCTGACGACGTTGCATTCAACATAATAACAATTTGAAGACCGATATCGCCATCCCCAACTTTCACCGATCGTTGTCCCTTATGCTCAAGGCAACGCTATCCCATTAATGAACTCGCTATTGACCGATCTGCGATTTGGCTGCGAGTCGAACGGTGCTGCGAGTGTAACCCCGACAGCGTTACGGTCACATAATCGCCCTTTGATCTCGACTTTCATCATCCACGAGCCTTTTTTCCGCGGCGAGCCGCGGGCGTATTTTCGTCCGGCCACCTATTTCAAAAAACGTGGACACGGTTACAGCGTTAGACCGGGATTATTTATGCAGAACCGAAAAAGTGGCCTTGCCGGCTCGGCGTCGCCCGAACGCCGCGCATAAAAGCTGCTCGCCCCTGGCCCGGCTCCTCTCTCGCCGCGTCGCGTCGCCTTAAATCACGGCCTCGAAATCTTTTTTCGATGACGGAGGGAAGGTGATCGACCTCTTTCGTTTTTCGGGGCGTGGTCGGGGATCTGTTCGATTAAGCGTTATTCCGATTCGGGTGAACGGTTCGTTCGGCCGAACCCTCTGACACGTTTGAGACGGCCCAGTCTTCGACGCTACGATTCGCATCTTCGATTGTCTACGTTTCTGTGTCAGCGAGGATATTTTTAACCCCTTGTCATAGTTCGACGAGTCTCACTCGCCATTAAGGTTTTTAGTAATAACCTGTTAGGTATGGTTGTAGTTCTAACTATTTTTCACGGGTTTTAAAGACACGGAATCAGTCTCCTATTTATCTATCTATGTATGTTCACGGCGCCTTTTTTACACGGCTATTTCCGAAACGTATCTACCGTGCAAAAGCAGAATTAATTTTCTAATCTGGAATGCTTTCTCCATAAATTTGCGTATATCGTAAACGTGTCACAATCTACGCCCACGTGAGATCCGAGAAATCGAGCAGTAGCTCGCGCAGATGGTGCTGCAGGTCGTCTCGAACGCATCCCGTCCGGGATGCAACGTTGATCGACGAGTTCCCCGGGCGAACAGAGAAAAGAAAATTACGATTACCTCCGGTTGAACGCAATTATCCGGTTCAACGAGGCTCGTTTCGATTCCAGTATCACCTGTTGCGGAGGGAAAGGAGTTGGTCCCTTGGTACAGGGAAAGAACGCTCTCGGCCAGCCTCGGCATTATTAAGGCTTCATTCACATAACCGATTCTGTTTAGCCGCATTTGCTACGGCCGCGTTTCATCCTGACCTTTGACTGGCTTCGTCTTCCACCCTGCTAGATCGGCGTCGATCGATCCGGCTGCGTTGACCTTTTCACGTCGGCGAAGGATGCGCAGCCTTATGTTAGCTCGCTTCCAGCCTCCGGCAGCTGGAAAATTGTTTCCTAAGGACGCCTTCCTAGAAGCCGGGGCTGAGTCAGTGAATCCTTGGAAAAGAGCGTGCCCGGCGTGCTAGAAAGCGGTCGGTTGCGTTGCGGTCCCCGTTCGCCGCTAAAAATAGTCGGATCAAACGTGTAACCTACCGGAAGGACTTCCATTCGTCGCGTGGCCACTCAGCTGTTCTGCTCTCGATCCCCCTCTTTTTCAGACCGGAGATATCCGCCGTGGTAGATCGGCTACGAACGGGGGCGCAATGATTTACTGTTCTCCCGGCTTTCTAATATTCGGACGTCATCGAACTCGGAACGATACCTCTGATCCTTCGAACCCTCGCTGATCATGTCTCTTCGAATATTAAGGATTAGACGACCGCGCCAAAGATCTAAAAATTTTCATAAAATTGTAGTATTTTATTCGGTTAAATGAGAATTTCAAAGCAAACTCATATGACATCAATAAAGTATACTTATATGGCACGGTATATTAGGATCTAGAATTTTGAAACAATTGATCTTTTTAAATTCGGGAAAATCGGAACTTTGTCTAAAAAATGTCGCCTTTTTCTTAATTATCGAGATTTTTAATTTAGCCCAGTTCCACCCTTCAACCACATAGATAAAACATGAAATTCCAATACGAAGCAACGTACTATTTAAATTTAAAAAATCACAGTCTCGATAAGTAAATCGTAGATTATAATACCACCTTAAACAAATACGTGTGGGCACATCGACGCATCCAGTCGGCAGTATATTGATATTCGTCCACAAAGGATAAGATTTTATAAAAAGAGATAATTAGTGGAGAAAGTCAGATGTGTGCATGATTAATGATCCTCACCGATCCCTGGTAGTAGGATCTATTACAAGATGTACTGCTTGAATATGTATTTTCCTGAGTTAAAGACACGCTTTTATACGTGTTAATTGCACGTGCGACGCGTTGGGTAAGATTTTCCATTGACCATGCTTAGATATTCCATTATGATTTAGAAGATTGCACAAGATTTCTAACAGAACTTAGGTATGAATTATATGCTATTCATTTTATTTTAATCAAACTGAGATTTTGTTTATTTGCTGTCGATAATTAATATAATTATATTATATTATATTATGTTATACTAAACTATTCTATACTATACTATAGCGGTCACTAAAAGATCAAAAATTCTTTAACGCATAGAATCGACGAACCATCGATCAATCATTGACTGAAAGTATTATCGAAGTTCCGGTCCGAGTTCTCGAGAATCCCGTCTTCTGAAGGTATAAGCCAACGGGGAAAGAGGGTTGCTAGTCGCTCGAAGAAATTTCTATTTGTCGTGGTTGGGGTGCTCTCGCAGCTTTTGAGGAAGTCGAATGGTCGCCACTTTTGTAGCCGAGTATTTTTCCGACGGCAGCGGAGAGGAGATTCCGGTTAAAGCTGCTTGGCGGCGGTCAGGGTGCTTACACGTACACCCGCCGAGCTTAATCCGTTGTCACCGCGGGCCAACAGCAGCCTCCGCAGATTAACGGCTTCTATATTTTCTCGATCCGCGATAAACGACACCCGAGCCGACCCTCTTCCACCTCCCGGCCACCTTCATCGGCTCCTCCGCTCCCGCCTCCTTCTGCACTTCTTTTCATGGAGGACCATTCCCTCTTTCTACACGGTGGTTTATCGCGTCGCTATTCTCGGAGAACGGTCCCCGTCTTCGGAAATCCCGTCTCCTCCATCTTTTTTACTCTCGCCGCTCCCACCACCGTCTGCGGATCCTCCAGCTTCGCAGACACTCGCCTAACACGCGTGGATCATCGGTCGCGGCGCTCTTTCCGTGGAAGAATTCTGCGAACCGTCTCACCAGTGCTCCGGTCGAACCACGTTCCGTGACCGAAATTCAGTTTCTCAGGTTTACGTATCGAAAATGTTTGGTTTTATATACACCGAGTGCTCCTTAAAATTCCAAAATCTGAGTCCATAGAATCCAAAGTAAAATTGAACGATCTACACAGCAATCGTAGAATATTAGGAAACGGTATTCTGTCCTCATAAAATATGATTTGTTAAATCCAATCTCGTCACTGTTATAAATAATTTTTTATTTAAATAACTAGTTAAATGAATATTCATTTATACAAGATTAAGCAAGATTCTCGGCAACTTTGTTTAACCCCTTGCACTGTAATATCGAGTCAGACTCGTGATAAAGATTTTATGCAAGATACAAATATTATTAATTCCTTCCAAATCGAAATAAAAATTAATTCTTCTGTTATCAAAGTCTAGAAACGAAAGTAAATAAAGACAATACGAGAAACAAAAATTATCTGCTCCTATTAAGGAAAGTATTAAGGACAAATGAGGTGTTAACAATCGAAAGATGACGCCGAGTCACATATGATCCAAGCTAAATTATTGTACCTCAGATATGAAAAAAAAGCGGTAAAATGTCTTACCGTCAGAAATGACCCGGCACCGCTGGCGGACTGTTAAGCCTGCTCGGGACACAAGCAATACTCCGTTCGCATAATTCCGTGCCTCCATTTGCGCGTCGTCGAAACGAGGCTCGAGAGCCGCGTTCCCGTTCGTCCTCGTTCGTGAAATCACACGAGCCGAAATTTACGTAAGTCCGGTGAATTCGCTGGAATTCGGCGGCATAGAAAGTAACCGAGGGAACGTGGCGGAGAGGAGGGGGTGGCGGGATTCGTACACCTAAAACCAATATTTTACCTGCGTTGCGCGACGCGAACAAGCGGCCGTGTAAACTTTCACGCGCACGCGCGCCCGATAATTACGCGTGCAGGAAAGTAAAGTGACTCGGCGACGAAGTTCGCCGAGTGCCGAGTCGGATTGGAAAAAAAGTCGCGAGCTGCTGGTGTATTCGGCGAACCGGTCAAACTCCGATGGCCGGTTTTATGATTACCCGGGAAGCGGCGCGGTTATTTTTCTTCGGCGCGGTGCATCGGGTGCATTGAAATCATCGACACAGATTTCACCCGGCGCTGCCGTTTCCGCCGATAAGAATTCACCGAGCCCGAGTTTGACCGATGCAGACCGCTCGAACTGTTGTAAATATTACGTGGGAAAGTACGGAGCTTGACACATTTGATAATCGATGTGGCGAGAGAAATTGTCTCGGCGTCGTTTACGGGTTCGTAAATATCGGCTTCCACGGCTCTTATGGTCAAATGCGCGTTCAATAGTGAACGGAGAAATTGCGACAGTTTTAATACTGTTACATTTTTGAAGCAATTGCAGCGGTCAAAAAATATTGAGCCTTCGAAAAATATTCAAAACAGCTAAAAAATATTACAATCGTTTTTAGATACTCCTTTCATAAAATTTTGGCGTAAAATACGTAAATAAAAACACAAAATTTCTTATTCATTAATTTCTATAAAGCAGTATAACGATTTTCATTTTAATCGAACTTTGTACAGCAAAGTCCTAATTTTTGTAAGATCTGTCAGAAAAATGTTGCGAACGTTAAGGACTATTATAATGTAAATATGCTCGGATTAAAAAATATTGAAAAACGTTTTATTATATAACGACATTCAGAAATGATCATTCTCAAGGACTATAGTAACCAGTCGGTGGTCAGTTCGAGTTTGTTAAACATCAAACTATTTACCGAGTGTCATAACCGCACTGCATTGTCTTAGCATAATCTTTTATTCGTTTTACATAATGTGATGCAACGGTGTTGTAACGACACAGCCACTTTACGCAATGGTTACTCCAAAAAACGTTGATATGTTGCAAAGTGATGCAATTTCTATGCTCATTACTGTACGTTCACCGCGTTGCCTGGTTCAGTCAAGTGTAACGCTACGGGTTATATAATAATCTTTATAATATTCTTAATAATAATATAATAATCTTTTCGATGTTATATTCACCCTACATGTAAAAGATAGCCGAGTATTGCAATACTGCACCTTTATTTATCGAGAGCAGTTATAGTTTTCTTTGCACGCGTCTCTCTTTTAAACAAATCGATGTGGCAACGTCGAAGGAATTAACATTCACAAATATTTTATGATATTTGCTCTACGACGATGTGTCCGACTCGTTGCACGAACATTCCGAATATATCGCACTAAATACGCATGTAATACGCATCTTTTAAGTGGAGCTGAAGCTTCGACTTTTTTCGTTGTCGCTAATTGGCTATTACCTGTGGCAACGCAGACGTTCAATAAATATAAATGTTCTTTCCGCGTAGTTTACTAGCGACGAAGTGCTAATCAACGTAGCTGTGAAAGCAATCGTAGTGCAAGCAGTAAAGAAATTATAGTGAAAATTGTGTCAGTCATTTCACTCATTTTCCGGATCGATTAATTCCGCAAAACTAAGAGTAGAGAAAAACGATGAAGTCGTATACGTCGCTTTTCGAAATTTTAAGATATACGGTCAAATAAATATAAATAAATATTCATTTATTCATAGAAATGTCTAATAAAACAAATTCCCTATGATTGTACAGCCATAAAATGTCTATTATTTTATTATTTCTTTTATTCGGAATTTTATTCTAATATATTCGGACAATATAAATTTGATTTCACTTTAAAATATCATCGACAATGATAAATTTTAACCTTCTAATATAAGTTTTATTAATTAAATTACTGAGACTGTTTTTATATTTAAGCATGCCAAACGCTTAAGAGCTTATTCGAATAAGTTTTACAAACATAGTGAGAATCACATATTCGTACAAAAATAAAAGAATGCGAGTTATTGGGGTTGATTTTCAGCACTCGTCGCGTTAAAGAATGTTTAAAAATGGAATTGATCTATGAAGCACTCTACGGTGTCAAGATTATTTCGGTGAACCGATACCGGTCGAACTCGGAATCGTCGTTCGACAAAGCGAAACCGGTGTGTCGATGCATTCGACGTGGTCCCAGCGACGTATCCTTAACGAAGCATGCACCTGGAACAAAGGAAAACGGCGTTCCGCAGCTACGGCCGGTGTCCCTACATGCGGTTTTTCATTTTCTTTTATCGCCGCGTCTCCGTCCACGGCCGGCGTCTCTTTCTTCTTTTCGCTGCAGGTTCCGGCCAGGAGCGCTGCAATCATACCAATATAATTTCGCTCATTTAGTAGACGTCCTTGTCGCGGCTGACGTATCCCCGGAGAACCGACCCGTCCGACTTGGCCCAATCTACGCCGCCAGGTTTCTACCTGGCGACGCAGGATCGTTGCGCGCGTGCGCGCACGCGACCAGCGATTTCATGTGTAACAATAACTCTCGCCATACGATCGCCACCGGCGTACCAGTATTTTCACCTTTTTCTCTCCCCCGTTTCCGTTGTTCAACGCCATTTTCGAGCCCCGCTCGCTTTCGCATCTTCGCTTTGCTCCAACTGTACCTGAAGTGCTTTTTTAATCCTGTCGCTGCATCCTTGGACGTTCTTCGAAAGTATTCTTTCGTTTATTCATTCCCGAAACTTTTACGACGCGGGTTCTCTCAGTTTTATGTCATCTAAAACGTCCGCCGTGTTTCTTTTTCGATCTCGAAATTCCTTCGGCGTTCTCTCAAATCGATCCCGCATGCGATTAAACGATTAGCTACATTGCCTGTCTCCAATTTTTCCTATTATTGGTTGCACAGTCTGCGATCGATCTGGCTTCGTATTTCTGGTATACGAGTTCCGGCTTTTCTGTGCACTCACCCTTCTATTTATATAATGCAGTTTTCTGAATCCTTTATTCCAATCAGCCGGAACTTTCACCGCTCCAACATGTGCCAGATATGATACAATAAGTAGTGATTATACAGTAAATAAAATAGTATATTATACAGTAAACGAATAGGGTATGATACGATAAATAGATTAGTCGAATTTGAATTGATTTTACGATAAAAAGTTTGCTGTTTTTGACGAGTATATTGGTCGCGACACAAAATCTTCTCGCCGTCGCCAAAAATGGTACTCTCGATTCCGTTACCACGTCTACCGAAACATATGTAAATCGAATTCTTTCTGGATGGCTAGACTCGCGAAGACCGCATCATCGAAACCTGAACGTGACGGTACACTCGTGTCCTCGTTCGCGACGTTCTCTCTTTCGCGCGGACGTCCCTTCTCGAAGTATAATTCCTGCTCGCATAAAGTACGTCTAACCCGCCGATACCAGCGGCCTTTTACGTGCTCAAGATTTAGCATACGCAGAGACCGCGCGCACGCTCGCCTTCACATTGTTGCCTTTCACTCGGTCGCTTGCTATCCGGTTGTTATGCGCATTTTATCCGGGAACGGCGCTTTATCGGTCGCGACTTTTCGGCTTTTCGAGAGCGCCACCGTCGATATCGAGAACCGGGGAATTATAGCGGCTCGACTGGAAAATTTCCCATCGACGAGTGTCTCGACGATTTTTCGAGACTTTCAATTCTTCAATTCTCTTAAGTAGAAGCGTTACGACATAATTTAGTCATTCGTACATTTCAAAATTTCACTTCTTGGTTATCTAATAACGGGCTGTATGCCACTATTGTGAAAGCATACGTCTGCGCTGAAAAGTGTCGGTTAACCCACCAACAGAAATGTATTATTTCAAACGCTTAGGTGAACATTTTGGCAATTTATTAAGTGCGAAAGTATCTCATTGACAATTGCTTTAAATAGTCGTATTTTGTAATGGCGCTTCAGAGTCGTTGCACTAGCGAGACAAGTAACAGTTGGCAGATACAGAGATGATCTTATTTTTGGAGACTTCATTATCGAAAACAGATTTCTCATTAACATTCGCGGGTTCTGGCACGATGCGGTGGAACAGCATTTAAATACTCGGTTGCAACTGTAGCGTTGAATATTCTATGAAAATGAACTTTTCAGAGATTAAGTAACGAGCCTGTAAATATTCATGCGTAACGTTATTTGATAGCGTTAAAATGTTATCTTCTAGCCGGCCATAAAAATTCTTATCTGTGTCCGAGAAGCAACAAGGAAAACATGTTCTACATTATATCTCATTTCCGAAATAATTTATTCAAATTGTTCTGGTTTCACCGAACTGCAATGTTGTGCCCATTCGTTCAGCGTGAATTCTTTTACGAAGTGGACGAATGGCAATTAGTCGACGGTGGCGATGTTGACCGTATAATCGAAACATCGAGTCATTTGCTCGAAGCAGTAAATTTTTCCATTATCAACCGATATGCGCCGAACGCGTTAAGTGGGTCCACATTGAGCAAGTAAAAGCTGTTGCAGCAATTAATGGCTTTCAAACAAGTCGTCGAATTTCAAGGTCAGAACGATACTTGACTTACTGCCATCGCGCAACGAAATTTACCGGGTATGCGAGTGATAACGTTCAACAAAATATATTAACGTTCTAATTCCTGTGTCCGTAGATACGCATCATTCTACACTTCATGCTTCGATGTATAAAAAAAGCACGACTCTTCCTTAAAAATTTACTTCAGCTATTTGCTTAGATTACGTACATTTACAAAATGTAACCAGCCAATCAGATTGAATGTTCAGTTAACCAGGCACTACTGAAATTCTGTCGACACAAATGCAGCTCAAATAAACGCGTCAAATCCGCGCTGCAATCATAAAGAGAGCTAATTATTTTTTACTTGTGAACAATTCTTTGTACGTCTTTGCAAAACAGATTCTCAGCCACAGTAAGCCCCGAATCTGCAAGCATTATTGAAACGGCATTCGGATCGGAGACGAGATCGGCAGTCCTTGGTCGATAATTTCCATCGATCCGACCGTCTAAATTCGATTAGCCGTCCGTTCGAGAAATTCGTCGAATCCCTTACGTCATTGCGCATCGCAGACAGTCGTACGTGGGAACGTTTCTCGTTAGTCTCTTGATTCGCTGTGATTAGAAGGAGGAGGTGTAACGCGTCCGGGGATCGCCGGAGTGCCAGCCGGAAGCCGATCTACCGGGTTTTATTGTCTTTTCCCGGGACCGCTTCCTTCTAGCTGGTGCACGCGAAGCGGAGAGACGCGTTTCTTTCGCTCGAGGCGGCGTATGTTCCGTCGGGCTGCCAGCCGGTCGCCATCGGCATGAAACATCGCTGCCGTAACAGTTACTTTTACGCGTGACCCACTTACCATTCTAGCAGTCGAATCTAAGCACCACAATGAGAAGTGGGTCACCCTGAAATAATTGACGGATTCGCGGCGCGAGAACTGTCCCGGGGGAAGCACTCCCTTCGACGGCCATCTTGGTGCCGGCCCGGGCTCTCTTGCCACGTCCACGCGAATTAGACTCTGACCCCACTTGTCTCTTCCGAGTCCTTAACTTCTCTCGCATCCCCCTCTCCAATTTTTCGATGATCAATGCATTCCCTGTGTTTCGGACTCGACTTTTGCGTTAACAGTTACAATAAATTCTACTCGCTTGTCTTTCAGATTGTAAACAGAAATGGACAGTTAGGGAAGAGAGGATACAATTATTTAAGCCTCGCGTTTTTATAGTTGCCGATTGTTGACAAACATACAAAGGAAGCGCAAGTCTCGAATAGTCGTCTCCTCTTCCCTAACTATACATTTTTGTTTACAAGCTGAGGGACAGTTGGGAAGACTTATTTTGGTGATCTATGTTATAATGCCACTTGGGTTGAGCCTTGCAAGTTGCAAATTTATGTTTTATGTACGTAGTAAAAGGACGGGAGATACATTGTTAACAACTTTAACAGATTTGAGATAATTTAAGATTATTCATCAGTTCCGAAGTTATATCGTATTAGGATCTTTTTCAAATATACAGGGTGTCTCATTTGTGAATAATTATAAGCTCCAAGTAACTTACATTCTTAACAAATATTTTCTAATATCTATTTAATGATCTAATATTCTATTACATATTTCCAATATTTTGTATTATCTATAATCTAGAAATATAAAAATATAGTTTCGTTTTCTCTATTTGTTTAAATACCAGTAAAAATCAGTTCGAGTCTAAAAAAATATTCACACCAAGAGTATCGACACAAAGCAAAGCTATCGCAATTTTCGCACGCGTCAACTCCGTGCCGTGTTATCGAATCACCGTGTTACAAGAGGGTTGTTGACTGTACGTAGAAATGTGGCCGCCGAAGTGTAACCGAGAGGAGCGGGTCCGCTTTATTTTCTCGGCGCATAACTCTTCCATTCGGCCGGCCGAAGTTTTGTAATGTTGAATGGCGGCCAACTTGTCGAACGCTCGCCGCAGTCTTTTATCCGTCCGAGTGTTCCGAGCAATAAAGGTGTGCGAAACGCTCGGTAGAACACGATCTCCCCTCCACGAATATCGTTCGCCTATTAAACGGATTGCGAGGAAACAGAGGGATCGGGTTCCGCTGCGAAAGCGTTCGATTCCCCCTTCATCGACACCGTTCCACCCTTCTGGGGGCCGCAGGACATCGTATAACAGGATTCGGGCCGAAAACTGCCCTATCCCAGGGTCGTTTCGGTTGGTTTTATGGACGACCGTGGAAACACGCCGTAACGAACCGTGTTTGCCACCGACGACGATGGGATCCGCCGGCGAATGCAGCACGCGTACCTATACCTATGTGTGCGTCTCTATACAGGGTGTTACCCCAACCCTGGCAAAAAAGTGTTCCCAACGAAAGTTTATCGGATTCCTGCCGACTGCATGACAAAATATTGAATTCAAGGAGGTTATTATCTTTCCGATAAAAAATCGTGGGCACCGTCGCTTTTTAAAATGGCATTGCATATTGTTCGCTTCGTACTATTCTAGTTCCAACTAAAATGTATTCTACGAACTGCTATAATACGAACTCGGGATGAAATTGGCCCGAGAGATTTGAGATTCCTTTATTTTAAGATACGCTAAATTCCTATTATTATAAAAATACTGTCATTATATTATATAAATTCAACGAAAAGGTGTTAGATCATACAGTTGATGATTACTCGCAATAATAATTACAATAATTAAAAAAAGCATTTGTTAGCACAAACGATAAGTTTCGGTCCGAAGAGCACGTTATAGCAGGTGATACATGCAACGCCATTTAAAAAGGAAAATGACGGTGACCTCAATATTTTATTGGAGAAATAATAATTACTTTAAATTCAATATTTTATCGCGTCGCCGACGAGAACCGATAAACTTTCTTTTGGAATATTTTTTCATCAGGTTAATAGAAACGGCCGAAGAACTCTACGCAGAAGTCAAGGAAACACCCTGTATATCTGTACGTGTCTACGTGTATCTTTTATCGTTGCGGCCTTGCGCGCATGTAGGCGATATGCGGGTGTTGCGCTCTCCTCGCCATTAATTTTCTCTCCGTTTTTCGCTCGCCGTTCATTCACGCGGCGTTACGCCTGCGACCTGCCCGATAATATAGCACGCTGCACACACGCACGCTCCCGTGCACGCGGCTCCTAGCTGTTATTCCGGCTTACCGCTTTTGAAAAATTACCGGCGCATGGTTTTTCGTCGCCTTTGTTTTCGCCGGCAGCATGAGCAACGCCGGTCATTTTTACGGGGCACGCGACGCTTGTTTATCGCGGCCGTTCTGAAGAATTCTGGATTATCTTCTGGCTCTAGAGTGTCTTGTTTTCCAGTCTAGTTATTGCCACGGTTTCTTGGCGTTTTCGACATTTTTATGCGACACGTGGCTGCATGTTTTGTTTATATCAGCTGACCGTAGAATTGTGCAATAGGCGGTTCACTGTTTCATTATTTTTTAAGTATTAAGCAATCGGCTATCACATCTCGCAACAAGATACTCTGAATAAATATTATTCATATTATTCTGCTTATACATATAACTTACTATTATCAATCGATTGATCAAAGACTCCGATAATTGCCGATAATTCGGAAACGTTGCTGCACAATGCGCTGCACAGACGATCGTCGATACTTGCGCCGACGTGTCGAAAAGTCGCGCGTTTCACGAAAGATCGAATCGAAATCGCGATTACAGGTTCGTTGCACTCGGATTCTTCCTCGGCCGAGCTCGTTCGGTTCAAGTATCGACAGGCTCGTGGAAAGCAACAGCTTACATCTACTCGGGCGCGTGTCTTACCAGGATTACTGTCACAAATAGCATCGCGCCAATGCGATAGACCATTTGCTTTCTCTGCGTGTTCCAAATTCTTGCTTTCGCCTTTGATTTAGACTCGAAAAAAGGAACAGGTTGCTGTCGGTAGAAAGGAAGCGAGCCGCGATACCTGTTCTGCAACGAGCGGTCCCAGGCTTCTCGGCGGACACTAAAATATGCATACATTGGGAAACGTGTCGCATAATCGTCGCGTTTTTCGCTCGAATACAATTACGGGTATCGAGCGGTAGCTCGCCTGCGAGGGAACTTCGGCGAGAAAATCGTTCTCAAATACTGTCGAATTTTCTTTTTATGACGACGAGTAATTTATTCGAAAATAAATTAGCGCGATTCTTGCGATCTTAAGCATCTCTTATTGGAATAAATTAATCTTATCTAAATCAATTTTTAGGATAGTGTCGAATAAAATTTTATTCGTTAGTTTTACTATAATGATAGTATAAAAGAGTATAATAATAGTATATAACAGAATAATTGTATATTGATTATATAGTAAAATTAGCGAATGAAATTTTATTCGTTATCGAATAAAATAATATAATTTAATATAAATATAATCTGAATAAAATGTTGTACAACTCTGCCTATTGCAAATTCCAGCTAACAGTAGTAGCATTTACTTTTCAGTTTCTATTTAGTGTCATACATAAGTCCCAATTTCGAGCGTGTCCTCCCTTGATTTCGAATTTTCGGACAAATCGTCAAGAAATGGTAATAGCTTGATAATCTCTAGACCTCGATTGCTTTCGACCGTCCAGTCCATTCGTCTTTCCTTGGCGAATAGCTTGCACTGCGAATTGCCATCGTCGAGCGGCGCGTCGGGTTTTATTGTTATGTTAAATTAATATCGAGGAGTGAGAAAAAGGTGGGCATCGTCTCAATTGGTCAACAGACGAATAAAATTCCGCCGGCGTGCCGCGAGATGTCTGGCAGAACTGGTTCCAAAGACCTCTGCACTCTCTCTTCTCAGTTGGTCGGCCTGTGTGTACATTGTCCGACAGTGTGACTCCTGTTCGAGGAGTTCAGAATTTCCCTGATCAGAAAGTGAGGTCACTAAACCACTGCGCCAGAATTGTCCCCTTAATTTACAAGAATTTTACAAATTATTATCTCTTATTATATTTTATACACTGGAAGCCTGTTACTTTGTATATATAATTATTTAAAATTCTAACACATAACATAATATTTAGAGAATTTGCAGCTTCTCCTTGACGACATTTTTATCATATTTTATGAGGATACGATGTATTCAATACGACAAATGCTATGCACGCTAATGACGTTGCTAGCGAACGTTTTAATTGTTGATCGTCGCGTTGATTATCGAGTAATTATTTTTCAAAATTCATTCCCAGGCTAAAATTCTTTATTTCCAACAAATATCTTGGCAAATATCTCCGTCGCTCTTCGGCGTCGCGGTAAACGTGTAAAGCGCATTTTACGCATTTGTTTCGCGCGCACTAAAAACAGTGCGACATAGAAATATTAATGACTCACAGAAAGTGTTAAATTAACTTCGTCGGACGGACACTTTGGAAAAAGTCGAATGAACCGTCGGCATACGGTCTCCCCTCGCATTCGATGGGGTCCCCGTATCTCGAAAGTGCGTTCCTCGTTGCCGTAAAAAAGCCGCCTGTGCCAAAGTAACGCGGCGAAAGCAACGTCTCGGGAATTCGTGCAAATGACATCGCCCCTCCCATCGTCGCGCGAGATATCTTTTTTCATATTTCACTGGCAGACTCGCGGTATTATTTTCCGCCGATCCGCCGACGCGATAATCGCTCGCGTCGATACGTCAATTCGCGACAGCCGTTCGCGATAACCGATAAGGCCGCCTCCGCGCGTTGTTCCGCGGAAACGATTATTGCAACGATGAAAATAAACGTGAGAACGGTCGTTGGCGAAATTGAAACTACGGGTATCCGCCGGCGAAGATTGGCGCGCGGTAATCGCGGGTGTAGTCGTTAATTGGACGCCGAGGATGATACACTCCTCCAAATAATTAGAGGATTAGGATGCCTGGAGGAAGAAAGCAGCTTTTTGAAAGCTAATATAGCAGTCCGCGCGGGTCAATTAGGAGATCGAGTTTCTAGATAATTATGGAGAGCGGACTATGTATCAGGGATGAAAAAATTATGGTAACGGTGCGCCGGGACATTGGGAGACAATGATATCTCCGACGAAGCCGCTAATAATGGTGTGCGCGATAGCTCAGACTTACCGGCTACTTTACCGTGCGATACTGATAACGCTGCGCGCACTGCTAATCTCTTAATTAACTCGAACGGCTAAATAGCGAGTTTAATTACGTTTCTATGTTCCGATAACGATCTTAATAACGCGAGTCTTTCTGTAAATCTTTCTTCGGGAAGATTAAACGTCACCGAACACCGGACATGAGCAGCTATTAGATTAGCGCAGGTGAAATGTTCGAGGCTGGAGTGAAACTTTCAGCGACCTTAATAATCTTTGCCAGTCGAAATATGTTTTACAGCATTTCATCCTGTATTAAATGTTCTCGTTACTTCCGGAACGTACTTTTACTAATTAAGCATAGAACTAATCAAAGCGAATTTATTGGGAATAGGACCCGAGCACGTAGGCGAATACGTATAATTTTATATAAATTCGATAAATATCATTCGACGGATTGACTGAACAAAATTGTTCGGAGGGAATCGTTCTTTTCTAGAAAAATATATTAACAATTTTCTTTCGTTTCCCTTCTAGTTAAATTCACTTCTATGTCATCCCGCAATAAAAATTGTGCTTTGAACACGCTTTTTTGCTGGTCATACCGCGATATCCTTATTCATCTCAATTTTAAGGTTAATGGACTTACATTGCTTGGCTTCTGAGCCAAACATACATGTATACGAATGTGTGCGCGTTGCTTGAATTATAAAGTTCAGTTGCATAACTGAAGTAAGAGGTTAAGTATCAGGTACGGTTTACGTGCTGGATGGAACTTGGTTTAAAATTTTTCGCGTGTGAGATTATAGATTCAGTGTTGAATTGAAGTTAAACTAATAAGTTACTCTGAGAAGTTGAAAATCAGTTTCAGTTGTCTTAGACTTGCCGAGAAGTTATTGGTTACTAATCGAGCGCTGGGAAACGTTTCAATTCAGCCGAGTTTATCAACGATTCCGAGCACAAACGCGTCGGAAAAAAACCGGTAGAACTGGCTCTTAAAAATGCGCGGCGAATATCAGAAAATCTGCGATTGCGTCACGTAGTATCGGCTTATCGATTTCCATAGTCTGCTCGTAATTCATTGTCGATTACGTTGCCAGCTACGTGGAAACGTGCCGATAGAAAATCGGCGGAAAAGACCGCGAAGCGCAATAGCTACCGACAAATCGGTTGTCCGCCGGCTCGCGATTTGGAACGCGAGTCCTATCTTTAGCCCTGCGACTATCCGAGAGCGGTCGTGACGGGGGAGAACGGTTCCACCGAACGATCTTAAACCTGTAAAACTGGATTCCCCTCGATCGCGCGATACATACATCGAAATTACCCGCTTCGACCGGCCGATATCATCTCGAATCCGAGTGGAACTCGCCGGTCTCGCTCCGTTCGCCGTTCGATTTCGTTCTCACCCGCGCGACGGTATCGTTCGCGATACAATTAAAAATCCGAGGAATTCCCCGGAATAATGATTACGTTGTCATTATCTCCGAGATATCGCCGATATGCTGAATGCACCGATCGGCCTCGATCTCTATCGCGCTCCTCCGATGTCAGAAAACTGTCTTCGAAAGTCGACGACGTCCATGCTCCAGGCCTTTGCGCGTTTACAGCGTGAGAGAATCTTCGAAACTTTGCCTGACAATTAACATTTGTCTCAGCTGCGAATCTCTTCTCTCAATTGTAACGATTACGATTCGGACAGCGATTTTGACGCTTGCTGGACCACCCAGAGGAATAGTATTAAATAGAAATATAATAAAAATATGAATATCCAATCATTTTGATCATAAATGAATAAGATTAGCAGTCTATTGATGCGTATAATTTAACGGGAAATAAATGGACATTCGCAGTGAAGAGTATATGAGCCGCTTTACGCTCAGCAGTTCGAATTAACGTAGCGAACTTACGTTTGACAGTGATAAGGATGGAAACAGTCGCAGCTGCACAGTGTAAGAGAAGAGATGTCGGTCTCGGAGCGGGCAAAAAATTCATATAAATTGCAAAATATGCTAACGGGTTGCCGGACGAGCCAGCGTCATAGTAAAAGTAACCGTATTGTATGGCACACTCGAATATCAAGTGACCGAGCGTTAACTGGTTGATCGAATATTCGGTGATCCGGTAAAACCAGTTCAAAGCCTGATCAATCGGCGCGTTCAATAGACGTCTCGGATTCGGTTCGTTTGGTCGGTGAGCAGCGCGGTTCGCTCGGAGAACAATTCGACCGAAGAATGTTGCAGTTCTACCGAAAAAATCTGGCAATCGGTTTCCCCGGAAGCGAAAAAGCCGCTCGTCGCGGCGCCGGTCGTTCGCCGATCGGGAAAAGGTTTCTTTTGTCCGGCCGGGCTCCATTTTCCACGGAACGGCCGCTCGTAATCCGATTTATTGCCGCACGGGCTCCTCGGAATACTTTCGATGCTACCAATTAGCAGCACTAAATCTCATCGCTCGAACAGTTAATATTCATGAGCGGTGCCGCGCGCATACTTAAACCGAACGCTTAGAAGCGGCTCCCTCGGCGACAGACCCGAACCGTTAGCCGGCTATTTATTCTTTCCAAAAAGGCGGCTCTTGTTTACCGCCCGTAAACCAGACAGGCGAATGCATCACACTCGCGATTACGTTATCTGCGATCATTATTTCACGAGAATTCAGGAAGCGCCGGTGACTGACGCTCGCAGATCGAGATCGCGGACCGCCGAGGCAATCACTGCAGACGGATCGACACGCCATTTTCGTCCCGACACCGCTGCCAGCAACCCCTCTGGCAAATGGCCCACGGTTCTCTCCGGCTGATTAAATCGATTATTAAAATATTCGTCTTCCGAGCCCTCGGAGAGGGCTGCCGAACCTCTCTTTATGCGAATAGGCAACCCTCCTTTTCACTTTGCGTTTCAGCTCCGACAAACGCTTCGAATTCAAATACGATAATTAAACACGGTGTCCCGTAACATGCGAGGCCCACTTCCGAAGTAGATTCTACACGTAGAAATAATAAAAAAAGCTCGTATAAACATATATCTTTTTTGACTCTGTTTTTTAGTTATGGCGAGTTTCTTAACGCACCCTATTTGCTCACATTCACGACTTGAAAGTAGTCTTAATTGTATAATTAAAAAATTAACTGGGGTATAATTATCAACGTTTAGTGTTCACGTTTACACAATAGTATATGTTTGAAACGCTGCTTGAAAATGTCGTCTCGCTTTTAAACACCACAAGAGTCCCTGGATAGATCGATGGTTATTACTAGAATTTTATGAAAAATAAAAATTGTCCAAATAAATTCGATGAAAACATCTTTCCTGTTCCAATAATCTCAATAAATCATACACGATATAAACAGAGTCTGAAAGTCGTCTAAAATATCTTTGCAGTTTTCTTTTCGACCTGGTCGTTTTGTCAAAAATGCACCAAATCCGCAGCCGAGGTCGCCGGCAACAGCTTTGGTCCCGGAAACGCAGCCCTTAAGTACGAACTTTGTTCGGAGTTTCTTTGTGGAACGAGTTAAAGCTGCGGGAAATTCGCAGCCGTGGAAGACAAACGCGTGGTCGGTCCGAGAAATCCGCAGACAAAGTTTGCGCTTTGAAGGCGAAATTTTTCCGACCGCGAAGTAGAGCCCGTCGCCGGTGGCACAGGTCAGGTACCGGGCAACTCGAGTTGCCCCCCGCGCTGGAAGAAATGGCTCGTGGAGAGTCTCGTAAAGTTCGCATCCTCTCTCCGATGCAGCAGCGGCCCTCCTGCTTACAGTAGACTCTCGAGGCATGGAGTTCGCTGAAGGCGTATACAAGTGCTTTCCACGGTACGACGCCGACGGGAGCTATCGGCGAGGAGAGCACGTGCTGCACGCGAGCTTCCGACCGAACGCGAACGTGGGGACGATTTTCCATGAAATATGCACGGACGTTTCCCTCGCGCGCGTTCTCCCTTTATCTTTTTTCCTCGAACCGCGTCACGCTATATATTCAGTTTCCCCGCTTCTCCTCCTGGACACAGGTTTTCACTGCGGGTCTTTTCCGCCCTCCCATCGGCGGCCCCCTTTCTCCATCACACGAGCCCACTCGGCTTCATTTACACCCAGCCCCATCTGTCTTTATCTCCTGCTCTTCCCTTTGCCTCGGTTTTTCCTGTTTCCCGGCCGAAGTCGGTCTCCTTTTTATTTTCATCCGGAAACCGAAAATAACGACAGAAATTTGGTAGAAGATCGTCGATAGAAAATCGATCTTTATTCGTACAAAGGACGGTCGTCGTTCAATGAACCGTTTATTTCGGCCTAAGTCCATTTTTCAAAATTATCAAGCTAGCTATTTTACCATTTACATTTCTACGTTACGTGTAATTTCATTTCAGCAAAGCCTGTTAACGGTTACCAATATTTTAAAAATTTATCAAAACGCAAAATCCTTAAATGTCTGGATTTTTAAGTAAGAGGATTTAGAAATGGATTTTTAACAAATTTATATGTCGGAGTTACCAAAATAAACGGTGCAAATAGTAAAATATATATATAAAATTAAATAATAATTTCTTCTCGTTTTGGTCATATCAGTTATGGCTTCTGTTTTAATCCCCGGCTCTTTCGCGACGTCCTCCACCCTTCAAGGCCTCGTGCTCTGCCTACTCCTTTGACCGAGGTTTTCTTTTTCAATGTTTCCCACTTCTGGCTACCCCACACCCCCGCACACTGGTTTCTAGATTCCTCTCGGCCACGCGCCCTCGAGTGTCCCCGCGACACAGACATCGAGAATCAACCCCTTCTGAACGAACGCATGAATATTTCAACCCTCCGGGTGCACCAGGAGCGATTTACCTTTCGACCCTGCTCTGTCCTTCGAACCGTTCGCCGGCCCTTCCCTCACGATTTCACCGAGGCTTCTCGAGAACCGATTCAACCGATCATCCTGATATTCGTCGATCCTGGGAAACAGACACCCGCGGCAAGCGCTATTGGCCTTAGTAGGCAAATTATTGTACTCCAGGGGAAGGACTCTCTTGTGCGAGAGATCCCGATGACAGACGACTACTCAATTCGTTCTGTTTCGCTCATTGCGCCCACTTATTGCAATTACGAGCTCTTCTGTTGTCTTTGGTTCGGCTGTATCTTTGAAATCTCGTTGGACGGCGGCACAGCCATGGACGAGTTTTATTTAAAATAGAAATGGAAAATAATTGTTTAATTGTAATTTCCCGTAGCGTTATTTGCAAATAAAAATATCGATACATTTCATATAAACTAAGTCCGAATAAATTATTTCCTTATTTCTTTATTCTAAATTGGCCTAAAGAAATAACGATAAAAATAATAATGAATAAATCTATTTTATTTTATGAAATCAAATAGTTTGTTTTAAGCAAAATGGCGTAAACCAGCGACAAACGTGGATAACACGAGATCGGGATAAGTTTTCAATTTTCTCCGCTTTCGCCAACTAAGGGGCGAAGGGTGACAATTTGAAATGCGTTTGGATAACGCGGAGTCCCTGCTCTAGGATTGCCCGACTGTTTTTAATTTCTCGCGGCCGTGGAAACTTCCTCGGCTCCAATCTTCAAATCCAGACCAGAGATAAGGTAGATAAGGCAGATCGGAAATAGCGCAGAACGGAGTCGAAATTCGCGATTGCACGTTAGGCCTCGCGATAGGAGGTCGAATTGATTCGGGGACAGCTGTGTTCGGAGCCGTTCGATCTAGCCAGAAGACGCTCGATGAGGAGGTTTACGTCAGCCGGTACCGTTAAACAGATTTTCGGATAATCATTAGTCGACGGTGTGCCGTTAGAATCGTCAAATACCCCGAGCAAAAGTAGCGGGATCTATTATCCGAGTCAAGAAACGGGGCTGAAGAGATTGTCTGTTTCATGGCGGCGCGTCGAGTCGATCACGAGTCTGCTCCAATGATCCGCGAGCAGCCCCGATTGAACTATAATTGATCGAGGACGAAGTCCCCTCCGCCGTCGAGTCGAATATTTTTATTCATTTTTCGTAGCTATCGAGCTTCTTGGAAGTGTTGGTCTCTCGGCCACAAGGCTTCATGCATCTTTCATGAGCCCATCCAGAAGCGAAACTCCGATTAATCTTGCTCATCGATGGTGAAATTCTACCGGGTGTCCGCGGCAGAAACGGGCCGCTGTCCTCTGCACGGGAATGCTTCTGGCCCGAACGCGTCGCCCGCTTTTATCGCGGCCGAATAAACTTATCGCGCTGGCTATATCGATGGTATCGGCCGCTTCCGTCAGAATCAATCGAAATAAACGAAAGGAAGAGCAACTCTATCTGGCTCCGTTTATTTCCACGAGTTATTCTACAAGCGACTCGGTGTTGCCATTGCTGGAACTGGTTCCGATAATTTCTGCAGCGGTACCGTGTAAACACCGGCACGATAATATATCAACCAAGGAGAATGTGTATTCTTAGAAATTCGAAGAAAAACAACTAAGCTATTTCCTATACGATGCGACGGCATACTTCGACAAAAGCAGCCGGATTCCGAGGGGAAACGTATTGCTCGCAGCTTGAATTATTTATTGCAAGCGCAGGTGGTTCTGGCCAAATTTCCATTTCATCACGGAGTACTAATTACACCGTTAACCCTTTGCGGTCGCATTAAGTTTATACATAGGTGTCACGCTGAATTAATTTTCGTTGGACAAATGGTAATACATAATATGCAAGATTAAGTAGGAAGAACAAGATTTATTAATTCTTTTTTAAGGCCTTGAAACAGTAAAAATCTTCCTGTTGGTTAATATAAACCAGTAAGCAACGTCACGAGCTTAACATGAAATAAATCATGTAAAATAAAATACTGTAGGTTGCAATAGCTTCCAGCAAGCATTACTGCCTAGTAAACTATACACTTAAACGCAAATTGTGTCAGTGATTTCTACAATACCGAACGATAACACTCGTAATCGTAATCAAAGTCCCTGATAACCTCCTACCGCCTGTAAAGCGTTTCATAATAGGTACTTTCAGCGAGTCGACAGGACTGGAACAAAATGCAAACACGTTTTCCTAATGCCTCCGATGGAGGTGTGACGAGATCGTCAGCGACAAGTCGCTCCAGTGACCCGCGCGGAGCACTGATTGGAGTATAATTAATCGAGGACGAATTTCTTTGGACGCACATGCCTCGGTTGGGCAACAACGCTCAGGAGCGTCAGCATCCGGTGGCGATGGGCCGTTCTAAGCCGACGTCGGGTCGGCGCGGCGCGGCGCGTCGTCATTAATTATGGCGGACAGCGAGGGAAGAAAATACGCGCTTATCGATCGAGTAGACGCCGCTGCCCTGACCGCCGCTGTCTCCTTCCACGATCATCCTTTCCGCCGTTGTGTTTTTCGTCGCTCGCCTTATCCGTGAGATCGCGTTCGCCTAATCGGCGGCGACGCGGCAATCATGCGGCGGTTTCCGGCGCCCTCGCAGACGAGGACCGATTAGTTCCTCTCGCGGCGACTACCTCGTCCACATCGTTGGAATTGCTCCCATGAAGGTATCGCTGCTCGCCATTTTACCGTCCGACACGCGTTCTTTCTTGCCGCGATTTCGTCGTTGCTCCGTGCGCTTTTTAGATTCCGCGGGAAACGGTGGACTTCGCACCTCGAGTCACCGTCGCGCAGGTGTACGCTGAGTCCAGGGGCAGAATGTGTCACCTCTTGTCGAACCAGTGACACCGTTCTGCCAATCGTTCGGTCCAAGTTTGGATTTTAGTGCCGCGAACAGTGACGGACCTGGGTAAAAGTATTCCAGAAATACATTTGTATTCCTTAGTACTTGGTACTTAAAATGGTAATTGATTTCTGTAATAAATGGCGCACTGGTCGAAATATTTCGTTGATAAAATGCAACAATTTATTTCTATTTCATTTCTCGAAGTCGCCTTCGAACGTTTATATTTTCCGTAAAGATCCGCGAGTCTAATAATAAATGCGAATCTAGTAATAGCACGGAGTTCGTTAGTGCGTGATTTGCTACTTTCATCTCGGTGAAAAACAATGAGATCGATGAATGGCGATGTCTCGGGACAGTCTGTTATTAATCGTTCCCAAGGATGGAACATCTATGACACTTATAAATGTTTGCAAATGCTCGTTAAAAATGCTATTAACCGTCTGAAATTTCTAATCAAGAGGAGAGATTGGGGTTTGAAAAATACCTCGCCGGTTGTGATTGATTGATATCGCGTCGTCCACAGATGGAACAGTGGTGGTAATAAAAGACAGAGCTCTCAGATTCGCATGTCCAACGCAGATGACAACAAATGGCGCCTTGATTAGCTTATAAATATCTTTGACAAGAGAGGCAGAATAGGGCAGGCTCGATTTGAATGTTAATATCGTTACTGAATTCTTCGACTAATATACCAACCGACTGGCGTCTCGGATAAAAATCGAAAACGGAGAACTCGAGTGAATCTCCTTTCACGATCAACCCCTAGCAGACATTTTAAAAAAGATCGGGATGGTTCTTGGGAACCAAAGCTGGGCGTTATTCGAATTGTTTTAAATAAATATTTATCGAAGATTAGAATGAATTGTTTTCAGTCGAATATTTCATTCGAACGACGATTATTTGTTGAATGACCATTATTTATCATAAATTATTCTATCTATTTATTCAAACAATTCGTATAAATATATTCTCACAAAATTTGCAATAATTAACAATAATGATAATCGAATAATAATGCGAATAGTTGTCGACTGTGCTCATTTTTATACAAATCCAGAGATCATTTAGTTATGCACGAATGGTCAATCTATCAAAAAGTAACAAATCTTCCGATGCAACATTTAGAAAGAAGAATATGGACGAAATAAACCGAGAAATTAGTAAATAAATTTCATTCATCGGTCTCCGTCTCTTGTCCGTCGCCGGAATAAAATTAGTCAGAAAAGGAAGTATCGAAAAATAATCCAGAGACCCCCGGCTTTCTAGACTTTCTAAACTTTTCCACGTCCGATATAGCACTGAAAAGTGTGCCTTTTCGATGCCGTACACGCATTCCTGACAATTAAGCATTCCTCGCTCCATTTTCCGGCGGCGCCGATCCTCGATCCACATTTAACTCCGCGAACGCATCCTGCGGCCGCGAGACCATCGCGCCGTGTCCCGGTATCCGCGAATCCAGACAAAACGATCGATACGCAGCCGGTGTATCCGCGCGGCGAATGAAAGAAATATAAGTGTAAAACCGGAAGTCGAGAGTCGGAGGCAGGCGACGCGCGGCTCCCTTCTTCCCGAGGAAAGTTTAACGACCGCGTTACATTCCAAGGAATGCCAGGCTCGAGATGCCAGCGCCGGCATTCGTATCCTGCGAATACAGTTATTGAAAAACCCGGCGTGCCCGTCGAATCGTACGTTACCGTCGAAATAGCCACCTTTCTAATTCTCAATCGCCGATCAATCGCCGGAGATCCGTTGATTGATTGTACATTCGTCCCGAGCCAATCTGTTCTCACTAGTCTCGATCGCTTACCCTTTAATTCGCCGTCGCTTCGACGATTAAATTATCACTTGCTCCATTAGACAAGATTTCTAAGCAATCCGAGTGACCGGTCGCGGCCAAAGAAATAATAGAAAGCCGATATTTTATCGCCGGACATTCCGTCAATGAGATTCCGAATTTTTACCGCAATTCGAGAGGTTATGCGAAATGCGAATACGGTCAATCTGTAACGTTATTTGAACCAGTTAGTTATTACTGACGAGTATACTCATTACAGCAGTTGCCGCTTAAGCGTGACGTGTATATTACTAAACGTATTCGCATTTTACGAATTCTCCCGATTCTTCGCGGCTATAAAATCTGTTGAATCGCGTGGAATTCCTGAGCGCTACCATAAAATCTTCGGGACCGCAGCTTATTGAACCACACCTCTGCCGCGCGGGCACACAGATTAACAATTAAACCGCTGAATATCTCGGTATTGTTTCCTAATTGCAAGCGCTGGGATCGTGAAAATTGTACCACCGTGTTACGTGCTCCTGATCTCGGTAGGATCCAGCGGTACTGTTAACCGGCAGCTCGATCCGACGGCCGTAACTGGTCTTCGACACGATTTACCAGCGTGAAAACAGGATTTGTTCTGGCCGCGGATTCTCCGGATCTCGCTTTCCGAGTCCTCGAGTGAAATCCTTGCAAGGTCGAACGAGCGCACCGCGAGAAACGATTTAGGCCGGAAATTCCGCGAGCGATCGTGCGAACACGGCAAGAACCGCCGTTCGCACGCGCGCGCGCGCGCGCCTCTCTAACCAACGCGTAATGTCTTCCTTTCTTTCTTTCCCGATAGGCACCTCTCTTTCGGTTCTTCTCTTCCTTTTCCTGTCGCGGCCTTTCCTTTTCCTTCGGCCTCCCTGCTCCTCCACCGCGCTCCAAACTCGCCAGCGAACGAGGAATCGATAAACGCGATCTAAAGAAATATTTTTAATTCCCGAAATTTTTACGTTCCTTTGAGAATGAGTTAGAATTCGATATTTATCCTTTCGAAGATCTGCTTCGATAGAATTATGAAGAATTGGTAAATGATTATATATTTATCATCTGGGGATCTTTATGGAAAATGTTTCAAGGAAGATCGCAGTAAACAGAAATTGAATAAAAATATGTTGTATCTTGTAATACTTCTGATCAGTTGAAAATAGTTTTTTAAAAATAGTATCAACAATTCGCACTCGAGCGGCGACACAGGCGACGCTAAAAATTGTGCTACGCCATCTTCAAAAGAATTTCCACGTTATTAAATTTGATAAATTGTCAAATGAACACTATAATGCCAAAAGGAAATACTGTAAGTTGAAACAAATGTCTCGATTTTTGAGTTGAAATAGTCTCGAGGGCAAAGGGTTAAATTCTCTTTATGTCTTCGCAGTTTCATGTCTCGAATAGTCATTGCATCAAATTCGCAGTCTAATAATAAAACTACCGATTTCACATGTACGTAGTTTTAGAAACAGGTAACGCATTTTTTGGAATAAAAACTCAATTTTCCCAGGGTCTGTTTAACGCTCTTTCCGTTGGAATTACGAAGAAATGGTTTTAAAAACGAGTAAAAAATGATATTCCAAAGCCGCAATTAAGGCGTCTCTTAGGGGTTGTTCCGTGTTTCCTTATCCCGAATCGCGAAATCGTGAAATCGTGAAGATGTGAATTCACGCGAAAGAATAGGCTGTGTTAATTGCGTTAGAGGGGGTACCAGATATCTCGTAAGTGGGTTGTAAGAAAAATGTGGCCGAGGAAGGACTACTTCCACTACTGTAGAATACTTCTGTGGCGAGCTATTCGATGGAATCACGGATTCCTTCAGTATTCGTAATTAGCGCGAGTAAGAGTTGCTGAGAAATATTTATTCGTCTATAAAATGCATTAGATTTCTCACGACGTATTGTAAAAGAAGCAAACCTCTACTGGAAGTTCCAGGAACAGTGCTTTCAATTTCTCTTCTCACGCTGAAATTTGACGAAACGCTTCCTACGGATATTATCGACGCAATTATCATTACCTACGTCTGTTTCTGCATCGTTCGAAGTCGGATCTGGGTAAAAATATTTCAAAAATATTTCGGTAATTTATTTCTGTATTAAATAAAACACCAGTTTAAATGCTTAATTGATTTTACAAAAATATAATAAATGTACTGCGAATGTGATGAGTACTTGAAATATAAAATTGTGAAGAATAAGAGCAATTTAATCGTGCTAATACTAATTTAATAATACTATTGTATTTTCAACCGATCGAAATTATTAAATGGAACAATTTAAATAATATAAATATGCATTTTACGATATGAGCTTCAAATACTTCATCGAAATATTTCGTTCATTGTGCGCGAAATGGATCGCTCGAATCCATTTCCAATACTTTTTCAAATCTTTTGTTTTCAAAACTTTTACCGAGGTTTGTCCGAAGTGGCGGAGTTGTCCGACGGTTTGACGAAACATTTAAGATGATATTTACGAACTCGGTCAGAGGATCGAGGATGTTTGAAGGAGCCTGTAGGCTGTACATCATGCGAATTTCGCTGGCTCGCGGCACCGAAACGATTAAAATCGGCACCGCCTTCCTATCAATTTTTTTGCATCTCCGTCGAAACTCCGGCTTTCGAACCTGTTACCTGCCTGCAGCGAGCTCGAAACCCTGCACAGTTACTGAAATTTCGAATTCATTACCGGCGAATGACTTTCACTCGCCGTCGCCGTCGCAATGGCAGCTCGTTGCTTCGCACGTATTGTGCGGCACCGCTCGATCGCGATCACGATCGAGTTTCCCGCGATCGCACCCGCCGCATCGAATTAACCTAATTTTCACCGTTACTTTGGCTAACAAGAACATCCCCTCGATCGAAGTTACGCTGATTTCGTAATGGTTATTTCGGTGTGGGGAAAACGTTTTTAACTTTCAATTTGTTCGTTTCACGGGAACGTGGTTTCTATGCAAATATGTGCAGTAAGATTCCTTAAAATCTCATATTTTTATCTATAGGTATGCTTTTTACAATCGTAAGTGGTGCGTGTCGCAGCTTTGATATTTCATAATTAAGTACTAACTAAATACATATTGTAATAAATAAATGAATAATTAAAGTACTAAATATATACAATTCATTAAGTGCTAGATAAATAAATAAATAACACGTTCATCGAAAGTAGAGATATGAAATTCGTCGCAGTGATTGCTACGTACATAATATGTTAAATAAATATCTCCACCTATAAGAAAGCGAGTTCCGGGAAAATAATCGAAAAATTCGATTCACTCTTTTTCTCGTATAAAAATCACGGGGCAATGAAAACAACCGGGAAACTACTTGTGGAATTAAGAAACAGCGCGAATGGCGTGGCAGGACAGGATCGCAAAGAAATCCTCTTGAAATATCGCTCTCACCTTCTGTTCGCAGGAATGCTACATCTTTCTTTGATATATTCTTGAACGAACAACTTCGCGACTCTACTCTTGCAATTTTGATCGTACGAGGTAACGAGAATGTCTAGCCAGTGAAGCGTGCTGAATTTTCTATGAAAGTGCGGCAAAGAAAACAACAATATGGACATGCTAGTGTTAATACGGTTTGAAAGCAACTGAGAAAAAGCGACGCATTGAATCTCGATTGATGGTAATACCGACCCTCAAATTATATTTGTTGGTTTATTCAGTAACTACGGTCGAGACTATTCATTCTACATAGTTGAGCCATGTGTTTTTTCATTTGTATTTGACTGTTTGATTTGTATTTTATTACTGTCTGCAATTATATTTTGTAAAGAAAACTGTTATAGCAAAATAATTCGGCTAACTTATGTTTTAGTTAAGTAAAGTGGGGTAATATAATGTAATTGTTGTTATTATTGCCTTAGGAATACGGATATTTCGAATAAAATCGCCGAATATTTTGAATGAAATTCTATTCTGAATGTTTGCTGAAATAATGTAAAGAAATCGGAAGTCCTTTTACAATTTCAATATACTAAAAATATTATATGAATAAAATTTTATTCGAAGAATTTATTCGAAATATTTCTCGAATATAATTTTATAGGAAATATTTCGAATAAAACTTGATTCGAAGAATGCCCGACTCTGGTCCCGCAAACATACAAGTAACAAGTCATCATAAATCAACATTTGAAGAACGAATCAGCGAGGAAAACGCGACGGTCGCTATCGAAGGATTCGCGAAGAGCATCGATCGGCCGTGGTCGAATCGCGAGCGCCCGACTCCCCTGACATAGACACGTTTTCCGTGGAAAACACGTCGGAACGGTGTTTAACCCACTGACACACTATGTAGCCTCCCGTAACATCCGATCAAAGGTATTGGATGTCGAACGAGCGACGTCGCCTCTGTCCAGAGGTTGTCGACTGCCGGCCGTCGCGCTCATCTTTCCCTCCCCCTCGCGTTCGTCGTCCCGGTCGCCTGCGCGTCCCGTTGGCTCCCCGTAAAAGGCGAGCAGGAAGAAAGTTATCGTCCGGTGTTTTCGTTTACGACAGCAAACTCCGGATCGCCCGCGACCGCGATAAGCGGTTCCCGCGTTTCCTTTTGCATCGATTCGCGAGGCTGCCCCGCAGGGACTTTCCCGTCCGTGGTCGCGAGGCGATAAGATAACGGAGGCTAAAGGATGAGCCCCGGCACGCTTCGTTTTCCCGTTGACGTAGCGTTCCACGCCGCCGGAATTCGTAACGCGACGCTTTCACGGGGACGCGATGTGATTACAACCGGGGTCGACCTCCCCCGGGAATCGATCCGCGAGTTGCGAGATTAGTCGGAGTCGCCTGCCGACGGGTTTTCGAGCGCCACGGTCTCGCTGTATACGCCGAGAATCGCGGCCTTGCCATCGTAATTGTCCTGCGCCACGCCCAATTCCAGTCGACGAACCTCCAGGCTCTCGAGGATATACTTTTCTTCGCGAACCCTTCAGGACATCCAAACACGCGATACTCTTTCGACCGTTTGCGATCGGAGCCATTTTGAGTTAGATATGTATTTTACGGCTGAAACTGGCCCGTGTCGCAGCTTTGATATTTCGTAATTAAGCAATAAATAAATATAATATAATATAATTTTACTTTATATAATCTAGTGTATCTTAACATATAAAATTGAATCTTGTAACTCGTGCAACAGTTACATCTTTAACATTTGTTTCAATATAAACAACTTTGATAACGTTAAAATTATGTCGAAACGTAAGATAACAATTTTCAATGCTGCTTTAGAGTTGAAGGGTTAAGGTTATGTATATTCATAAGGGGTATATTCAAACATTTTTATTTTGTATAAAAATCTGCGGTCTATCGATTATTCATTTTTTATAAATATCAAAGCACTGCAAATTGTATAAAATACCAAGGAAAAGTAAAACTAGTAATTAAATGGCAAAGCAGAATTCAACCCTCTTCCCCATTCCCCCCATTCCCCCGAATTTGGTGAATTATTTCGTATTCGAAAAAAGAGAAGGGAAAATTTGACAGTGGTTTCTGCGATTTATGCTGAATTACTTGAAGAACGTATTATATGTGATATCGAATCCAACAAGTTATCATATCGCTTCTCTTCGTGCGCGCCTTGTCGACCTCTTTATACTCGCTTCCTTACCCCCCGCCGCCGTTGATTTGACAAACAGTAGGCGGGGCTTGCTTCAGTCTTGGAAACAGGTCTGCGACCTCTATAATCGCGCCGCTTATTCCGTGCGGTAAGACAATAGGCAGGAAATGCTATATGATCTATAATTTATTTGTTGACCTATTTGTCTCTAGGATCATTTAACAGATCATCGTAAAGATTCCGGGGGGACGTTCGGAATTCGAAAAACGAAAGTTTAGGACAACCACGTATGCATCGAAGTAAAGGAAACTCTGATAGGGCTGTAAATAACTGCGACTCGTCATTACTACCATGTTTTAAAAAAGTACCGAATTTGAATTGTGCCAATCAAATAATTGACTATTTCTCTCGTAATAAGATAAATAGTAATGCTTAAATAATAATACTTAAATAATAATACTTAAATAAAATAATAATACTTAATAATAATAAATAATAGTACGCAAATGTCAGAATTTATCGACTAGTATGAACATTGTTCTCGGAAATTTGCTGTCAATGACAGCAAATAATTCGCAAAATTACAACTTGCTCGATTCTCTCCATAACAAGATAGGTCGGATGGCCGTTCACAGTACACAATTTTTCTTCCCAAGTCGTATAACTGAAAAAAGCAGTATAACGGCCGGTAGGTCAGAGTAAGCGGTGGCAAACGATCAGCGATTTTTCCGAAAATTGATTTCCGCGTGTCAACGACGCGCCCTCTTTGTCGACGACATATCGTCCCCGACGCAGAGCGAGATGATTATTCAGTCGATCGGGGCGAGTCAGTCGGCGACTGGTCAATTTCCGGACAAATGGTGCAATACAGAACGGCCCTTTTCTCGCTCTCGAGGAAAATTCCCTCGGGCGCTGCTGGCGTCGAACTCATTTGACTTTCATAATGCTCGCGAGGGACAAAGTAAGAAACACGCGTTTGCATTCCCCCGCAACACGGTGGCCGGCCTTTAGGCCGCTGTTAGGCGACCATCGGCATAATTAAGGCCATCCGAGCGATGGTCGGTTCGTAAAAACAGCATCTGAAAACGCAGTCAGCCGCACCGTCTTCGCTTGATTTGTCAGACATCGCGGCTTCGGTGTGCAGCATTGACTCGTCCCGGTGACTAACAATCCGCGGACGTGGTTTTACGGCAGCGAATTTGTCTCGCGACTTTCCTTACTCAATTACGCTGCCAGAAAAAGGACACCTGGTTCGAGGTGTTGGACATTTTGCCGGACATCGTCTTTCTGTTTCTGCTCCTAATTCCACGCGGTTGTCGTCTCCGTAAAATTTACGAGAATGGACTTATCGGCTTTCTCTTCTCCAATCGATGAGAGACTTGATCGAAACAGCTTGTCTTCGACTCTCCAATTCATTAATTTCGAAATTAATACGCATTATTAGCTCGGTTTAGTTTGCTTTCTGTTTTAGGATGAATTGATCGCAGCAACGTGCATACTATTCTATTACTGTATACTATGTTGTGACGTTTAACCAGTTAGTTGTCTTTGACCAGTATAGTAATTTAAATTAATTTTGTAATTATATATATAAATATATATATATATATATATATATATATATATAATTATAAAATTATAGATATTTTACAAAAGTGTTGTATCTAAACAAAATGTGAAGAATGTGGAACACTGTTGAACTCCGTTTTTCATGTATCTGACGGAGAATCAATCACTTCTGTGTCTTATAATGGAGCGTTAACAACAAAAATACACATTTACGCAAGCAAGAACAGTAAGAAGTGCTGCAAAGTTGATAGACTCGTCGGTGCTACGTCTCGCGTAGCAATTATCTGTATTCGTTTGTCCTGCGACGTAAAAAGCGCGGACGTAATGCGGAGTTTTATTTTTACGCTCAATATTGAGACACGAATACTGTTACAACCGGTAACTTTCCGTATTCGATCCTATCAATGACGTCCCGCGAGACTCAATGAATTCCGCGAGTCTATAAATTATGAGCACTCCGATTTTATTACTGTCGGATTACGAGGGGAATCTTAACTATCGCGTTGCTCTCGAGCATTCACGTTGCTGATCGATCGAGGTATTACGAGACAGATCCAGGTGAATTCGTTGTTTACACGGTTGGACCGCTGTTTACCAGAAAAGTTATCGTTCGGCTAACCGTCGCGAATTAAGAAGCCTTATCTGCGCGTCGCGAGCGCCGAAAACATTTTAATTTTTCCCTCGAATTCGGAAAGGGGTCATCCTCAGGCAGCAACCCACGTGATAAATCCTGGCGAAAAAAGAAAGACGCCGATCAACGACGAACGTTGATTGCGAATTGCATTAACCGCAATCTCATCTCTTTCGCGCGTTAATAACCGCGCGATGATAAAAAGGACATAATTCACCGGCAGCGTCAATGTCGAACGATCGTAAAAGTTCTTATTGATAAAATTGCTCGCGAGTTAAATCCTGTTGATAGAGAGAGCTGCTCGCGTATCGTCGATATCGTCGCCGCCAGTTAAATCGTATTGTTAAAGTTGTCGAAACAGTTTGATACTCGGAGAACCTCCGCGCCGTCTGACTGATTATTTAAACATCGAACGGTGTTGGCAAATTTCGAGAATTCGATTCAGCAACCTAATTGAGCACGCGGAAGCAATATTCCTTAATCTCCTTCAATTAGACGGAACTCGATAAATAAATTTACATTGCCAGATAACGCGATCGAAGGATTTACTTTACGATACACGCATCCAGGAAGAGAGAACCTTTCGAAATTCGCTAAATGCACGGGATTAACTTTATCGATCGACGCACCTTCCGGATGAAATGCTTCCCCAAAAATGTCTGTCGCTCTCTCTTTCGTAATGTCTTCGACATTCCGGGTTCTATAATTAGCCAAGGAATAAAAGAGCATGCAAGTTCGGATCGATGATCATTGCGATTATAACATCGCGAATAGATGCATTGCTCGCGGCAATAAGATGTCGAAATGTTCCGCCGTGTTTGGTTTGGATCATTAATAGTATTGTTCTTACGTGTCTCAACGACGAATCGAGAAAAACGGTGTTGCCGTTCATCGTGTTCCACGGTGCACCTCGCTTGCTACTTCCCCTCGCTGTTTCAATTAACTGCTTGCCTAATAACACCGAGCGATGCCGGTAATAAAAATCTCAAGCCGAGTTGTTCGCCGTTTTACATCAACCAGGCGCATTCTTCTGTTCCTACGGGGACAATGATTTCACAAATCACCCAGAGTTGGGCATACTTCATTCGATGAATTGATTCCTAATTTTATTCGAAGAATTTATTCAAAATTTTATGCAAAGAATTCATTCAAAATTTTATGCGAAAAATTTATTCAAAATTTCATGGTAAAAATTTATTCCAAATTTTGTACGAAGAATTTATTCCAAATTTTATGCGAAAAATTTATTCCAAATTTTCTACGAAGAATTTATTCAAAATTTTACGCAAAGAATTTATTCAGAATGTTATTCGAATAAAAGTTTACTCGAAGAATTTATTTGAATAATGCGCGGCTCCGTTGAAAACCGGTTGGAAAGTTTTCGACTCGCGTCTTTTGTCGCATTCATTAATAAATGTGAAATATTGCATTTCGGCGATCCTACTAAAAATTTGATGCGAATGAAAATTCATGCGACATAAATATGAACGGACTGTTACGAGGCAGAATAGACCGCGCGCATTCGCCGGCCGATCGATTGCCGGGGAATTCGACGTTCCAGGGTTAAAATCGGTGCTGCTTTCAGTGCACATACCAAGCCAACGTCTACATACTCCGTGTTCACTATGCAGAGAAAGTAATCTCTCTGCGCATGCATATACACATAAATATATATATATTGGCTTGCTGGCTATTGTGTTGCAATGGTAGATCGACTCTCGAGTGGCACGTTTTCATTCGTTACGTTAACGGTCCGCGTGTTGCGGCTCCTTTCGCATCCAACTCATTGTGAAACACCTGGTAGATCAGTAATATATATATATATATATTGTGTATATTGGCTAGTGGTTGGCGGTGCCATGACAATAACGATCAGGGGATCTACCACGATGGTATCGGTGTCACTCGACGAATCTTATTTGGTACAACGATCTTCCGTGAACTTGCCTTTCTCCGCATCCGATTATTCTTCTAATATCTTGTCCGATCAGCGATCCTGGAATTTGCAAGGTGCATCTGCTCGAAGTCTCTGCTCACTCGCAGAACACTGCGGCGTAGATCGTCCGAAACAATTAACGGATTGCAATCGCGAGCGGTTCCATTATGCGAAAAAGATCGAGATCGAGACAATTGGTGAGTGCGTTTACCAGCATCGTGACATATCTGCGATCTTAAATTATGATCCACATTTTCCCTAAAGAAAGTTACGTTAATTTCATGCTGTTATTGGCGGAGTTTACGACTCCTAAATTAAATTCAATTGGATCAGGAGTTTGATAATCACTGGAATCTAATCAGGATGAAATCACGGTGTCCAGAAGAGTTATGGGACTTTTTCAGGGAATTCGTTTGAAACGCAGACAATGGAACTTTCTTAAAGCGCATTCTTACGTTACACATTCCGATCTGAGAACAGATACAGAAACGATCTTGAAAGTAAAAGTCTTCATTTGAATGGAATTTTTAGAAATTTCCATTGCAATTAATAAGCAGACCTGTGCACATTTCAAATGACACTGTTTCAAATATTGTTCCACATAGCATACTATTTGATCTCAATTACTTGAAGCGAATGATTGCAAAGGTCTCTTAAAATAAAATCCTTTTATTGCATATTACTTTCAGGATTATTTCTTTCGTAATATTGTTTCAAACAGATCGATATTATATCCACTGTCAAATTTCAGCATTGAAAACAACAGTCAGAAATTACTTCTAAAAAAGCCTTCCCAAGTATGTACAGAAATGCTATTAATAAATTCGAGCACAACAATATTAAATAACTGTACAGCTAAATGCTTTCCTGAATATTTTAGTTATTCGTTTCTTGCATCTCCATAGACATAGTTAAAAGCTGCTTTGCATTTACCGAAACTCTTTTTATTTCAATACAAAACGCCTTCGGAAATTATACTAATCGAAATTCCACGAGCAGAGATATTTCCGGAAGATACCAGTTTTCAAAAAATCGAAAGATAACTGTACCTCTCGAAGCCTGATCAAGATTCGGAGGCAACCGCACGGGTTCCCGATGACGAGAGAGCGCAACCCTAACAGCCGAACCCATCGATGCGCATAGTATCGCGGCGGGGAAACCCCGACGGATCGTTAGCGGGTCTCGAAACGAAATATAATAGAAAATCTTCGGAGGAGAACGAAGCTAATCATAGCGCGCCGAGAAAGACGGGGGCTTCGTCCAAGCTCCTTTATGTAAACCTTGAGACTAGATCCGGATTCTTGAGAGGCGACGGGCGAGAGAGACAGCGACAGAGAAAGAAAGAGCTCGCGCGCGAGAGAGAGAGAGAGAGAGAGAGAGAGAGAGAAGGAGGGGAGAGATCGTCGAGAGAAACGAAGACGGACGATTGGAGCAGAAGAGAGAGAGAGTGAAACGTCGCGACCGAAAGAAAAGGATGGGAGAGGAGAGACAGGCGGAGGGAAACGTAGACGGTGAAAAGGAGAGGGAGAGCCAGACTCTCGAAGGGAAGGGATATACTCCTATTCGGTTAAAGAGCCGCGACTTGGTGGCGCGGGATGGCAAGAGGGAAAACCAAGCACGTCGGCGAAAGTGTTCTTGTGCACTGCACTCGTCGGCCCTCACCTCCAGCTACGAACGAATTTAATGGCGACCGCGAAAAAAAAAGAGAAGCGGTTTTATCGCAATCGTTGCCACGTTCGGGCAAATCTATCGCGAGGCGAGGCTCGAATTTGATCGCGAGCCTGCACACCATCGATTTTCACTCGGGAATCGCAACCACGGATTAGGGGAATATTCCCCTCGATGATGATCTCCCTCGAGTTATTCGAAGGCAGATGTAACCTCGCTGCTTCGACAGAAATACCAAATTGCGACGGCTTCTTTTAATCGTTATCGTCCGACTACATGCTCCGTACATTTGCGATAGAAACGAATTTTGATTCGCTTCGAGTACTCTGCACGAAAGAAACATCGATTGTGCTTCGATACTAATACATTGGTTACACATTGTATAAAACGCTGTGAAATTATGTTAAATAATTGTGTTTCTCTTTTTAATAATGAATCTTGCGATCGTGATCGTTCTAATAGAAACAAGACTTTGCTTGACAAATCTGTCAGCAACAATTTAATGAAAAGGCGCTAATAGACTGCATCTGTTATAAAATTAACTTGAAAATGAAATTAGCAAGGGAAACAGAAAGCAGCGAGAACTATATTGAGCATTATTGCGCGAAGTAAAAGTCGTTTGCATCGATTACAAAATTCGAGAACCAAACAGAAGTTCCACTCCTCCTTTAATCGCTATAATTAATACGATGATGCTATTTTATTAGCAAATACGGATTTGTTACATATATGTTCCATATCACTTGCTGTTAGTTTCTATATCCTTAGGGAACATTGTTTAACGCTAAAAATACGTCCTAAAAAATAAATAAGTAAAAAATAAATAAAAATAAAAAAATAAAAATAAAAAAATAAATAAAAATAAATAATACGTCCTAAAAAAAATAAGTCCTAAACGCGACTAATGTATACTATTTTATAACAATGACAAGATCGGATTTATTTGAACTTCCAACGATTTTTATTGTAATAAATGCCTGAACCTTGACAGATTTCTCACAGAAATATTTTCACAGTTGATTATAGAAGAAAAAGTCAAGAATCAGTGATTTTGACTGGCTTGGTAGTTCCAGTGTTAAGAAAATTGTAAACTATTCGTAGTCCCTTAATATCAGGATTACACGAGGAACTAATACAAAGAGGAAACATCCACATGAAAACGAACCAATCAATGGCATCGAATGAATATTAATTTCGCACGGGGAGAATTTTCGTATCGCAGTCCGGCGATCACCTTGCGTGCATACCTCTCAAGGATGTCGCATCTCGTGGTTCCGCCAGGGACGACGTAACTCTCGAATGTCCTCTGCGACATCGCGGACAATAACGCGGCGTTTCGAAGGTAGGAAAGACTGCGAGCGACGGCGGCGATCGAAGCGGTTTCACGGGAACAAGCGGCGACGGCGGCGGCAGACTCTCGCATCGGTTCCGCGAGGGCCTCGATAAAAATGACCTCGTTTCTGTCAAACGGAGATTAAGTAACTACGTATGTACCAGCCGCGATATACTTCCTTTCACTGCGGAGCTCCGCGCGCATAAGAAACACGTCCGTCGGTGCTGATTTTCTTCCTTCGTTTCTCGCAGCCGCGGCTCTTTTTCCTCGCGTTTCTTGCTCGACCGCGCACCGTTCGACGAGGATTAAATTCGTGCGTGACTAACCGCGGGGCTCGAATTCTCCTGCGTGCCATTACCCGCCGGCTAATCTTTCTGAAAACCACCGTTTCGATAAACTGCTTCGTAAAAACCGCCGTCAAAGACACCTTCGGTCGAGACGAGGCCTTCGCCAATTGCAGCGGGGCCCCGCTTTCGTAATCTTCGTTCCTGGATTTTAATTCCGCTGGATTCGATCCCGCGTGCTTCGCGCGACCGCTAATTGACGGCATTCTTTTGATCGGAGATATCGAGGAACTTTAATCCTTTAACTGGAAGGACAAATCGAAGTTTATTCATTCGGGTATGAACTCATCGCGGTTCATAAATAACACCAGAACTACAGAGTCCTAAACAATGCTAAGAGTGGATTTATTTAAACTTTGTACGATTTATATTATAGTTCAATGAAGATCTAAAAACCTCTGAGGCCATTTTGACTGGCAATGATAGGTTACGGCGTTTTTATTTTATATTTACAATGGACGATATTTTAACTGACCCAAGCTCGCCTCCATTTTCAATTTTTATAAAACGGCCTATGGAAATAAGATTTTTCGCCAAGACGCAATAAAGCGAAAAGGAAAGTTTCGAAATAACGAGTCCACTCGCCGTCGACTTTTTCAAAGGTAGAAACTGCTCAGGTAATTCGATTACATTTTGATTGCCAGTTCGCCCGTGATCAAAAAGTGCGTTATATAAGCGCGGGCTCATTAACGTTTTACTAAAAAAAAAATTATAACAAGCACACGAAACAAACGAACTGGTTTTTCCTCGGGCACAGCGTGGGAAAGGACTGGCGGCAGTTACTTCGGTGCCATTTCAAGATTAAGGTAAATATCGCCGAAACGTTCTCGTGCTGTGTCACGCGAAAAAACTCTTTCGTATTTTTGCTAGACCTTAAGCTCGCGTGCTTCGCGTTAATATTCGGATGCCTTTTAATACAGAAAATATCTTAGAGATGGTAGAGGGACTATCTACTGTACAACGACTGTAATGTAAGTCTGGACATCTGATTGTCTACGTTGGGATTAATCGCAAATAAGGATAAAGCGTATGATTACAGAATCAATTGATTTCGATGATCATGGCGCAAAGTATAATGTGTTCTTATTAGATAGATCTTTGTGCGAGATGAAGATTGTCTCCATCGTTTATAAAAACACAGAAATTTTATAGAAATTCCCTCCTTTCTTGAATAATTTCAATAAGATCCATTTGATACAGTGACATACTTGAATTCTTTTGGACTTATTACTGTTTCACATTACACCTTCAAATTTTTGTCGCAAATGCTTGAAATCCGCAGCCTGGCTTTCACTGTGTTATAGTGAAGCGTTCTAGAGTCAAGTGCTTATTACATGAATGCCATCCAGATCGTATTACATATATATGTATTCCGTTCACATTATAAACTAGATAAAATTAATTCATCAATGCCAGAAATTAGACCCCATCCTCACAACGTGCAAGGCATTTGCTTTGATATTTCAAGTTGATAGTACTACCAGTCGTCATCGATATTGTTACTGGTTATCTCAGAGGCCTTGTAATTAAGACGTCATCTTGCAAACAAGCTAAAATTATTATGTGTCAATATATCATCACGTGACCTGAAAGTTACAGGTCCATAGAAGGGTTAATCCACGAACCGCAGTCTCGTGTTCGCAGAGTTCGCTCAGCAAACAGTAGTTGTGCATTAGAAAATGTCCGGGATATTTCGGTTGAGTCCGAGGTGGCCCCATCTACCAAAGATCCGAGCCGAAAGGATCTCTCGGCTGGTAGCCAGTAGCCGAGCATCTTTTTTGTCTCTATTCCTTTCTTTCTTTCCTTCCTGTTCGCCGGCTCGCATCTTTCTCCGATGCTGGCGGTACTGGTGCCGGTGTTCGCGTCTCTCCTTTTCTTTTCCTCCGTCCGTGGTTCTCCCTTCCTCCTCTCCGTGCCTCCTACTCCTACATCGAGCCGGAGGTATGTAGGCTGTGCCACATCCTTGCCCGGAAACCGTTACCTTGCTGGCTTTACACTCAATGGAGCTCGCCTTACCGTTGTTCCCCATACACGAATTTCCTTTGGCTTCGTTACTATCGCGGCTGCGTTTCTCAACGAAAATCGAGTGACGAAACGGAAATGATTTACGGACGCCGAGCTTACTTTCGAAACGCGGCTCCGCGCCGCGCGGCCGATTATTTTTCTCCGATTTTTCGGCCGCGTCGCACCCGTCCGGCTTCTGACAAATGGAGGCGCTTTCTTCGGAATTCCCGATGCGAGAGTTTCACTGCACTCCGGCTACGCTTCGAGCTTCCGTTGCCATTGTTTCGGCCCGAAATGCCTGCGTCGCGCTCCGGGATCATTTTTATCTCGGATAACTTTCTCGCGAATCCTACGTACGAAAGGCACGGGCGTCGAGCTTGCAGGTATGCAAGGCGAATTTAACCTACGCGTCCATTCTCGAGCGGATGTTCCAGGAGTTTTAATCGTTCGGAGCGATCGCCGCCTAAATCCATTGCAATGCGATATCTTTCGTAATCTGGATATTGTCATTGGATTATTTTCTAATTTCACTAACACTCCAATACAGTTCCATCCAAATACAGTTGGAACACTTCGATTTTATGAAACAGCATCGTTGCGATCTAAACCCTTAATTCTCAACGCATCCTAAGTTCTTTGCTTTCGTTCTTTGCTCTATTTGCTTTCGTTCTTAGACTTTAATAACAGAAGAATGTTATCTTGTTTCGATTTAAGAGAAATAACTGGACTACGGATTTTTATTCGATAAAAAATAGAATTCTTATTCTTTATATGTGTTTAATAAGTGATATAATAAGGAATTGCTTAACAAATTTAGAAGAAACTTTAAAAAGTAATGTTTGGATACGGTCGACAATTTTTTGTCACCAAACACCTAATAATTAATGGTACATTAAATGGTACTATTTAATTCTTGTTAATGAAAAGGGGGAATACTTTTAACAATGCGTTTACTAGTAAATTAAAACAA
>CM052149.1:7221689-7240729 GCA_028455555.1 Augochlorella aurata
CGCGTTCGAAGCGTGTGGCGTATCGCGGGTTTCGCAAAATCCGCCGCAAACCACGGAATGACAATGCGTATCATCGCCGGTGCGCGACGGCTCGCAGGCATCAATGACAGTTCCAGCGACTGCAAATAGACGGTGCACACCGGTGACGCGTGGATGTGAGAATCAGAGCTCGGTGGATTCATAACCGTAACTCGACTCGGCGTCTTCAGCGCTATCCTCTCGTTGTTAACAAGCCTAAGCAGTCCAGTGTGCCTGCCGGCGCTATGTAGGTTACTATCGCAACGGCCTGCGCCTCCTCGACCCGCCTTTAAGGTCGTTTACAGCGTAACCCGAACCCACTTCTTCCTCTCCATCATCTTCCTCCTTCTTCGCGAAACTTTTTTCACTCTTTTTACCGTTTCTTGTGATCCTTTCGAAGCGACTCGCGTTCGCGATAGGCCTTCGATCCTCCTAACGCGGCGAGCCTCTCCCGTACGAACCATTTGCCGACTCCTCTATTGTTCGATCGCTGGAGAAAGTTTGAATCGCCCGCCGGAAATTTAAGAAGAGTCCAGCGATCGGGTCCCACGGATTCTTATTCTCGAGAAATCTTGGCTCCCGAAGTTGGTTCGACTCGAAAATCGAGACATCTTTTCCGATCTCGATGCAACTTTAAAACGACTTAAATAATTAAAGGAATTTTAAAAATCCAATATATATATAATTTTATAGTTACTTCGGCAGATTATAAAAATTTTTCCACGTCGTTACTTTAACGAAATGGCCTGTGAAAATGGAAACTTGCATAAAGATCCACTGCATGTATATAATTATGTATATACGTATACACATATATAATTAATGTATATAATATATAATAACATATAATGTATATAATATATAATAACATATAATGTATATAATATATAATTACATATAAAATAATTATGTAATTATAAATTATAATTGTCGAAAAGATTACAAACTATCCGCTAAAGATCGTAACGCGTGCAACTGCATTCTAAGCCATTCCGTAACACTAACGTGTCGTTTTATTCTGTTTCAGGTATGTATTCAAACTACGGATATAGCAATAGAGTTCTGCGTCCCGTAAGTAGAATTATCGAAAACGTATTCTATTCCATCGAGGGCGATGCATTTCCATATAAAACAAAGTGAATCAGAGGATCATGCTTCTGTTTAGTTTAGCATATCTCTTACACGGAAACTGTTCTCTATGCATAAAATAGCGATTGCTATTCGCAGTCTGCAAGTATCCATGCGGTCGTCTATTTCCTTCGCTGAATTTTTAAAAAAGTAAAACAGGTTTCAGCTTCCCTCAGTGAAAAGAGATATAATATTACTAGCAAATAAATAATATTAAAAATAAATACATTGACGACATCTTCACGTTAACTTGTTTAAATCGAAATAGTGTAAACCACAGATCCCAAGCAGGAAATAAACTTCCTAATAATTTCGAGTAATTATAAAACGAAACAACATGTTATTTAAAGTAGCATTTAATGTGATGTTATTGCAAATGCGAGCAGGTATGCGTTCAGCCGATATCTCCGGTTCTGCAGGAACTTTTCACGGCGACTCATTAGAATGTATCTAAACGCGCGGTATAAAACTTGTTTAATTTCTGCGTTTAAACCGAGACGCGTCCGAGAGAAAGCCAACAAGTTTCATCTCTAATTTTAGTATCAGCAGCCGGGTCTCGAAGAGGACACAACAATTCACAGCCGCGGCTCCGCCGAGCGTAGAATCCGGTTCGCATTCGATCACTTCCGGTAGATTCGGGTTCGCGAGCTTGTTTAGAAGCGGCGGAGAGATCCTTGGAAACGCGTCTCCAGTTTGCCGAGGGCATTATCGTATTTAGTGCGGGGAAGAAGCGGGATAGGAGACGCGCGTACGGACCTACGTCAATTCGCGGGACGCGTGCAAATATTTTGACGCCCAAGTGAACCGTGAATCGGCCGTTTAACGAATCCCGTGTCACGTAACGGCCGCTTTAATGTGCATTCGCGTTCGTAAAATTAGATCGGCCACGGCTCGCTCCGGAATCCGCTCGAAAATCTCCGCGAATCAGTTTCGAATTACCGAATCGCGTTAACTCCGCGAAACAGTAGACCCGACGGTAATGAATACGTTGTGGAAACTTCCGGCGGTGTTGTAGCAAGCTGAGCGTAAATGTTAATCTTTTATGAGACGCAACTACTAGAACATGAAAATAATGGGCATTGTTAATCGCGTTCTAGGAAACATTAACTGACCTTGTTCTACCTTTAAATCTTCCACGCTGTTCAGACCATTCGGCCGTCTGCGCTCGCGATGTACACGAGCAAGATACATTTAATAAGCTTTTAATATTCTTTTGTATCTTCTGAATATAAGTAGCTTTTTATGTATAAGTATCTAATAAGTTTTTTGCATCGTATCATTGCATACATATTATTCTGTGTATCGGTTATGCAATATCTTTTTTCTATCTTCCAACAAAGCGTTTTCCACCCTTAGGTACGCCTAATACCATTACTATCGCAATCTGTAGCGTTATTATTGGAATCGTTACGAAACCATACAGTGTCCATGAATTATCGATTATCCCCGCCCGCACCGATACTTGCGAGCATACAGCACACCGAGCTATTGAAATTCTTGCGCGAATCGGCTCGCGGAATTCCCTTGCCCGATCACCCGTGACAAGTAGAAACAGCGTGCGTCAGACGGAGCAGAAACAGCGAGGCGCTCGAGGAACGGCGGGGCAGCTCTCGCGCATAATCGCGTCGCTAGAAAGCCTAATATCCTCGAAGAAATTAAAACGGACCGCGCGCGAAATCGCAGTGATTCCGAACCGGCTGCAAAACAGACGTTAACAGAGCGCGAGGCACCGCGTCGTCGCGATCAAACGAGCTCTCTCGCCGGTGGTTCTCTTCCTCTCGCTCCCGGGTTTAACAATTCGGCCGTCCAGTCACCGTGGCTGCAGATTTCCACCATCCCCGGCGGAGGCGCATTTGTGACCGCATAACACGGTCCCCGGCACGGTTCCTCTTGCTGTTCTAGGCGCACGCGCCCGCGAAACCTCGTGGCTGCTCCCGATGCGCTTAGCTGTCCTCGTCGAGCTGCGCTGTTAGCAGCGCTCGGAGCTCTCGGTGCTCGTGGCTGCATCGGTGTACACACCTATACACGCGAACGCACACCTATCCACGCGAATGTAGACGCATCCACACGCATGCAGACGTATGCACGTACGTGCAAGTAGGTACGAACGCTCGCGTGCACCGTTGCACACCGTTCATCGCGGTGCCGCGAGGAGTCCACCGGTTGCCGGTGGTGGTGGTGGTGTCACGTGACGCGGTCTCGCGGGTATATAAAGAGGACCGAGAGCCAGTAGAATCAGCCACTCGCGGACTGGCTCCGAGGTGCGCGTTGTTGGCGAACCTTCGTCACCGATCGAGGACGTCGAAGACGTCGACGACGGTGCACGACCGCTCTGCGATGAGCAGAAGCGGGCTGCCGTTCGAGGAAATGGCTCGCAGGTGAGACGGAGGGACGAATCTCTCGTATTTTCGAAGGAACAGAGAGGTCAGAGGGACCCGAAAAGTAGACCATGCACGTGGTCGAATAACGCAAACTGGAATTGACAGAAGTCTCGTGACGAGTCGTTTGCGGTAGGTCGTCGACGAGAGAGCGAGAGAGAGAGAGAAAGAAAGGGACACGTAGATGACGTATAGTCGATCGCGATCGTCATAGAGAAATGGTCGGATACGCAAGCGCGGAACGGTCGCCTGCTCGTAAGAATGGCGATGCCGGGGACGCGCGAGCACCGCGGATGCGCACGCCTCCTCCGCATAGTATAGATCATCGAAGCGTAATTCAAGATAACCGGCACGTGTACCCGCGCGGCCCGAATATGTCCGTCCGTGCAACACGCCTACGAAACGCTGCGGACGGGTTCGCAGGCCTCTCGCAATTTAGATCGAGACCCAGGCAGAGCCCGCCGTCTGCCTCGAGACGACGACGACGCTAGAAACGGGCTGGACGCCGCTTGCTTTCGAAGCGGAAAGATCTGCCACGATCAAGATCTCGGGTTTTATGCGCATATATTTGTCGCGTCTCGGCGGGCCACACGCTCACAGGCGCTCGCGCTCGCGCACCGACGAGGGACGAACGGACGCGCGTGTGTCTGTCGACGAGGAGGAACGCGCGCGCGCGCGCACGGACACGCGACGTCGAGCCGCGGTCCGTGCATCGGCTCCAAGGCCCTCCGAGCACTGGCTCTCGAGGATTTCAACTTCTTTTTGCCGGCGTTCAAGGTGAACCCGTGCGGGGAAAAATTCGCAGCGTCCTCCGAGAACGACACCGACACCGGACGGGAAATATACTGACCCACTGACTCATGGGGGATTTCCGGCATTAGCCTGCAATTGACACGCGCTCTCGCCGGCTTTCTGCGAGCCAGCCGATCCGACCAGCTTCGCTGCCGACGCTTCGACGATACGGTTACCAGGTCTGAGAAACGGTAGCTAAGGAGATCTGCTCCTTTTCGTGACGGCGGACAACGGTTTAAGAGACGCGTCAGCTCGGGAAGACCTCGGACACTAGGCCAAGGTCGGGCGCGGGGACGTTTTGTATGGGAGTAAAATTTTACACGAGTCTTTTGTATTCTCTTCTTGGTTTTTGTCCGCGTACGTGTGAACGGAGCCTTAAAACAAAGCATGCGAGTCAATCTTATCATAATAATAATAACATTTATTTAATCAACAGGTAAAAGTCCCTGTGTTTCGATAAGATGACAATATGTCGCGTAAGCAGCACGAAAGAAGTGATACGAAATAGAAAGAAACGATAGAAGATCGAATAAGTGACGAAGGTAATTCAATGAAGAGAAGAATGGAGAAAATTATAAGTACAATAAAAAGATAAGATAGAATAAATAGAAAGAGCATGAGTCAGAAAGAAACGAGAAATTAAGGACGATGAAGTGCCAATCAACGAGGCTGTGAAAGGAAAAAGAAAAGTCATCGTGCAAGGGGTTAGGAAAGAGCTTCGGATTAATTGAATAACGAATTGAGAGGGTTAGATATCGGGATAAGGATAAGTAGTATAGGGGGAAAGGGGGGAGGTTGTCAAGTAGAGGATACTCCCTTATAACAATTACCACCACCATAAAGTGTGCGGTGAAGGAGAACATTAATACTATCCCGTGAATCATACGTCTCTGCACGAATTTAGACAAAGTGTTCTTCATTATAAGTAATATACGTAAAATTTATGACTCGAAGCTACGAGACATTGAACCGAAAGTTCCCCGACAGCCACGATCTCAAAACACCAGATCTGGATCCGGTTGAAAGAAGCAGCGCTGCGAACGCGCACGTTCTAGCATCTCGTTGAAATGTTATCGACAGAAATTGCCACGGTAAATCTGTACGTGTCAACCGACAGGAAGAATGTGAAAAAGTGGACGCAAAAAGCCCGTGGACAGTAAATCCATTGATCAGCTTGCTAAGATTGCAGCCCAGACATCCTGTACCTAACACGTTCTCTAGTCCATCGTTTTATCATCCGGACGACACCGTTGATCGATCGAGCAGCGCCGAGAGGTGAAATCCGCCGCGACCGGTTCGATGGTTTTCTGGCGACGATCGGAAACGTAACACCGTCGGCGTTGCCCTCGAGGAGATTTCCCGAAGGCGACCGACGCGAAAGTTAATCGCGACCTAGACACCGCCGCCGACCGCTCGAAAGACGGCTAAATTTACAACGGACGCATTGTATCCGCGTTTCTGCGGAGCCCGAATAGCTCGGGTCGAGAACGGTGGAACGTGCAAACGAAGAAACGATCGGTACGATTTCGCGACCGCCCTGGCGCGAGTCTGCTAATAAAAGACGTTGCGCAATCGTGGACGTTGGTGTTGCGCCGCGGATAATAATAAGAACGCGGGGAGAGAGAGAGAGAAAGAGAAAGAGGGAGAGAGAGAGACGGGGTCTCTCTCGATGATGTCTTCGGAGAGGATCGGCCCGGGTCTGCACACGCGACTGCTCGAACGTAATAATTCGCCGCGGTTGCGTTGTCGCGAGTCGCATTCGCTACGCCCCGGTGCATCGCCGATCGAAATCAAGGAGAAACTGTCAGCTATTTACGGGGTTCCTCCTCGGAACGAGTTAACGGGTTCAGAGGACTCTGGAAACCTGCACCGCAATGATTCTCGCCGCGGCATCGTCAATGGCGAGAATCATGTTTCTACGTGGCGCTAGAGAATGACTCTTTCTCGCCGAACGTCGTCAGCCATCCCTGACAGGAATTTATGGAACCAGCGGATCTCCCACCCGAGACCGTCTCTTTCTTTCTCTCGGCGATAAGTGTTCTCTTATCCTGCTCTATCTTGCTCTCGCTTTCGCTTTATCATCGATTTCTCGGGCTGCGTTTCGTCACTCGCGTTCACTTTCAACCCAGAAACACGTCTGGGAAGACGATCGGGGATTGTGATCGTGGTCACGGTAATTAAAACGTGAAACCTCCATAGCGATCCCCTTGTTCGCACGGCGAACCGTTGCGTTGCCGACGTTTCTCTACGGATATCGGAAGTTCGTTCGTTAGCCACCAAGTGGAGTTCTCTTTCCTCAAAATGGAGGACACCGCGAGGCTCTGCCCTCGTTACTTGTCGCTCGACGAGCCGATAGGGATTGATCACGTTCCAGTTCGCTCCCTCGAGCTCTCCCGGAATGGGGGTGACAGCGGCCAATTGGTATCCTAGGTTCCGTTCGCTGGCATTATTTATCGGATCGAGATTAGCACTTTGGTCGCTGAATATTTCTAGTAGGATATCTAGCGCGGTGACGCTGATTTTGAACGTCGGACTTTGCGGATAAATATTTACGTTTCCGTACGCATTCTGTGAAGTTACGTTGATTAGACGACCGCGTGAAAAATCTAAAAACTTTCAGAAAATTAGAGTATTCTATTGAATTAGATACAAATTTCAAAGCGAACTTATACGGCGTCGATTATTTCTTCGACATTCGTGCACCGTGGAAATCATAGTGAACTTATATTGAACTAAGTGTTCAAACTATAACTTGCTGCAGTTATATTGAGGCAGATAATACCACTCGATGTACTTTTGACCCTCGCGTTTTACGGTTTCTTTGGCAGCCTTTGTAATCTTCTGAAGGTGCCTCGGTAGACCCTCGTACTTCGGATACTCTCGCATCGATCCGAGTTTCTAAAATAAACATTTTTACAGATAATGTCAGACACTGATATTCAAAGGGGTCGAATGCAGAGTTCCTTTCGTTATTCCATTTTTTATTCAATGTTCAATGTGTTAACGTCACCACGATTTTACGTCATCTACTCGCCAGCGAATGATTTGACAATGACAGATTACAGAACGAATTGAGCCTTTTATTTTGAAAGTAGCCTAAATCCATCAATTGTAAAATCCAGATATTCGAGGTTTAAAAAAATGAAAAATATTGATAACTGATAACATGATAGTATAATAATGGAGCTATAATGTAACGAAAAGATAACAAAATTGTCGCACACGTGGCGTGTGCCTATTTCCCACCGAGCCCATCGATTTCCAAAATTGTGGTCGCGTCGATTTCCGAGAAAAATGCGACGTGTCGGGACGGCTGTACTCGATGTTGGGAAACGCGTTAATCGTTATCTTTTGTTCGAGCAGAGTCTCGGTGGTTCCAGAGCGACTGCGTACCGTGTGCACGGCCGCGGCCTGCCTTTCTCGTGCCCGAGCTTCGATTTTACTGGTAGAAAGGAAAGGTCGCTCTGGGAGAGACAGATGAGACGGAGATACTGACGGAGGTATATCGAACTTCCCGGCAGTCGTTAGCCGTGATAGATGGCGGCTTGTGTGTATACGCTCCTCCATGGAGTTCTCGTTCGTCTGGCAAAAGCGGAGTCTTCGCCACGAGAAATCCGATCGTAATTACTTCCGGCTCGCCGAGGCCTTCTAGGGAACGCCGAGAAAACGGAAATTCACTTTCTTTACCTTGGCACCGTACCTCCGTCTCTACACTTCCATCTCGCGTTTTCTCTCCTCCCACTACCTCTCTCTCTCTCTCTCTCTCTCTCTCTTTTTCTCTTTCTCTTTCTCTCTTACTTTTTCCTCTCTGGTCTCCGCTTTTGAGCGACCTGCGTGCACGCATTTGCGCTCACAGCGCTCGGCAACACATCGACGGTTCGTTTCACGAACTGTTCAGGGTCGACAAACGAGGCACCTGTATCGGCATTGTCTTCTCTCGGCTCTCCCAACCACGGCCGCGTAGCAAGATCGCGCAAATAATCGTTATCGCCGATTAATCATTTTATCTCTGGTGGCCGTGCGAGGGAGATCGACGTCCGTCGGTATATCCATATTCGATCGATGCAAGTGGTAGTCTACAATCTCTGTCGCCATCTTCCTACCAGTCTCAGGTGGACGATAAATTTAATGTACTACGTCGAGGAGTAGAAATCGATTTTTGAATGGAGCTGGCTGCGATGGTGTATGGCAATCTTCGTAAAGAGCCACCAATTCTGAGTTGGAGGATTTCGTACGAAAATCGGGCTATAGTTCCGGTTTCGAAAGTTGTCCGATTACTTGCGCAATCGGTAACGCGCAAGAAGGCGTGCTTCGTTTTCAGAAAACCAGAGGCCTCGCTCTGAAAACGATATCGTCGACAAATAATTATGCTACTATACTATTGGCATGTACAATAGTTGCTACATTAACAGTCTCTAAATAGAAAGGAGTCTGATACTATCACAATCATTTTGAAAAATAATATAGCAATTTTTAGTGGCAAAGAGTTAAAATCACGAGTGTATAAACGCTTGTTCTCTGAATCATCTTGGCCAATCAAAATTATTCCTCTACACTATTAATACATTTTTGTTGCTATAAACTCACTGTTACCGTACTCGTTTCCTCCCGATTCGCATTGTTCTACATCACAATGGACATCGATCGTGCACAAATACAAAATATTGAAAAATTTATTCAATTAGTTCCCACAAAAGTGTCTCTATAGTACCAACGATTTTAGCATAAATATTGTGAAATCTGTGACCGCCATGGTAGCTTTAGCGTCAACATCGGAATTAGTTTCTCGTTGTGCACCACCAATAATTTCGTTCCAAGATGAATAACGATAGATGAATAAACAATAATTTCTCGATGGAAAAAAGAACGCCTTAGGTTCTACACCTTGCTCCGTAGGCTATTTTATAGGCAAGTTAATTGGTTCAGTCTTGAGAAACATTCGAAGCAAAACGAACGCGGCGCAGAGTCGGATATCGGCGGTAGTCGGTGGGTTTTTTGCAGATATTATTATGACCAGGCGATCGATTAATTCATGACGCGAACGGTCTCGGTAAAAGTGAACAGATAAACCTCGTGGCACCAGGTGTCAAGCATTTTAATGTCCCCGTTCGTTCGCCCGCGGCGAATTTCACGGAGCTCGGAACTTTTGACTCGCGTTGCAGTGGAACGGAGTTAATATCGTCGGTTGCATACGCCGGCACGTGAAAGTGCACGGTCGCTCTCTTGTCCCACCGATTACGTATTGAGTCGTTCGGATTGGAAGGAACAAAGCGCGCGGCTCTTATTAAATAACTTTAACGTCGTTCCACGCCGAGCGACGGAAAACGATCTTTTGTAACCAAGTGGAACACCGGTACGTAAACCTCGCGCCCCATCCTTTTTCCTGCTCCCGCTCTCCCTCTCTCTCTCTCACACTCGCTCACTTACCCACTCACTCACTCACTCACTCACTCACTCACTCACTCTCTCACTCACTCACTAACTTACTCTCTCACTCACTCACTCACTCACTCACTCACTCACTCACTCACTCACTCACTCTCCCACTTACTTACTCGCTCACTCTCTCTCTCTCCCCTCGTTCTCTTCTTTTCTCGTTCTTGCTCGCTCGGCTCGCTTGTTCTCCGTCGTTCTCTCGTTCTCCGCTGTCCTCCCCTTCTTCCTCGTCAACATTACGCTCGGCTTGGCAAACAGCGACAAGCACGGGCATACGAAGGACGTACTCACATTGATTCAACTTACACGCACGGGCCCCGGCACTCACACGATCGCGTCTACTTCAAAAGCCGTTGAACGTACGTCAACTCGGCATCTCGCTCGCTCTTTGTCTCCGTTTCTCTACATCCTCTGCTCGCGCTCCTCCGATAAGACGGAGAAACACGACGATGGACGCGATCGTTTTCATCGGACGCGCCTCGAATCGCCCGTATCGTTTCAGTTGCGCACTATTTTTATTGGAGCGCTGCACAGTGTGATATTTCGACAGCCTATGGGAGCGTTTCATTCCGGTGCTGAATGTTTTTTAGAAAATTTCCAGGCTACCCGTAATTTCAAGGCAATATCTCGGTGACCCGTAATCGATATTCTTGTTAATATTATTTTGTTTTATTATCTTGTTAATATTATGTTGCATTCGGGTGTGATAAATATGTTTCATAGCGGGAACGTTTGCACGTGGAATTCGACCGTATTTACTTTGGTAATTGTTAGATTCTTTAAGACGTGGATTTTATATCTTTTAGTTGAATATCGTCTATATGGAATATATGATAGTTTGTAAAACATGATTATATAAAATCGTAGAATTTTTAATTATGTACCAATTTAAGTGGGCTTTGCTGAGCATCTCTTGTATTTTATACAACTATAAAGTAATATATAATATTATTTATTATTATTATTATATTATTATTATATACAATACTATTATAATTACTGTTATAATTACATTATTATAATACTTAACATTTAATATTATCATATATAATAATATAAATTTTGCATATTACTAAGTCATCTAATTATAATCAAATACATAATGAGAAAACAAAAAGAAATCGCACTGTACGCTTGGCGTCCAGCCGAGAGAAAAACACGGCTCGGTCTCGATTCGGCTGAAACCGCCGGGGCCGCCGCCATTTTGTGAAAAGTGTCGGGCAACTTGCTCGCGAGATCGCGTTGAAAATGGTCGACTGTTGTTCCGGACACGAGTCGTATTCGAACAAGGCAGCGCTCGTTGTCGGAATTAGTCCCAGCCAGTGAAATTTCGATGACTTTTTCCACGGTTGCGCCGGCCTCGCCGACGAAGTCGCAGCCTTGAGGTCTAAATTCGGCCGTGATTTCTCAAGTTCGGTCGTTAGTATCTTGTTTTCGTCGTAACCGGTGGCTTCCCATCTTCGTTTCTTCCCTGCGGCGCATAATTTGGTCGGCGTCGCCGCGCCGGTTTTTCGCGATACCACGAACGATTCCTGGATTTCGCGAACGACCTCTCTCTCTCTCCGAACATTGTCTGCACCGAAAGCCGCGGAACAGGCGAGCAGCTGCGGTCGCAACGCCGCGGGAACACTATTTCTTGCCTTCGAAATACGGCAGAATTGATTTATTATAATTTTCTTGACAAAACATTCCGGCAATACGTTGCATCAGCGCCGTTGACGAAAGCTGCGCGACGGTTTCTTCATCTTTAACGAGAGTCACCTTGCGGCAATCGATAAGCAACGTCCCTTTCGTTCATCCCCTTCACTTCGAACACGGAATTCGATGTTCCAGTTCAATCTCTTCTTCCAGTTCACTTTTTGTTTCAATTTAAACATCGTTTCTCGCAGTTAGGGCCTGTAAGTTTGCGATTAACGTAATTTCACGGGATTACTATTTGCTTTTTCTAGTCTGATCGCACTCTATCGAATTTGACGCTCGTGCGTTATTGTTTCATCAATTTTATCAATTGTTTCAATCACGATCTTTCAGCTTTTTTCATATTTTTCGATTACATATGTTCCGAGTCCTCTTCCAAGCCTTAAAGAATTTGCATTGTCATTGCAATCTGTTAACCCTTTGCACTCGAGCGGCGACTCCGAGACTAAAAATTATTATAACACATTTCGAAATAATTCGTCGGCAATAAAACTTGTTTATCTTCTAAAAAAAAAACTGTTAAAATCTTAAATGTCGTATTGGTCGCGAGGCTCGACTTCATTTAATTTTTATTTCGAATTTAATTTGAATTGACTTATGCGATTAATATATATTTATAAACAAACGTGGAAAAAAATTCATGTGCATAAAATACAATAGATCGTACCAGATGGAAATGCCGTTGAGATAAAACAGCTTATCGAGTGCAAAGGTTCGGTCACTTTGCACTGGATCACCGACGTTCGCGTTTATGATAAATACAGTTTCGAATCGCTGCTTGGAATCCGACTCAATATTATTAGAAGGGATTAACCAGCCAATTCTATAGGACCGTGTGTACAAACCGCAGCCAAGATCCTTGACGAAATTAGCAAAGCCAGCGCGAAAAACTCGATTCCGATTAGTCCTCGCACTCGGGAAACCATGGTCCGCTGTGTCGCGGCACAATTACAACGATTCCAGTTCTCCATCGGTGATTATCGGAGACGAGGAGAGGCGAGACCTTGTCGAGAAGACAAAGAGACGAGAATCGAGCGCCGCTATCTTCCTCTGCGAAAACAAGTATATTTGGCTAAGCCGCGATAACGGGTGTACCTTCTCGACGCGATTCTAGCGCGTATCGCCGCACAATACGCCGCGCTATCAACGCGCGGGTAGCGAAGCGCAGCTTGCAGCTAGGCAAACGGCGGAACGCAACGTGTTTGATAGTTGTATCGTCCGAAGTTTATTCGAGTGACCGATGAGCTGAGATTCTCATGCGAGCATGGCTTTCTCGAAATATTTTCAAAGATAGATTCATCCCTTGCAATTTCAACGCGTTCCGCGGTTTTTGCTCGACTTTTCAATCAGGCTATTTGATATTTTGTTTAAATATTGATATATTAATTTTATTGCATATTCAGTAATTGTTTCGTTTATTCGCTATTATCATTATTATTGTTATTAATATACAAGCAAGTAGCCCTTGTGTATTTATTATATTGTTCCAGGAAAAAATAAACTGCATGCCAGATATTACCAAACAAATTGATAACTTTCTTAAATAAGTCTTTGAAAAACTCTTTAATATATCAGGTTGATGGCGCTGTCAACCAGAAAATTTTTGTTTCTCGTATTGTCTTTATTAACATTCGTTTCTAGATTTTGATAACAGAAGAATTAAATTTTATTTCCAGTTACAAAAAGTTAATAATATTCATATCTAGTAGATGTTGCATGAGCTCTTTATCGCGTTTCTCGCTCGTTATTGCAATGCAAGTGGTTAAGAGACGTATGCGTCATCTCGTGAAGAAAGCTCAAATTATTTGGTAAATGTCGCTACATTAGCATGTGACCTGGAAGTTACACGAGCCGTAAAAGGTTAATAAAAACCTGTAACCGGTGAACGTGCGATTTTTTCTCTAATTGTTGAACGTGTGACGCGCGACACGTTCTCACGCATCCGGTCAAAGCTTGTCAGGATTGTTCACCGTGATCCTTGAAACGATTGCGGCAGGTGCACGAGAAGTCGATTCCTCGTCATTTTTTTTTGCCGCGGCCTGTGTGTTTTTGTTATCGTTCCCCGGCGTGGTGACGTCAAAAGTGATTGCGAGACGGCAACAAGCTGGAAAACTTGACTCCGAGAGTAGTTCCAACGCTCGGTGAACGGAGAATTTCGGTTGGCCGATCGTTGACCCGCTCGCTGTTACCGTGCGCTGCTAAACGGTGAAATCTCGGGTAGCCAGAGGGCCACAGAAATCATCGAGAAAAAATTTGGTCGGCTTGAAACCGACGTTTCCAACCGGAAACAGCGGTTGTCACCGCAGACATTTTGCTCTAGGCACAGTTAGCGTGATAACGCCAAGACTTTACGCTGGCATTAGCGTATTCCGGCCGCCAGCTGGTCGTCAAATGAATCATCTGACAGCTCGCGCTTTTTCGTAGAATTCTTCGGCTTTAATCGATCGCTAATGAATGCCTGAAACGGACCGTTAGCTCTTCTGCATACTACGCGGGCTTTTTAGTGGAGGATTATGTAACCGCCGCACTTCTTTATTAGCAGTAAAATTGTTAGCCATCTGGGCCGGAGATTTTCTAAATTTAGTTTTCGATCTCGTGTCTACTGGATATTTCTATACGATATTTATTTATTTGCAGTGGCCATAGCACGAGATCGTCGAGAAATTTTCGTAATTCTCTTGAATCGTGTCCGTGAATTTGAAAATTCGTCGAGATCCATGGGGAACGGCGTCACTCGGCGTCAGAGTCATGCAGTCGCCGACGAAACACAAAAGCCTGCACCGTGGCCGCCCGACACGAATTGAATTGCAAAGAGTACCGGCGGGCTGACGTGTTGAATCCTTTTAACCCCTCGCCGGGTCATCGATAATCTTTTTTCTTATTACTTCCCACGCCCCGAGTCTTCCTTGTTACCGCTGCAACTCGTTAACTCGTTTCAATTTAGTTCCGATCGAACTCGAACTCGACTTTATGGGAATACGGGATAGTAATTATGGATCCACTTGGTCCGGTCGTAAACGGCAGTTATGGTGAGTTATGGTGAGAAATGAGACGCGTCCATGTTTATCTGATTTCGCACGCGTAGAAATCTTTGAATATTATTGCCCAGAAAATCTCACTCGCGGTCAAAATTTCGAGCAATAATCCGTCGAGCGTGAATTGTTTCATTGTTCAAGTCGGAATAAAAATGTTCTCTTGCCTCTAAGAAATTATTACGATCGAAAGACGTGGACGAAGATCGAGTTATTGTAACTGAAGCATCCGAGTTACTTAACAGGGCGTTAGAAGTTTATTTTACACGTTAAAGAAATGTTTTCAGTGCTTATCTGAGACTCAGATAAGGATGAGAAACTCTCCTGAACTTCTGTTAAGTTAGTTAAAGATGAGAAACTCGCTTCAACTTGTCCCAACTTGGCTAAAGATGAGAAACTCGCTCGAGCTTGTCCGAATTTCGAAAAAAAACCTGCAATTCAATATAAAACAGTTTATCCGAATAGTTAATTGGCCAAACATTCTTGAAAGCGTGATCTCTCGAGCGAGTTGTCTGCTTCGTTCTGTTCCGTCAAGATAGCCTCACCGTATTTACTGCAAACAGGCCGAAGGAAACGCTGCACGGAGGCTGGAAAAATCATATATCATATCGTCGCGGTGCTCGCATTGGATTAACAGTTCACGGTAGGTGCTACCGGCACCGGTCAAGGACCATTACCATTGTAACCTCGGCCATTACGGACCACCGTGCCTATTATTAATCAACGCAACTGCATCATTGTTGTCGCGGTTGATTTTATTCATTTGCCGGTTGTCGAATCGGATAAGGGTTACGAGTGCCCGAGATTAACGGTCCATTCTCGGGCGTCGAGCTTAATGGCGTGCTCGAACAAGAATTAATCGCCTCGGATTAAAATGAGACCGCCGGTGAAACTGATCTCGCGACTACCTTTGTTTCCAAACGCGCAGTACCGCGCGGCCGCAGGTGAACGCGCGGTTTTCTGAATCGGCTCGGACGGCGGTCGCGCGGAAACCTACTCGGTTTTTCCAGAGCAATTTAAATTGCAAGAAACGCGGCAGGAAAACTCATTGCCGCCGGCTGAAATTGGTAATTCCGCGAACTCGGGTATGTTTACGAGAGGCGTTTGAATTTATAGACAGAGTGTATCTTGAATAACACATGTTCGACCTCGGGGCGACGATAGCGAACGCGGCAATCTTATCTGATTTCCGAAAACTTATCGTAACACGTCGTCTGTTGATTAATTTCTTTAACGAGACTTCTGCACCGTTCGCGACTGGAACAAACGATCAAATTTATGGCCCGGGAAAATTAATAAGCCTCCTCTATCCTTCCTCGTTTCGGCACAGGCCGGGGGTAACAACGACTATGAATCATCGTAGCTGGTACAACATAATTAATACTCGAGAACTGCTTCCAATAAACCGGTTAATTTTCTTGGGCGAACTCTTTACATTATTCTTTGTAAGACATAATAGCATTGTTTGGTCATTGTTTAGTCGCTCCATGGATACGCTGAACGTAATAGAAACTAATTAGTACTAATTAACGCCTCAACGTCGTTGAACACGACGATAAGATTGGGAACATTTCTGGGATACGTGCGCAGTCACGGACAATAGTATTAATCACGTGCTTTACAACTTCGTAAAGTCTGCGTTAATATATTTAATATATCGTCGACGTAGAAAGTACGATTTTCCATGAAACTAGTTTGTACCGTACGTTCATATTCAATAACACGTAACTGTACTTCTGTTCGCGATTGGAGACGTGTGTATATTAATACACTTTAATACATATACTGCAAATGTTTTGTATAATTCGCTGTTATCAGATTGAAGATACAGAACGGTTATTTAAAACGTTATTCTAACAGAAGTAATCAGTTTTCTAGAACGATCGACGAATCATGATCAAGATACTGCGAAGTTGAAAATAATACCGGCATATTGAAAACTCTAATTGTCCCTCAGCTTGTTAACAAAGATGGACAATTTGGGAGATACGACTATGCCACCCTTGCGGCTTGATTGTTATAATCGATTTACAATAGTTACACTTCTACTTTATATACAATTTCATTTCAGCAAAAAAAGAAACGCATTATACTACCATTTTATCAATTACCAACATTTTTTAATTTATTAACACTCAACCAGGAATATTATTTCCCGCAGGCTTGCTCTAAGACCGGCGATTTCCTCGTTTGGAAATAAAAAACAAATAAATACAGTAAATTAAAAATCCACGTATTTATTAATCTCATAACTAACATAACAGTTTTTAAAATAAGTTTAAAATTCCACAGGGTATGATATTTTCAAAAGCAATTTCCTTTATGCATTGTAGCACGAGAAACCCCGTGATATTTTTTAAAATAAAATAAAGTTCAATTGGAGAGAATTTATTGTACAATGCAATCTTTAATTACCGCGAAAAGTTTACGCGACGTCGACTCCGCCGAATAATCCGACTGGGTATTGAAATTGCTGAAATAAAAAATCAACCGTCGGGATATATCGAGTATGGCAGACATTTAGCCATGAATCTAACAGAAACAATTCACGGCCGAATAAATCGCGCCGAATTATATTCGGCGCAAATATCCGATAACATGTGTTCGCCATTACACCGGGAGCGCGCGTCGCCACCGTCAGATTTTATTTGCACTGACGTTCTTATCGGCCGGTATTCGCGACGTGTGGTAATTATTTTCCGTCTAAATAGACCGACGGAGGTTATCGCGCGCGCTGATAAAGTGGACACGAAACGGCGTGGAAGCACGGGAAAAGCGCGGAACGAAATTGTGCCACGAAAAGGGGCTGTCCGAGCCGTCGGCCGATTCGCTTTTCGAGAACTCGTAATTACGTTGACACCGGCGGGCTTTCCGTCCGGCGGACCCGCCGACAGCCGCCGCTTTTACTCGTCTCCCGATCGCTCGCCGCGGATTTCCCGGCTGAAAGCAATTCAAAGCGCGTTTCCACCGTGAACCGTTTATTACTACGCCGTGTTGGATATTTAAACGCCCGGCGATGATACGTTTATAAACGCGAGCACGCGGCGCAGATTGTACGGGAGTTAACCGGCCAGTCGATAGATTGCGGATCTTTATTTATTTATTCGTTCGTTTACTCGCGGAAAAATCCCTCTGGTATATAAAGAAAATAATACAAAAAGAAGGTAGAAGCAAAATAAAAATTATACGAAATGAAATATTATTATATTAGATAATTATTAAGTATTATTATATTAAATAATTATTGAGTATTATTATATTTAATATATTACATTAAATAATATTATGAAGTATTAAATAGTTATCGTACACAAGGGATAGTTCCAAAAGCTATGTATAAAAGACAACTGCGACAGGAAATATCGCATTGATACATGAAAGATTATTTTTACTTTGTCACAAATTTCCTATTCGAACGAAACTCTTCCCTCGTCTCGCTTCTTACAAAATAATGATAAAAAAGCAAAGAGTTACGCAACGATTTACCATTGGCCCACGCGAACGATTGTAAAATAAAGCGAGCGTGTTCGATCGTAAACGGCTGAAGAACCGAGAGTCTCGGGACGAATAGAAATCTCGACAAACAGTTTGAAGAGCGCAAATATGATTCGCGATATTTCCTGAATTTATTAATCACGGCCGGCACCTTTGCTCGACGCGTAACACAAGCTCGCGTTCGTATGGCAAAGCGGTCCTCTTCGTGCCCTTTCGCCGAAAGTGTTCTCGTATTAACTTCGAACGCGAATGTTTGCCAAAGGGTGCTCGATTCTGCTGAACACGATGCGGTAAAATAAACAACGATCGGCGCAACCTGTGTTATTGCACGGCAGAATTCGCACTCGACCAGAACAAGATTTCGTGTGCGCCAGCTGCACGAGGATCAATCCTCTGTCTGTTAGGCCAACCACAGTCTCAGATTGTTCAGCGCTCCGGTATTTTCATAGCAAACAAAAAGCGATCTCGCCGGTGTTCGTACAAGATCGCCGCGGATTCCTCGAGCGTGGTCGGGTCAAACGTTCGCGTTGCTCTTAATACCTATCCCCCTTCAGCCTGGAGAGTTGCGAAACGTAATTAGTACGATCGGAGAAGTATCGAGCACGGAGTTAGCATACGGAACACTCGTGGAATCGATTTTCTACGAGTCCGTATTATCGATAGGAAAATGCTGTGTTACGCGGCGCTGGCTGAATAGAGTTCTCGGCCGGCGGGCCACGTAAGATTGCACTTTAAATCGGCTCTAAAAAGCGGTTGTCTTGCGAGGCTTAAGTGCAGCCTCCGGCTTCGGATTGCCGCAATATCAATCAATCTTCGAGGGGATTGGAATCAATATAGCAAAGAGAGTTACTTTGATAACCCTACGTTTCTCGATCTATTTCGTAACTACGTCGTTGTCACGGTTTTGATATTTTATTATTATTGGATTATCATCAGACTGTGGATTTTTATGCAAAATAGAAATTGCAAGAAATCGAAGCTAAATAGGAAGATCTTTCCTCTTCTAATGATTTTAATAGATTAATGATAAAAGATTCTGCTATTCTAAATTGGAAATACTCAA